>OZ018390.1:20379075-20706030 GCA_963969525.1 Ontholestes murinus | reverse complement strand
AATTTGGAAAACATTTTTATCGTATATGAAAAATTAAACGAAAATATAGCTTGTACCATAGTGATAGCAAAAGCAAGGCAATAGCATGGAAAAAGGCTAGGATGGTAAGTATCCCCAAAGCGAGCCACATGATAAGGCCAAATCCTACCGCCTAATTAGCCATACCTCATTTCTCCTAAAAGTAATAGAACATTATAGACAAAGGTATAAAGAGCAGTGCTTTACAGGTAAATCCGCTTCATAGACCAATAGTTTGCCTATCAATCTGGCAAATCCACTATTGATGCACTGCATAACTTCACAACATGCATAGAAGTTAACTAGAGCACACGGAGATTGTATTAGGTATTGTCAAAGATATTGGCAACACAACAACACAACCTTCAAAACCAAGGAAAACGGGACCATTAAGAGGGGTATGGACATACTGACAATAAGATAGATCAAGGCCGTACTCGAAAACTGTAAGATAACCGCTGATAATCAAAAACGGTACCAACAGCACAAGGGTGCCCTCAAGGCAGGTTTCTATTGCACCTGCTATGATGTATTGTAGGGGATGGCCTCTTGACGATCGGCAAGGGTTTTTTTGGCCTCGGAAGCAAGTCCATGTGGCCAGCTCAGGGATCGACAAAGGCTATTGTACGCAATGTTATTCCGTCGACATAGAAATTGCTATAAGGGGTAAGTATGACATCATATTGGCTCTAGCCTAAGACGCCTTTATTACCATAGTAAAATTGTGTCTGAGGGAAAGCTTCAATGAATACAGGGTGGTATACGTAAAAATCCTCGCCATGATTGGAAATTTTTAACTGATGCCATGAGCACAAGTGGTGTTCCTTCGTCTATATCCTTCAAAGACAAAATATATGCTGAAGGCAGTGATATTGTAAAAGCTTTTGGTCAATACTTCTCTGAAGTATATGCGAGTGCAGCTAATAATGATCTGTTCGAATTTAGGGCATCTAAATCTGTTATTTCTGAAGAGTTACAGATATCATAGGATAATGTTTCAACATGATTCAATCTCTTAACAAGAGGTTTACTTGGACCTGATGGTATCTTGTTAAGGGATTGAAGGATACATCTACTACAACCAACTTATTGGAATTTCTAGATTTACTTAATAATTTATTCTAAAACAATATAGAAGATTCTGCGAACGCGTTTGACAGAGTTCAGTACTTCATATTAGTACCAAAGTTATATTCCTATGGATTTCACGATTTTACTGTGAGGTGAATTAAAAGTTTTTTTTAGAAGGACGTCCACAAATTTTTAATAATAATAAGATTAATAATTTTACATCAAATCCAGTTCAGGTAACTTCAGGTGTACCTCAAGGCTCCCGTATCGGGCCTATTTTATTTCTTATTTTTATTGATGATATTTCTAACTGCTTCATATATTCGAATAGTTTATTTTTTTGCAAATAATTCTAAAGTGTATCATAGTATTAACGAAATTATTATTTTGATCTACGATTTGATTTATATAATCGATTTAGTTGGTGTGCCAGGAATAATTTATTTTTAAATATTAAAAAAATGTAACGATTGGGTAATTTCACTTGATTTTATTTGTTTCACAATTTTTTATTTATTTCACTTCCCTAACTAATTTCGATCGCATGATCATTCTCAAAGGGTTCTACAAGGATTACTAAAAACCAAGTAAAATTAATTAATTACACATTCACCCAATCGTTACAATATGTTTCACCAAGTGATAGATGAATCAAAAGTTCGTATTTAAAAAAATGTAAATCTATAACTTTTAGTCAAAAGGCAATTACTATTGACTTCATGATGTCAACCATGAAAATGTATCAATTATACGGAACCTGGGTATTTTATTGGATTCAGATTTATCTTTTTCATCTCACATTTTTCAAATGTGTAATTAAGCATTTCGATTACTGGGTTTTTAATTGAGGCATTGTAAACATTTTAACTTTCATACATTAAAGACGATTTATTAGGGATTAGTTAGATCTAATTTAGAATATTATTCATAAATTTGGAGACCATATTATAAAAAAGAACGTAGGCAAGATAGAATCTGTCCAGAAAAAAAATGTTCTTACATTTCTTTCAAAATGAATTTGCCATACCAATAATTATGAAATGGTCTGGAAGTTCCTGAATATTGATTCGCTAGAGATGCGTAGAATTAAATTGGATCTTTGTTTATTGCACAGAACTGTTACTGGGCATATCTTCACTGATTTGCTTCAATATATAAATTTTCAGGTTCCTCAATGTACCAGATTATCCAGACAAACACCACTTCTAGTTTATATCTTTATTATTGAATTATGTAATGTTTTCTAAGAAAAAAGTTGTTAACCATTGAATTATATAAATAATCGTATGAAGCTGAATATCAAAGTAAAAAAGACAAGAATTACGCTTTCCGGTCAAGTGAAAAATTTAGGTTTAAAACTAGATAGGAAACTTGATTAGAACGCCCACCAGCAAAACCAATCTGCAAAGATACAGCGACACTATGAGTGTCAACTATGGCAGATAACGGCGACTGAAACCCAAAATGATACATTGGCTAAACATTAAGGTAATATGACTGATTATTAAATATGGTTCTTAGTATGATGGGTCAAGACTAAACAAGCAACGGCACCAAACGAGCTTGAAACCCTTCAGAGAATTGCCTGACTTGGTATCATGAGAGCTATGCACACTTTATTAGACCTATTCCCCCTGCACTGCATTAGTAGAGAACATAGTTTCGGGCACTCAGAAATTCTAAACCTAATATAATCTACCTTTCTAGGAACGTAATGATGACTAAATTTGACTTCGTATAGCGCTTTCAAGTAATTATTGACAGTTCATCAGTCTTACAGCCCGAAATGATAGTCTTGGAAAGATGTACCCAGGTTTGTACGTAAAAGGGCTGCAAAGAGGCCCACATCTGTCCGATCTCAGACAGCCAGGCTGCCCTTAAGAACCCCGAAGTGTACAGCTTCAATTACAAAACTACTTGGAACTGTACACAAGCTCTGAATCAATTGGCCAAGTGAATCAAGCTCACTCTAATATGAGTAACAGGCTCCGCAAGTATAACACGCCAATGTACTTGTAATTATTTGTTTTAAACAGTTAGATTTTTAACAGAACAAAACAAAAATTCGAAAAAATACTTTATTACATTTAAAAAAAATTGAAATTACCAGTCGAAAATTTTTAAAGAAACAATTCAAAAAATCACCTTTGAAGAAAACATGAATATTTTATTAAAAATTAATTTCCGTAAAAGAACTTAAATTTCTCTTCTAAATTTTACTCCATTTAAAAGAGTTTTTTTATAGATCTCAAAAATCGCTGAAGACTGTAAACTCAAACATTTAATTTATCGGAAAAACTTTTGATGAAATTCTGTTCATCGAGTTTTTCGAAACATTTTTTTTATTTCTTTGAATTTTCTTCTAGAAACTCAAAATTAAATTACAATAATTATCAAAATTGGACATAAAAAAAAACTATAACTAAACAATTTTTTTAACACAAACTTACTAAATTTTAGAGAATTAAAAAAGAAAAGTAAAGAAAAATGTTCTTAATCAATCTTGTATTCCATGTGATAAGTATATTTTTTACTATTTATAAGTTTATTAAGATTTTTTTGTAAATAAATAAGAACATTCTTCAAGAGTGAACTCCGCCTTTCAGCTTGCTGACGAAATTATTTGTATGGTTTTGTTTACTATTTTTTTTGTATTTCTGATAAAGTAATAAATAAATAAATAATATTGACAATGAGATTATGATGAGGGTAAACAATATCGCTCAAAAATAAATTGTCATCAGAAAGCTTTAAATAGACCTGAGTTTCGAAGACTCAGGAGTTGGAAGCAAGCACATAAACACTGATGGGTCGTCAACGAAAGCAGGGGCTGGTATAGGAATTTTCTGCAAAAACCTGTCCCAAAAAATAGTACTGCAATAGGTAAGATAATGAGCACACCAACAATGATGGAACTCGTAGGTATACCATATGCAGCAAAAGCAATCTCTGTCAAGAAGATCAAGGGGAAAAACATATACAGCATAACGGACAGCAGAGCGGCAATCTTGTCCATTGCCAGCTGCAAATTATCTCAGCATTAACGCTGGAATGCTGCGAAGCTTTGGAAGAAATGGCTCGTGACCCTATGCTGGATAAAAGAACACAACATCAACAGAGGTAACAGAATAGCAGATGGATTGCTGCCCTTCCTGCTAGACCTGAGTACCCTACTGAAAAATACATCAATGAGATGCCACAAGGAGCGATGGGACAATACACCTGGCTGTAGAGTCTCATAAAACTTCATCGCAATGAACACCAGAACGGCCAAGTACTGTATGCAACTGTCCAGAGAAAATCTACGGAAGCTCGTATGGCCTTATACAGGGCACTGCAATTTACGATCACACCTGAACAAACTGGGACTACAATCTAGCCTTATCTGCTGAGAAGCGGAAGAGGAAACCCCGAAGCATGTAATCCTAGACTGCCCCGTATTATCCAACTTACGGTAATCCACAATGGGATTTTAAATGTTTAAAGCCATCAGACATCCTAAGAGTCCCTCTTGCTGCAGACCTAGCATTTGCCAATGCCTTGGGTTGGCTTGACCGTAGCAAGGAATGAGGACTCATATGAGAGGACGCACGTGCGACGGAACTCTCTGCCCTCCCATCGATTTAAAGCAGAACCAGAATATAAACAAGCGGTCGTGGAAGTTGACCAAGTAGTCGACGCCAAACAAAGAAATATTCTAATGTATTTTATATAAAATATATGACCGTTAAGTGCTTTTTAAGAAAGGTGCAAGTAAATTAACATAATAGCGTGTTATCTTATCAAAATATGCCCAGTTTCTAATACCGCGTAACGTCAAGAAATTTATAAGATTGTGCCCAACACTTCTTTGAATTACAATTAGTTTGTCTACAGTATGCTTCAATAACAGTTTTGGATTATAGGTCACGAAACAAAATGTATATCAGAGTTTCTACAATTTATATTTGCCTAGAGTTTAATTTAAACTTCCCTTCAGTATTTGATAATGTATTGTTAGAAAAAAGTAAGTACTTTTTACTTTTTATCATTTTTTTAAAGAATTAATGATTCTTAGAGCTGTAAATGTTTTTAAAAGTGTTTAACTAACAGAGTTTGATAACGTTTATATATTTTGACAACCTTAACAAACATTTAATTGCTATTTTACATTTTCTGCAGTTTCATAAAGATACGATTTTATCATTTTAAAATATAATTGTTTTTAAATACAGTTGTCTATATTCCTGGCCGTTTGACATTTTTAACTCTTTGTCAACTGCAATCTCCACCAACCCATTTTTTAACTATAACTTTTTTTTGGGCATTTGATAATTTAGGGAATATTTAAAAGTTTTTAAACTAAATAAAATATTATAAATTAGTAATAAATATGTATTAAAGTCCTTTACGTTGTAAAAATTAAATAATAACACAGGTCAACTTATTTTTACTTTTTGATAGTTGATTTCGATCTGACATTTGATTTTGTATAATTTTGATCCGCTGAATTTAAATCCAAGTATCATTCTCTCCTATCACGTAAGGTTTTTTTTATCAATGTTGAAATAAAATTAATAAAGGAAATTAGTCAAAATAAACTCTACTGTTATTGATACAGAGACAAAAACAAATTAGAAATAATAAAAAGATTAATTAATCCTTTTATTAACATAAAAATGTTTCACCACGGGTTAAGTGAGAAGTTAATTAATCGTAAATTAGAAATAGTAAACTAAATTGAAAAGAAGTCTTAAACAATCTTTAATTTCTTTTCTTTTCAGAAGATCTATCCTTCTTGGATGAAAAACTTCGTTTAGTGGATTTTCTTCTGTATTCCAGTGCCAGATTGTTCCTTTTTATTGACCAGCAGTAATCCGCCATCATTGAAACATTCCATAGACCTTGATACCCCTGCGTTCCATTTCATGTCTTGGTGGAACCTTTCACCTTGCTCCTTACTCACATCACCAAGATTTTTGGGAAAGTAATAAAGATGCCAGTGTAAAAAGTGAACTTTTCTGCTCATTTACATCCCAATTCCATAAATTTCTGTAGCATGTTTTTCACAATTTCCTTGTTGTTTCCTAAAAATCCTTAACATTAACAAATGAAATCCCTGTATCTTTCTCAGTTTCGGTTGTAGTATTAACAAATTCTTGATCTTTCGTTAATTTCCTAATTTGAGGACTGATAAGAATTCCTTACTTTAATTTTGCATCTGAGATAGCGGGAATTTTCCGCGAAGGTATTTAAAACAAACACCATCTGTATTTAAAGCTTTAACGTATTGTTTCATAAATCCTAGTTTAACATATAGTGGAGGTAACAAGATTTTTTGTGGATCAACAAGACTTTCCTGCAAAATATTTTTTGATCCGAGAGATAAATTATCTCTTCTTATCCTGTCCTTTTTCCTCGAATGTTGATGTTTACTTCGACTGTCCCACTCACACAAAATACATGGGTACTTCGTATACCCTGACTGCTCTCCAAGTAGTCCCACAATTTTCAAATCCCCACAAATTTTCCAACTATGAGCATTGTATTTGATTTTTTTAAGCAGTACTTTAAGATTTTCGTAGATTTCCGTCATTTGCACAGTACCCATGAAAACACATTCCCATTGTTCAAGAGAACAGTCTTAAGGCTTATTTTGGAAGAATCAATAACAAGCCTTCAATCATCGGAATCCCAGCAATTAAATTTTACTTTCAGGAATTCCTCTACAGTATTCTATTGATTTGTACACAATTTAATCTCAGTGGCGTAGCGATTTTTAGAATTTCATTAAATTTTTATTCGCAAATATTTAAAAGAAAACATAAATAAGACACCTAGTAAATTTATTAAAAAATTTTGCGTGGTGGAAACAAAAAATGTTGATTTTCTATTAGTTTAGCCACCAAAACATCAAAAAATTAACAAATCCGATTCACAAATTTTTTGTTGGCCTGTGTAATTAGAAATACTAATTTAATGTAATATTATTGATATAGCTTCAGATCGCTAGTGCAGTAAATAATTTGTTGAGATAGGTCAGGAGTGCGATAGGGAAAATAATAAATTCTTATTCTAGGTCAAGAGTACGCTCGGGCAATAGATAATTCATTGAGGTAGGTCAAGGGTGCGCTAGGGTAATGATTATAATTATCCTAGGTCAAGAGTACGCTAGGGCAATTAAAAGATTATTGGGGTAGGTCAATGGCAATGAATAAAATATTAGCCTAGTTCCAGGGTATACTAAGGCAATGCATAATATATAATCTAGGTTAAAAGTACTCTAGGATAATTAATTATGTATTGGGATAGGTCAAGAGTACGCTAGAGTAATACATAATTTGTTAGTCCAGATCAAGAATATGCTAGGGATATTTAAAAAGCAAGATAAATTAATGAAAATTTTATTTAAATAGTGAAAAAGATAATTAAAAATTCTTGGGGCAGATCAAAAGTAAGCTTAGCAGTAGAAAATTTAATTGAGATAGGTGAAAATTATATTAAAATAATTAATAATTTATTAGGATATGCCAAACTTAACTTCCCTAATAATACATTTTAAATGTACATTTACAATGTAAAATTCCTATGAATCATTTATTAAGATTTAATATAAGTTTAGCTTGTCATTATCGAACAGTAAATTAACTGCTGAAGTTGTCGAAACTATAGTTACACGTCTAAAAAATAAGTAATATCAAAAATATATATTTATTTGATTTTTAAATTTGTTAATTTACCAAATTGTTAGCTTCACAAAGTATCTCGACATATTTCTTATTAATTATAGTAATAATAATTTTTTGTAAAATTTAATAAAGCAGTGAGATAAAATCAATTTAAATATAAAAATAAAATCATCAGTTAAAGCGATTTGTAGAATAAAGTTATGAACGATGCAACCGCTTTATCACTTTTTTAAAAGTAAATAAACAGTTTATTCAAAAGTCATAAATATTACATATAATATTTATTACATATAATTTATGGACACTTTTATATAAATAAAACTATTTAATCACTTTCAAATATATTGTAAAACGCTACAATTGTTTCGCCACACTGTGGCTTCTTCAGGCGAAGAAATGGACAGTTCTATCCCTCCTTCTTCACCTCGAGATCCTGAATTGATTTCTGCCCGGTTTAATGGTATTGAGGGATATTTGGTTGTTTTTTTTAAATTTTGTGTTACTCTATTCTATTATTTAGAATTAGATTTTTAAGTTTTAGTTCAAATGGTATTAAGTTTTTAAGCTTTATATATTTCGACCTGTTTAAAATTAAAATAATTACATTTAAAACATGTTTGCATGTTACTACATATGTGCGCATCTTATATAACTGCCAAGTAACTTATCTTATATCTTTTAGCATAATTATAGTAGCTATCTTGAGACGCATTGCGTTTGAGTAATTCAAAGATTCTTATCTAGAAATACATTGCGATCCTATGAAAACCGGTATGCTGATAACAATTTTTAAACATTCCTGCGCCCAGGTAGGACTACCCTAATAAAAAAATAACAGTTTTATCATGTGTTTACAAATCATTATCACACCGGCGCCGATGAGACACGAGAAGGTCGCCTCCTGGTGTGGCACTCGCGCCGGCGTGATCCTGCGCGCTCCAACTTAATATGTAAATTCCTTCTTGCGTCGCAGAAAAATAAGGTACATTGCACGTGACACACCTAGATTCGTATAAACATGATGCAGACATTTAGTAGACGTGGAGTTTTACTGTGGTGCATTCAATCTGGCGCATAGGCGTATTTATCGCCAAATGAGATCGTTTGTTGGACGTGATGACAACGGAAATTAGTCACGACGCCATTCTTAAATAGCAATCGAATGCAATTCATTATTCATACAAAAGTAAACAGAAATATTATAAAAATGTCTCAAAATTTTCTTCATATGTTCTTCAAAGGAATAATTTTCCATATTGCGGTCGAGGTTAATTGCAAGATTCAACAATTTTCAATGAAAAAGACAAACTATCATGTTTGTTTTCGAAAGGCAGTACAAAGCCTTTCCAAAACAAATAAACCTGAGAATAAACTCAGATTATAAACTTTCAAACCTAGAAATTAGAAAGTAGAAAATTATTCCAAAACGTTGAGTTATCACCGGATGAACAATTATTGTCATTCGATATTAAGTTGTTGTATTCGAGCATTTCAATTGACTAGGCGTTAAAAATTTAAAACATTTGAATTTCTACTTATAAAATCAACACTTTCGAATCTAAAGGGACAGACCTTTCCTATATACAGGGTGGACGAAAAGTTCGTTTACATTTCAAATGAGGATTTAGAAGAAACTAGTTATCTGAGATAATAACTTTCTATTTATTATTAAAGTACACAAATACGGATTTTTTTTAATTACTTCATTCATATGTGATCCTTGACTATTTTGACACTGCTGCAACCTGGAGCGGATATTTTCAATGACGGCCTCACAAGTGTTTCGTGAAATGTTTTCCATTTCCTCTCGAATAGTTTCCTTTAATTCCTCTAGGGAAACTGGGTTGCTGTTGTAAACTTTACTTTTAAGGTATCTTCAAAGAAAGAAGTCCAGTGGGGATAAGTCTGGGCTACGAGGTGGCCAGTTATTGGCACCTCTTTTGGATAATACTTTTTGTCCAAAAATTTAGCGAACAGCACTAATGAGTTGTTGGAAGTGTGGCATCTTAACCCATCTTGCTGAAACCACGATCGTTGATTAAAACCATCGAAATCATGTAGCGCTGGTGAAAAAAGTTCTGTAGCATGGCAATATACCACTCTGTATTCACTATAACCGCATTTCTTCGGCGATCTTCAAAAATGTATGGACCAATAATGCTTCTTGCTGACAAAGCTGCCCATACAGTAACCTTGGGTGAATGCATAGGTTTTTGATGCTTCAATTTAGGATTAGTGTCACTCCAATATCTGCAATTTTGCCTATTCACATGCCCATTTAGAATGGAGTGTGCCTCGTCTGAGAAAAAAATGTTGGTAAAGCTGGTGAACCTCTTTAACATTTCGTTTGCAAATTGTAGCCTGTGAGCGGGATCTTGAGGCTTTAATTCCTGTACCATTTGGATTTTGTACGGATATATATGTAAATCTTTGTGAAGAATACGAATCAAAGATGATTTGGGCACACGGAAGGCGTTAGACCCCGTCCGAGTAGAGAGTCCATTATTTTCACAAATGATGATGATCTTACACACTCGACGTTTTCGGGATCTCTTGATGTTCTAGATTAGCCGGATCGTGATTAATTCATTATTGAACCTGTCTCCTCGAACTTCTGCACCTATTTTCGAATCAATTGAATCGATGGAGCTTCATTTTTACTCCGTATGTTGTAATGAGCGCAAAATTTTCGTTGCGCTAGAGTAAAAGAATCGTTGTTGCGGTAGTACTCGCATACGACGCCATGGTACTGAATTCCCATTAGCCGCTATTGCGCTTCGCAAATAATAGTTTATTACTTTTTGTCTTTTACGAGAGAAATTTTACAGATTGCTCTTCTCTGCCTACAGATAGGGAGAGCATATAGTGCTTCTGTAGCAGTAAATCCTGTTCCACTTCTCGATCGGGATAGACGTCATCGACTCTAAATGAAAGGTACTTCAAAAACCTTCGATGAATCTTGTCCAGAGGTATATTTTAACTCGTAAAAAGTGGAAACCATATGAGATTTCCATATTCTAGTGTTCGGGAAAACATATGTTTTTTTTTAATTTTTGGATAGTAAGCTAAACAATAATAAACATAAACATAAACAAAGTGTTTTTATGAGGTTAATATTTTTGAAGGATACACAGACTCGCTTTATAAAACCGAGAGTACAAGATGCGGCCATTGCAACATTGGTAATATGTTTTGTAACACTCAAATCATTCGAAAATAATATACCCAAATCTTTCATCTCGGTGCAGGATTTATGTTGTAAATCTACATTTTGTATAGCAGGGAGAGAGGATTTATTTTACTAGTAAAAGATAAATTACAACATTTATCAACGTTGAGAGATAGTTTATGTCACACCAATCTGTAAGTAAATTGATATTATTTTGCAAGAACAAGGCATCACTCAATATTGTTACGCCAACAAATAGTTTAATATCATCTACATAAGCCAGCGCATGACAGGATAATGAATCTAGTAATGAATTTATAAAAACTGTAAAGAGAAGTGGGCCGAGGTTAGAGCCCTGTGGTACCCCAGAATTAATTTTCCAAGCAGACGAACGAAATCCGTTGTAAGTTACGTACGCTTGTCAGTTGGTTAAATATGATTTCACAAGTACTTTAGAGGCAACGCCTAAGTCCATTAGTTTCATAAGCAGTATGTCATGCAATGCACGGGAATAATCTGTGTATATGACATCTCCCTGACCTCTGTTATCAACTACTTCAGAAACAAATTGAGAGAAACAGCTCAGATTGGTTGTTGTAGATCGACCCGGCATAAATCCGCATTGGTTGGGAGAAATATGTGAACAAACATTTTTAAAGATGGTGTTATATTGTACAATAATGAGATAGGTCTATAATTTGTAATGACGTGTTTGCCTCCTTTTTTATGAACCGGACTGATCTTTGCGACTTTCCATCTACTAAGGAGTTCAGACGTATGAACAGCTAAGTTAATAATAATACAAAGAGGATCTGCAAGAACAAATCTACGATCTTTTATAAAGAATGAAGGAACACCATCATCTCCAGAAGATATTTTGCTAGGAAGCATTATCTGAAAGAATTGTGTTATTAGCGGGCTTATAAGACTTATTAAATAATGACGCAAAACCATTAACTAAGTCGGCAGGTGTAAAGTATTCTCAATTTTCATCCGTTAATCTATTCGGGATCCTTGGGGTGCCTTGTTTCATGTTTACGTATTTCTATAGTTCTGAAGGATTGGATTTGATTTCCTCCTCCACTACTCTCATATATAAATGATTCCTTTAGTTGCAATTTTACCGATCATCCTGCATAACGCTCTCCTCGAGGCTCATTTGGAATTTAGGTCTTATTGAGTACCAATTAGAACATTTCGGGGCCTTCGATGTTTTACATTGATATCGTATTTCGGAAATGTGATCCCAGAGTGAGGATCATTGTCAATCTTATCGTAGAAGGCTGCTTCAGTCTCTCTCCACTCGGCGTGGATGTTTCTCTAAGAATTTGTGAGTTCCGCATGTAAGGCGAAGCATTAAGGACTCTATGTAGTGCAACGTTTTGATGACGTTGCAGTCTCGCGATCTTAGAGGGCTGCAGTATCCCCATACGGGTGCTGTATAGGTCAGTTGTGGTCTATTTTGACCATTAAAAGTAAAATTTAACCCTGGTCGTATGGGCTAATTTTGATTTGTTGTTAATCAAAGGCCACAGCTTAGACACTGTCGCTTTGCCTTATGAAGGACATGGGAAATTGTTTTTTACCATTTTAGGTGTTGGTCGAAGATTATATCGAGGTATTTAACCTCGTCTCGGATTGGAATTAATGAATCCCCAAAGGAAAATTCTGGGGAGTCAATAACTCGATGTTTGTTTATGCTGAAGTGTACAGAGAGACTTTTGTCAGCATTAGTTGCTAATCGCCACTTGTCGGCCCACTCCTCTAATGAGTCGAGGGCCTTCTGGAGAGTATTCTCCAAGTGAGATGTGGAGCGCTTTCTGTTCAGAAGGGCAGTGTCGTCAGCATATTGTGCGATCATAATCGGAGCCAAATTCGGTATGTCGCTGGTATAAATATTATACAGAGCCGGAGAGAAGGCAGAAACCTGAGAAACACCTGTTAATATCGAATAAACTCATCAAGCGATTTCCTGACTGGGAAAATCGAATGGCATCGAACCAGTCCTTCACAGATAGATCCACGGAGGAGAGGTTTTAGTCGGTAAGCGTCCGACACTTCCCTACTAAAAAGGTGTCCATGATGGATTTCCTCTCCTTGCATCAAAAAAAAGTTGCAGTTTTATAAGGGACCTGAGCCTTTTGAATTCACTGCAATGTCTAATGTCTTTTCTTGTAAACCAGTTACGTCTGTGGAATGCTTTCATTTTAATATTCCTTTTTATTTCTCAAAAAACATGGAGGATATGTAGATCTGCTGCTTCGAAATAGTGGAAGGGTTTTATCAAATATTTTGTATAGATTAAGACAGACCGTATCAAATGCTTCATTTACCTCATTTACATTTCTTAAAAATTACCAATCTGCATCACGTATGTCTTTATATAAATATACAAAGTCGGCCTTTTTGAAGTTATATCTGGTGTTGTTATTTGACGGAAACTTATGATTAACAGATGAGGAATACATTATTAAGAAGATAGATAGAAATGGGTGATGAGGATCCTCATTCACAAAAGGAGTTTCAGCACGCTCCACTAGAGAGGGGTACTCTAAGTTAGATGTTACCAGGTCAAGTAGTTTATTGTTAGCATTTAGGAAAGTATTAAAAAATTACAAAACCTGGATTATAATAACCTACTAACAATAACTGAAAAGAAAACAGAATTCATAATTTTTAACGACAAAAAGCAATCAACCAAACTAACAATACTGTGTAAGTCTTAGTACGTTGCAAAATGAATGAAAATAAAAGGTATATTAAAATCTCCCACTATTATTAAAGGCTGATCTATTACTAATATTTCTAGATCACCAAGGAACGATACTAAATCATTTGATAATATGTCGGGCGGAATATACAACACACAGATCGTAAAAGCAACGCCATCTAAACTGCATTTACATAATAGCTCAAAAGAAAACACTGTGATAAGGGTAGAAAATGGTGATGATGCCATCATAGTACTTTCCCTATATTTTACTCGAAAACTATGAGGTTTGCACAAAAAAGCTATTCTTAATAATTTTTTCACTTTTGAATTCTCTATAATTATTTGTTATATAAATTTCATGTTACTCCAACAGTTTATTAGCAATAATATTATATTTCTTATAGAATACCAACCTTAACTTAGATTCTGTCAAAATTTCACGACTATTCTTTGACACGTGCACAAATTGTAGCTTTCGAATAATTAAACTTTGATTATTGATGACATATCCGGCCAACAGAATTCAACCATCAAATATTGGTTTGCGAAGTTTAGTCGTAACTGTACGAGCACAAATGATGCACCACGTTCAGTGAGACCAAATAAGGCAGTTACTAAAAAATCAAAATAACATCATGTTTTTTTGGTTTTTTCTTTGTTTTTGGCGTCGACTACTAGGTCGTCTGCCACGACCGTTTTTCGTAATAAGCATTATATTTGTTACACTATATTTTCTATAACATCATGTTGAATAATGATATGAAAGTGAGTACAATCTGAAGGATAAATTGCAGACAAATATTATAAACCTGAAGCAGAGATTGTTGGAAACTATTATAACCCTAGATGAAGATTCTAGGAATTTGGAAATGTTTAAAAGATTGAGTAGAAATTAATGGTAAATTTAGACAAAACCAGGAAATTTATTAAATCCTGAAGACAATTTAAGGGAAAGGAAAATTCTTGCAAATTAAAGGAGAAATTAATAAAAAAACTAGACATTTTTAGGGGAGAGAAAACTCTAGAAATATTTACATTTTATAAACCTCAATGCTAAATCATTCAGCTTATAGAAGCAATTGCCAAAAATTCAAGAAATCCAGAAAAAAAAATTGTTTTAAAATTTTAGAACTCTCGAAGAAAATTTCTATAATTAGGAAATTTCTAAAAAAATGTGGATTTCTCAAAAAAATGAACATAAACTGCTGGATAATTCTGATAAAAAAAGTAAAATGCAAAAATTTAATTTAATTTAATTTAATTTATTAATGTCTTACCATTCGTCATAAATAGCAATGGATACATAATTGATTACAATAAAAATTTCTGGAAATTAAAAATGTCAGAAGAAAATTTTCTACATTTAAAAATGACTGAAATATTCCAATAAAATTAAAAATTATCAAGGTTTCTAAAAAATAGAAATAATGAAGAGAATTTAACCAAGTTCATTGGCATACATTTTAAAAAGAAACTTTTGGAAAATCCCAGAAATCTACAACTAAAATTGCTGAAAAATTTTAGAATCCTTAAAGAAAATTTTTATAATTATATTTTTTTAATAAGCATATTTTCGATAAAGTAGAACAAGAAAGTCTAGAAAAATATGAAAATGTTGAAGATATGTTGCTGATAAAGAGTAGAAATCTGAAGAAAAGATTGATGGAAATCAGACCCTTGGAAGCCAATTTTCACAATTTAGGAATTTACAGAAATTTTTTATTAGATTAAGAAAGCTTTAGAAACCTGGAAGAGAAATTACTAGAAATATAAGAAGACTTGAATTTAAATCCTACAATATGCAGGAGTAATTGCTAAAAATTCTAGAAATATAGAAAAAAGTTAGTTGTAAAATTTTAAAATCCTCGAACAACTTCTTTAAAAATTGATAAGATAAAGAAATAAATAAGGGAAAGTTCTCAAAAATTAGAATAGATATTGCTAGAAAATCTTGATCAAATAAGGGAACTAAGGTAGAAATCTGGAAAATATTTTTTTTGGAAAATCTGAAATATATATTGCTTAAAATTGTTTAAAGAAAATTCCAAAATTTGAAAATTATTACTAAAAAAGCAGAAAGACCATCGGTCCATGGCCAATGGAGAATAAGAAGATGTCTTATTACTGTAAGACTACATTCAATAAAGATGTTTATCTCTCTCTTCAAATAAATCAAATAATAAAAAAAATATTTTTTTTTAATGGAGGAGAAATCAGAAATGTTTGTAAATTCTTAAAATGTGAGTGAAAAATTGAAAACCACAAATAAAATTTTAGCAGATTTGAAAAGAAATTACTCGAAAATTCTATTAATCTTGAAAGAAATTACTTCAAGTTAATACGCATAATTGTTAAGAGAAATTTCTGAAAAGTCGTAGAAAAAATATTATAATTAGAAAATGATCAAAAACATCGATAAAGTAAAGTAATAAAACACGAAAAAAATTTAATAGAAATAGCTTGAAAATTTTGATAAAATGAAATAATTTTGAAAAATATGAACATTAGGAAGATTTCTGGAAAAGTCCAGAAATCTAAAAAGGGATGGATTGAAAGTATTAGAACACTAGAAGAAAATTTCCACAAATGTTTGTAAAATTCCAATTAGATAAAGAAATTTTAGGAGCCTCGTTGCTAATTCGTAAAATTAATAAGAGAAATCGCGAAAAAGAGAATTTGTTAGAAATTCTTACAATTAGAAACTTATTTTAAAAAATAAATAAATTCCGCAAACTTGCTAAAAAACTCTTACAAAACAAATGAAAAAAAATCTAGAAAATGCAAACGCTTGGAAAAATTTAGACATCTAGAAAGAGATTGCTGGAAAATAACACAATTTGAAAATTTGAATAAAATAAAGGATAAAAAATATTGAAGAAAATAGGAGATGAAGAAAAGAAAACAAATGTCTATAGCCTGTGATTATGGAATAATAATATTAGCAATGAGATACAGACTAATTATTAGCAATTTAGATTCTCTCACGTAATCGAGCTTACGAGCAACATCCGTAAAATTCCACCACGTTCACAGATTCATTTAACGCCATAGGATGACAATTAGTAAACCAACAAAGTTTAAGATTTATATCTTGTTTTCTGATTTTAAAAGAAATTCACGAAATCTGCTCATTGAACAGAATTTTCGGAGCAAGAAAAGGAGGACGAGAGGAAACCAACATTCATTAAGATTTATATTTCGAATTCTTCCTTTTGAAAGAAATTAACATTCAAAAAAAAAAATCGCAAAATTTTTATCTTGAATTTTGGAGGCGTTCACTTCCTAGTACATTTTTAATGAATAATAGAAAAACGTTTAACTTTTTTATACTACTTTTTATTTCAATTTTTATTGTTTTTCTAGAAAGTTAAGAATTTTATGAAAAATATATTTTAATAAAACTTGTAAAGTTTCCCATTCCATTTAACTTTTGTTTGAAAAGTTTTTTAATATTTTACAATTAAGAAAAATATCGAAAGAAAAATAAAAACGGCCTCGAATAAACATCCACTTTCGGTTTTTTAATGTTCTCCAAAAGCTTTTCCAGTTTTTAGCGATAAAATCTTAAGTTTAAAGTTTCAACTCAATAAGATTGTTGGTTTTTGAGATACAGCACCCACAGATATTTTCATGTACGAAAACAATACTTCCCCTATATATTCTATATAGGGAAAGTAACAATGTAATAAACTTTGATCATCAAATAATAACACGAAGATCTATTGAAAAAAAATACATAAAATACATACATAAATACACTAAATCAGTTTAAAATTTTGAGCATAGACCTTGAAGGCGAATTTCACCAGTTTTCATGTTCTTCCACTCGATAGAACAAACCAACATCTCTTCATAGTATTTAAGAACTCGGCGCATTTTGTTTATACATAACCCACTCGATAGAGGCTAAATCCATTTAACAGAGACTAAAACCATGTTTACAATATAACTCTCATAAACAGTTCTACCAAAGAAAAACAAAAAGGTTGTCAATGCTTCGTTTAGTAAATTAAACATTGTAACAAAAACAGATATTCATTTTTATCCTTGCAAACACATCCATAAAGAAAATACATAGTTTCATTTTGTTGTTAATAATTAGCTTCAATAAAACTGTAACATTAACGAAAATGCTGAATCGTCAATCCTATAAATATATAACTGAAGCAACTGCACACCGAAACGAATTATAAATAGCCCGTATCATTACACTAGTATAATAATACATATGTTGATTTAATAGTATGCAATTTACTAAACTATTTTGTTCGTGAGTAATGGTCGCGAGCAAATATTTACAAGCGTTACAATTTGTCACCAGTCAAGGCATTTAATTCAATTCCTAGACGTGAATTATCTAAATTGTGGTCGGGTTTATTTACCTAACGGATTTGATGATAAATTGAAGGATTTAAACGATGTACATTAATGATTGCTTAGGTTAACAGGTTCACCACGAGGGTGGGTGTCTTCTTAGATTAACAAAATCGATTTAATAGTAATGATAAAATATATTACAGCTAGTTTTAGTAATTTAGTATATAAATAGAAATAGAAAATTTATATTTTAGAAAATTAAAATGATGATCATAATAATTAGAAACTAGCACTATTTGCCACTGTCTAGATAGGTGGAGTCATCTGACAGAGGAATTCAAGAGAGTAGAAAAATATTGGGTGGGTGGATGTAGAAGACGTCGAGGCCAGGGTAAAGATACTGATGAAGCTTTGGGAAAGGAAAGAGGGAGGAGAAAGGATGAAGAAGTCAGAAAGTATAGTTTTTAGTTATGTATTGTGATAGAAGAAAAGGCCAAATAAGGGTTTTTGTAGGAGATTTCCACTTAGTAGCGGTGGTAAACATCCTTAAAATAATATAATAATGAACCACTTGAAATACAGTTTGTATATTAACATATTCAATAATTATTTAATTATTTTGAAAAATACATGTTTTTTTGTTGACGATTATATTCAAATACAAAGATAGGATAGCATTTTAATATTTTTTCGTGCGACGTGCAACGGTGCGGACGTATCAGCTGTAGCTACGAGTGTTTTAGTTAAATTATCAAGTAATCTATTATCAAAAATATTGCAAATTTTTCCCAGTAACAGTGTTAAGAGTGATCAAACCGGTGACCAATTTTTGGCTACATGTGATTTGTGGTGTAAGTGTGGTAATTATCATATGTTCAACATATACACGAAGAGGCTATTGTATTCATTTCTGCGCACGACTATATACATTTTTGTGAGTAAAATTGATATACACACTAATTACTGCAAAAAATTGATACTTTTTTGTTGCGTTCTGAACACGGCACTGGATATCAATATACCATACACGTTATCACAAAAAAAAATAATTTATCCTTTGTTTTCTTTTGTTTACCGTTCCGTGGTCTATTTATTCCTTGTGTGTCTGATTTAGTCACTACGAAGGACCGCGTTAGTGCAATTGTGTCCCTGTAATTTCCGTTTACCTTTATCCTAATATTTTCTAATATTTCAATTATTTTTTTTAATAAAATGGGTATATTTTGTGCATTATGTAATGATTTCATTAAACCTAGAACAATTTCTACGGCTATAAAATGCGACAATTGCAGTAAATGGTTTCATTTTAAATGTCTGCAATTTTCTGAATGTGAGCAAAAATTATACCAAAGTGATGATAAAAAATTGACCGGATTAAAATGGTACTGCAGTGTTGTTTGTAAAGTAGGAAAATCATCAGCAACTACTCAAATACAATCTGCAACTAGCACACCTAGCGGCAACAATTTAACGCAAGACATTAGAGCCTTATTCGAAGAAAAATTTAATGCTTTTAAATCAGATATACAAATGTTTATGGAAGGCCTAAATACTAAAATTGAAGCTATCAGCGGTAGACTTGCACGATTAGAATGTGAAAACAACAGCTATAAAATTGAACTCCAGGAATTGAAGATGCTAAAAACGGATGTAAATGCACAAAATTTAAATATGATTGCAGATGAAATTAGTGAAAGAAATAGAAGAGCCAATAATATAATATTATACAATGTTCCCGAAAATATCTCAGAAGGTGATTCTGTAATTGTAAAAAAAATCCTTGACCAAATGGGTAACGGTATCGACATCCCGAAACGTAATATTCGCCTAGGAAAAACAGGTAGTTCAAAACCTCGTCCGATAAAATTAATTTTTTCCAGTAGCCAGGAGGCTAAACAATTACTTTTTAAATCAAATAATCTCAAGAAAACGGAAGATTTCAAATATGTCGTTGTTAAGAATGATTGAACACCCAGGCAGATGGAATACGAGAACAGCATACGGACCGAGTTAAAAAAGAAGAAGGACTCTGGGATAAACAATTTGCGCATTAAGTATGTTCATGGAGTTCCCACAATCATCTCGGAAAACTAGCTAGGTCCCAACAGATTAAGAACTCTATATTCATAAATATGCTTTACCAAAATGTAAGGGGATTGGCTAGCAAAACCAATGAATTTTTTAATAATATTTCTACATTTAATTTTGACGTTTATATGCTTAGCGAAACTTGGTTAAGGAGTGATATAAAAGATAGTGAATTATTCCCTCCTAACTTTAATGTTTTTAGATGTGATAGATCAAGTAAACGAGGTGGTGGTGTATTAATCGCAGTTAGTGACGATTACTCAATTGTTACGAATAATGTAACAGTGCCAAATGATATCAATATTGAATTAATTAGTATAACTATAACTTTTCACTGTGTAAAAATCTGCTGTATATGTATTTATATTCCGCCATCTCAAACTTTGGCCGATTATATTCGTATTTTTGAAATACTAGATACTGCGATCGACGGCGTTGAAAATATTATAATTTGTGGAGACTTAAACATAACAAACTGGTCAAATTATGTGGATACTGGTGTTATTGAAAATGGTATAGTCTCTGAATTTATTAACTTCATTTCTTTTAATAATTTGTTGCAGCATAATTCGATTCGTAATTTAAACAAAAGACTATTGGATATTGTACTTTCTTCGTCCAATATTAAATGTACAACAACTACTGATGTTTGTGTTGTTAAGGAAGATTTTCATCATCCTGCTTTGAATAATATTTTTGAATTTAGCTCTGAAAATAATAATAATTTTGGACCATCGTTTGATATACAATGCTATAACTTTAAAAAGGCAGATATTAGGGGTCTGTACAATGAAATACTTATTCAGGATTGGTCGGATGTTGTTGCATTGAATGATAGTGAGGGTGCCTGTAAGAAGTTTTATGGAAAACTTTATGCTATCATAAATAAATTTGTCCCCTTGCATAAATCGAATGCGGTAAGAAGGAAGTTTCCTCTCTGGTTTAGTCACGATTTAATTAGAAATATTAGGATAAAAAACCACTACCTCAAGTTGTACCATAAGCATAAATTAAATTATTATAAAGTAAAAATATCTAAACTTGGGAACTATATACATTCATCTGTTAACAGAGATTATGCCATGTATATAAACAGAATGGAGCATGCAATTAACAATGATCCAAAGAAGTTATGGTCTTATGTAAACTCTAAAAAGGGTTGTTCTCGCATTCCCGGTGTAATTTCATTCGATAATGTTGAATTAAGCCAACCGATGGATATCGTGAATGCATATGCTTCTTATTTCTCTAGTGTATATAAGCCTAGTACTTTGATGACAACAGATGATGTTAGTAATAACTTTAAAAACTTATTTATTGGCTTAATCTCTGAAGTTGATGTCATTAATGCTGCAATAAATATGAAAGCGAATTCAACATCTGGTCCTGATAAGATTCCGGCATTCTTTGTAAAAGATTGTGTGGGTGTGTTATCTCACCCATTAACACATATATTCAATTTAATAATAAGCTCGGCTTCCTTCCCTAGTTTCTTTAAGACCTGTCGTGTGACACCTGTTTATAAAAATGGTAGTAAAAGTTCTATAAACAATTACAGGCCAATCTCTATTATTAATAATTTCGCTAAGTTATTTGAATCTATTTTAGCTACCAGAATATATGCTCAAGTAAATAGTCAAATTACTACTAAGCAACATGGTTTCGTTAGCCGACGATCGACTGTTACGAATTTGCTAAACTTTTCACAATTCGTCTCTAAGGAACTTGACGAACAAAGACAAGTAGATGTTGTTTACACAGATTTTCGTAAAGCATTTGATAGCATTAGCCATGAGACATTATTGCGAAAGTTGGATCCATTCGGTTTTGATGTTCCAACCATAAAGCTAATAGAATCATATTTGCATAATCGTTGTAATTTTGTTGAATATGGTGGATATCATTCAAAGCAGTACATTCCGACCAGTGGTGTACCACAAGGGTCTAATTTGGGTCCATTATTGTTTGTATTATTCATGAATGATGTTGTACAAGATATTTCTTCTCATATGTTATTATATGCGGATGATGTAAAATTATACAGAGCAATAAAATCCACCAATGACTTTAACATTCTACAATCAGATCTTAACAGACTCGAGGATTGGTGTACAGTAAATTCACTGGAATTGAATATTAATAAATGTCAATGTCTCTCATTTAGCCGCAAAAGAACTGTGACAGAATTTAATTATACATTGGCGAATTGTGTTTTGTCTCGCACAAATCAAGTGAAAGATCTAGGAGTAATTTTTGATCAGAAGTTAAATTTCAGTATGCATATTGATTATGTCTGTAATGCTAGTTTCAAACTTCTTGGCTTCATAAAAAAAACATGTAGCGATTTTAATGATATCAATGTCATCATTAAATTATATAAAACATATGTCAGATCGAAATTAGAATACTGTAGTTTAATTTGGCGTCCAACATATCACAACCAAAAACTTGCACTTGAAAAAGTTCAAAAGAAATTTACTAGATTACTTTACTTTAAAGTATCCGGAACATACCCTGATTTTGAGACAATTCGATATAATGATCTATTAATAATGTTTAACATGCAATCTTTGGCAAATCGTCGTAATATAAATTCATTAACTTATATGATCCTAATTTATTAGCTCAGTTAAATATTTACGTACCCAGAATATCTTCGAGAAGCGCGAGCGTATTTTGGTATTCCAGAGCTAATACTTGCTCATATTTTAATTCACCAATGACTATGATGGCGAGATTGTATAACACCATTCATCATTCTGTTGACATTTTTAATGACACCTTGTCAGCATTTTTAAAAATAATTCCTAGCCTTCTTCAGTAATCATATAAATATTATTAGTTATTATATTAATTATCTTATATTATTGTTTGTTTCTTTTTAATAATAAGTTTTTATTTAGTAGTTTTGTATGCACGAAATATTATATTATGTTATTTTATTATATATATGTAGTATTTCCCTGTAATTGGATTTGTATCTGTTGGGAAAATAAATTATTATTATTATTATTATTATTATTATTATTTAAAAGGTGCCAAATTGAATAGTCCATCTAATCAGCACAATTTCTATTCTGCGACTTAATTGGTTCATAAAGCGTGCCAAAACTCACATATTTCCTTAATTACGGTCTAATTCTCGTGTTTTCTAATTACGGGTTCCACATGCGTAGCAATCTAACTTGGCATGTGCGAATTATTAACGAACAATTCATGCCGGAAGTGGTCGACAGGTGAATTAAATAGGTCAGTTGAATTAATTTGATAAATAATACTTCCGAAATCTTAGTACACCTGCTAAATTAATTAATTATTTAGGAATCTAAAATATATATACCAAAATTAATCATGATCAAATTTAAACTTAAGAATAACACGTTACTATGTGGTATTTCATTTTCATCGTGTTTTATTTCATCCTACATTTAAAATTGAAACTTGTATCTGTAGCTAGCATTTGAAATCAGGTTATCAAATTGGCCAAAGTATTCGTTCCACCACGGCCGATTCCTTGAATGAAAAATAAGTCCAAAAGAAACGAATCGCATTTGATGCGGTTTTCGTAACACGGTGCATGTGATATTCCACGTATTAGAAGCAGGTTATGGAAAGTGAAATTAATGATTCTGCTGCCATAAAAACCAATGTCATGCAAGAAACACGATCAACATTCTGATGCTGTAATCTATTTTTGTCGATGCAATTTACTCATTTAAATTATTCAACGAAATTCACTTATGAGAAGGCCTAAAATCTAATTGAGTCAAAAGATGACACCGAAATTTTCGCATGACAATTCGCTTATGTTAATGTGGTAATAATGACATAAGCCAAAAAACAATGAATGAATATTTTAATATCGACATCGAATAAATCGTTGATGACCTGTAATCAGAATAGTGAAGAATGATTTTTTAAGTAATTACTTTTTTATAGTTATAATTAATATTTATTAATTTAGTGGATTGATTCATTTTGCATCTTCCTGGCAAAACCACTGTGAGGTGAAACATTATCGTAGAATATACTGTGTTAGTATTTTATTATGAAGTGATTTATTTATTAATTAATCTTTCGTCTCATTCCTTGAAAATTACAAATGTTGATTTGTAAATAAAATTAAAAAAAGCTTTCGTCAAATTTTGGGCGCAAGAAGCACGTGCGGGGTTCACAATTACAAATCGTGTTTTTCACTCAAACCCTTCCTCTTCTGTGATACTAAGGGAGCAAAAAAAAAATTGTAAGAAAAATACAAATTTTCAATCACTCCTGAATTTTTTAATTATAAACCATATTGTCTTACAAATTTGAAGAAAATTAAGAAAATTCATAAATGTTACATTGAACCTGAAAATCCAAAGAAATTAAATCAAAAATAAGTTTAAAAATATAATTAAACAAATTTTTAAAATACCATATTTATAAATTTGTTATATCCAACAATAATTATACATTTTTTTGTTTATTATTTAATTTTAAATAATCAAATATACTAAACGTACTAAAATAACAATAGACATTAAGTTTAAAATAGATACACGTAATTTTATCGTAAACTAATTTAAATTATGATACTTTTAAAAATATAATTTTCGCAAAGGCTTCCTACTGACGTGTTTCGAAAAAAATTTGCAACATTATGCTAATGTGACATTTAAAGTGGCAACGCTCTCTAAATCATATTCAAATCGCAAACGGTTAAACAGATTTGGGGAAGGTTTACAACCGCGAATAAAAAAATTCGCATTCTGTTCATATTATCAAGTTGTAACCTTGCTGTCTAATTGCCGGTGATCATATTGAAAGGGGAAGCTATTATTTATTAAATTTGCATATTGAAAAGACTAACCGTTGAATAAATTATTTATTAAATAGGCGTTTGAAATTGGAATATAATTATATAGCGGAAAATCATATTTTTAGTGTGTATGTAAAATAGCGTGCGATCGTAAAATTAATAATAGTTAATAGTTGTCAGCAAGTTTCTTAAAGATTTTTATAAGAATTCGACTACAGTTATGTTAGTGTTCGCGATTTTCCTACTGTACGTGTAAATTTAATTTAAAAAAATAGTTTTACAAAATCCATTAAATCTAACGATTTTCTATAGAGTTTAAGGATTTTTACTTACAGTTATTATTTTATATCTATCTATATGCAAAATTCTATAGAACAAAAATAATATTAAATTTCCATAATTTTATAAAATATTATGTTTTTAGTTATGACATAATTATTTAAATGCTAATTCATTTTTTTAATATTTGATTAATCAAAATCGTGATTTCCTTATGTAATTATAAATTTATCGTTATACATTTTAGTATACAATAAAAGTACTTAATGGCTTGTATGAATAAAACTAACAAATATAAATTTGTTGCAAATTATTATTGATGATATAATTGAACTGATTTATTAAAAAAATAAGCAACTGACCAATTTATCATATTTTATTGATAATTCTGTATATCTACAATCGACCAATGCCTTTAATGCAAATAATTGTATTAATTGATTAGCTTAAAAAATAATTACCTATAATGTAATGCATTATTTTTCACCAAAGTTAGCTTGAAGCCTTCTACGATTTCCTCATGGACTAAATGTAGGAGTACAATAGTTATTTATAATAATTGTTTCCTAAAATCAATATCTTTCCATAATTGATTAACAACTCACATCTCCTACGCTTTACACAAGGTTAAATATTTAATGGAAATTCAAAATTTATTTATTACTGTTTTAAGGTCAACACAGTATATAAAATTGTCGTTAAAAATATAATAATAACAAAGGATTTTGTTTTTAAAACAAATTATCAATATTATAAAACCACCTCATCTCAACATTTTATAATCCCTGGACAAAAAACACAATAATACTAAACAATTAATTAAGGTTTAAGAATATATTTTTGCAGATGATTTATAAACACCATTATTAAGAATACGAATAATTATAAGTTTATAGTTAAATCTTCTATTTCTAATAGTATTTAATATATATTTAATAACTTTATTTGTCGAAACAAGTAGTCACACATTACAAAATATATGTGCAATATTATATTATAAATATCATATGATATTTATATATAAGTAGATACTTAACTTTATTGGTGTCCTTTAATTATGCTCATCCGCCCTTATTATATGGACACTTTATAAGCGCCAGACCTTAACGCGTTACGCAAAGCAAGTTCGTCGAAAAATACATTAATTTCCTGTGGTCATTCATGGGAGAGGTTAATTAAAACGTATTTCAATACCTCCGGCTATACAAAAGTCAAGGTGATATTATTTACGAAATTATCTACTTGTTCTTCTTTATGTCAAACTTCATATAGTTAATATTTCATTTCAATTGTGACCAAAAGATGTCTACACTTACATTTTTAACCAACTATCATCAGTCCAATAATCTAACTTAAATACAATTTGATAAGAGACACTTCAATTGTCATTTAAAAAATGGTGATGTTGTCATCATACTACTTTCCCTATATTAAACATTTTATATTAGTTGTGAATTTTAATTCTCCAGTTGCAAGTTCAACTCTATTGTTGATTCTTTTCGATTGGGTTTTAAATGGCACACAAGTTGTTTTATTTTTATTAAGGTGCAATTTGTTTGAATTGAGCCAGCTATTAGTATTTTCAAAAGTTGATTTAGCTTCTACAAGTAATTGATTGTATGATTTATTGGCAGTTATGATACTCATATCATCAACATAACTATAGTCCATCCGTTGGATCTTCCGTCCTACGTCACAAAATATCGCTTCGAGAAACGACACAAAAACATTAAGTCTGATAAAGTAAACCAAATGCGTTAGAAAAAGAACGCACTGCAAAACTTTCGTCGTTTTTTGAAGCGATAGTTTGTGACGTACGACGGAAGATCCAACGGATGGACTATAGTTATGATACCCTTGTCTTTCAAACCGAATATGTAGTTGACGTAGATTATAAACATAGGACCCAAAATACTAAAATAATCTAAAATATCAACTATGCAATATTTGAATTCTACGGAAATAATTACGTTCGTAGAATTTAGTAATCCACCTCAGGTATAAATTCAGACCTTCATTCGATTATATTTCATTAATGCAAATTTTTAATTACTCCTATTGCAATATTGTCTACCCCCATAGCTTTTCGATATCTTTTAGTGAAGAAGCAATGTTAAAAATTTCCTTTTTAGTAGTTGGCTCCATAAATAAAGATTTGCTATGTTTGCTGATTTTGTCGGAATGTCCGTGATGGCTTTAGTGAAATATGAATTGAATTTATTTACCATTTCAAGTCCATTCATATCAGTAGAAATGGGCTGTTTCTGTTTGGCGTAGTTTAACTGTCGTGTTATAACCCACGTTGTTTTTGCAATATTTTGACTCGTTTCAATTTTATGTTGAAATGATTGTTTTCTAGCATTTTGCAAGGAGGTCTTATAAGTCTTAAGTAGTGTCATGATTTCTAATTATATCTAATGAATCTAATAGAGTTTTCATTGCGCACAGTTGATTGCCTGAGTGAAATGAGTGTGATGTGTTGCTATTTTTGTTAGTTTTTACGAGTTTGTATGGAAATGTTGATAAATATAGTGTAATAAATATGCCTAAAAAGGTACAATGTACAAGATCCGTTAGAGCATATATTAAATTCTAATTTAGATCTTGTAGCTTTTTGCTAGACTGCAACAAATTAGTCTTATTTATTATATATTTGTATTTCAGCGCTTGGGCGCCTTTTATTGTGATTTTAATATATTCATCGTAAGCATATATATATATGGTTGGTATAATCGTGATAACATTATCAACACAGGTTTTAGTTTTTCATTCTCTACAACTTTTGTTTGAAAAGTTATGTCTTATTTCTCAATTTTCAAAATTTCTTTAAATAAATCTATTAAATTTTGCAGGAATGTTAATAAACATAACTTTTTCACAACCTTTAATTAAAACCCTCGCTTATGTTTTACTGTTTGTGGGGTGGGTTAGAGGCCACCCACCCACCCTACATATACATATTAATTTTAAATACTGATCGCCTCCCGGTTGGCAATAACTTTAATTACAAAATTTGAATAAAAGAAAATTGACAAAGTAAAATTTTTGAGTGTGTAAATTAATAAAAATTATATACATGATTTGTGGGAAGGCCTTAAACCAAACTTAAATAAGATTAGCTAGAAAATTTATATTTAAACTTAAATTTGGATTATGTTTTATTTTTTATTACATAAAAAGTTTTATTGGTTTGTAAGCAGTAAAATCATCAACAATTAGTATTTAAAAGTTATCATGTATATGTGGGGTGGGTGGGTGGCCTCTAACCCACCCTCCATTCAGTAAAACATAAGCGAGTGTCTTAAGTAAAAGTTGTAAAACGTAAATAATCATAACATTATTGTAAATTTTAAAAGATGTATTCAAACAAATTTTTCAAATAATTTTTGATGATGTTTTACTGATTGGAGGGTGGAATAGAGGCTACCCACCCACCCTACATATACATATAAATTAATAAAACTTTGATGCATGATGGGTGGGCAGACTATAAACATAAATTATATAAGAATAGCTATAAAAACTCATTTACATTTAAACTTAAATTTTATTTTATTTTTGTATTACATAAAGGGTTTTTTTTAACAGCAAAATCATCAACGATTAGCAGTTGAAGTTATAATATAATAAAACATAAGCCAGGGTTTTAATTCAAATTTGAAAATATAAATAAACACAAAATAAATGCAATTTTTAGAGATTTATTCATACAAATTTTTCAAATAATTTTTGATGAAGATTTACTGATTGGAAATTGGGATAGAGGCCGCCAACCCACTCTACATATACATATAAATTTCAATTGCTGATCGTCTTGCGGTTTGGAGAGAAATTAATTACAAAACTTTTTAAATAAAAAAGAAATTATAAAGGTAAAATTTTTGAGTGAGTAAATTAGTAAAAGTTTGACATCAAAATCATCAACGATTAGCATTTAAAGTTATCATGTATATGTAGGGTGGGTGGGTGGCCTCTATCTTACCCTGCAATCATTAAAACATAATCGAGGGTTTTAGTTAGAAATTGTAAAATGTAAACAAACACAAAATAATTGCATTTTTTTATTGTTGTATTTACAAATATTTGAAATAATTTTTGATAATTGTTTACTGACTGCAGGGTGAAATAAAGGCCACCCGCCCACCCTACATATACATATTAACTTTAATTACTGACCGCCTGGCGGTTTGCAATAACTTTAATTACAAAATGTGAATAAAGAAAAAATGACAAAGTAAAATTTTTAAGTGTGTAAATTGATAAAAAATTATTTACATTATTCGTACAAAGGATTTAAATCAAACTTAAATAAGATTAGCTATAGAAGATAATTTTTTTAAACTTAAAAGTGAATTGTGTCTACCATTAAACTTACTGTCTGGCAGATTCTTGACATTTATAGGAAGTAAATTGTATAGCTTTGGACCATAGTAGGTGGTGACGTTTCTACACTTTGATATACGATGCTAAGAGGGGTATAATAGCATGAGGCAATTTCGTGTTTGGTAATTATGTAACTGCTCATGTGTAGTGTATGAACTAATGTGGTTGCGAACATATTTTATGCAGTTCATAATAAAAATGCACGGTAACGTACGTATTTTTACGCAATGAACATTTCTCTACAGTCATCTCTATATCCATAATTACATGAAATCCTGATAGCAGGACGATGAAGCCTAAATAATCTATTGGTAATTGTGGAATGACACCATAATAAAACACCTTAAATTATATGTGTGTGAAATAGTACAAAGTAAGTAATTACACTGTACAACACTAATTTTTGCCAGGATTAAATATTTACTGATTATTCTCTGTTATAGTGTTATGAGAATGAAAACAAATTTGAAAAAATTTGCATATCACCTAACGTTTTTAAATAATTACATATAAGATGGCGTTCAAAAATGTCTGATTTTCATCCCAATGTGCCTAGTCAAGAAAATAATTTTATTATAAAAAAGTAAATTAATGTTAGGGGAGAAAATTGACGCACTTCTCTTAGGAAATGAATAAATTAACTGTAGGCAAAATTTCACGACAATAAATAAATATAATTATTTATTATAATATAAATAAACAAAATCAAAAAAATTATATATAAAAAAATATTTTTTTTCCTAGAAGGCACCATATTTGAATGTTCATGAATATTTTTTCGTAATATTTTAACAGCACATATCTTATATATTACTTAAGAAATATACACTAATTATTTTTCTTAATACGTACGTATTTTTTTTTTATAATAAAATAATTTCCTGGAAAATCTAGCTTATTAGCTAGAGTGAAGGTCTAGCCAATGATTATAAAACTTTGGTAACCTAGCAACATCATCTAAGCAACAAAGCGATCTAATCTCAGTATTTTATCTTAAACCTATTTATTTACTTATTTAGAATAGGCTATTTTAAATCATACATTCTTAACTTTTTATATTGTCGACGGCATATGTTCTTAGTTTTATTTTATTCTAATTTTAATTACTCAATGATTTTAATCTTTTAACTTTGATCTTATTTCACGTATTACTTATTAAATTTTAAAATATTGTGTCTATCATGTCTTATACAACGATTTTACCTTTACATTTTATTTAATCTGTGTCTAAGTGTATGTCATTCATTCTAATATTAGGTTTTATCTATACAAATTATTTATATGTTAAATTTAGTGTTCTAGTTTGTTATACATCTAATAATATTCCGTGTAATAATTTTAATATGTTATAGATATATTTTAATAAATATCACCTGACTTGTGTAAAACAAATGTTCTAGAACCAATAAAGGATTTGATTTGATTTGATTTGATTACTAACAAGTAAATCAATGTCTAAAAAATTGCCAGAATAAGTGAAGCATATAATGCAAAATGCAATATTCGTTGAGAAACTTTAAAGAAGCAATGCAAAACGTTTTGGGCAATTTTAAATCTGCAAACTATATAACTATTATAGAAAATATTTAAAAGGCATATAAAAGCTTGGGGTGTAACATGTCTCTCAAAATGCAGTTTTTACATTTCCATTTAAATATTCTTTTACCTAATTTGGATTAGCGTTAGTGACGAGTACGTAGACAGATTACATCAGAATATCTCAAGAATATAAAGGCGATATCAAGGTCGATGGAATCCTAATACTCTACGAGATTACTGCTGGTCTTTGATACGGGAGACTTCTGAGACAAGTTATAAGGACAAACGATAAAAATATTGTGAAAAATACATACATTATATTCACTACGATATTTTTATATTTTAATAAAATGCATTATGTAGAATTTTTTAAATAATTATCCTAGAAAAATTTAGGGTGATGTAGAAAAGGTAAGTACATATTTGAAATCAGCATGTTTCCATTTATGGAAATCTTCTATTTTAAGTTCTAAAAAATAAAAAATAAAATAAAAAATTTGTTTTACAGTGTTATTTGAGCCGGTTGAGTTAATGAATTCCTAAGATTTCGTAGTAAAAAAGTGCCTGAGCACAGCTTTTTGAAACACAGTTCCCATGGGAACGCCAATTTAATTTCCCGTCCAAATTAATTCCCAGGAATTTGGTAGAGGCATCATTTGATAATTCTCTCTTCAATTAAAATGTTTGCTTGATGTTTTCTGAAGTAGCACTCAATAATTCTCAGGTATAACAAAGAAAAACATTTTTTTTTAGAAATTCCACTTTGTTCATCAACATACATTCCTTTAAGAGTAATACATTCATTCCAACGCTCCTCTAACTTTTCGATGCCCTTTATGTAAAACGATTTCTCTTTGCTCTCATCTTTGGCAATCACTTCTTTATTTGAGCCGAATTTCTTTCCCTGTAGCATCTTTTACATATCTGAAAAAGGCCTGTAGTCGCTGGGGGCCAAATCTAAAGAGTACGGTGGTTAGGAAAGAAATTGAAAGCGTAATTCATCCAATTGTATTTTATTAACCATTGTTTTCATCGACTTGTGACACGGGGCATTGCACTTTTTTCTATTGCACGTGGGGCCGTTATTTCCTGATTTCTGCACTCAATTGATCCAATATTGCCATGTAATCCATGTAATATTCACTATTGATAATTTTGAATTTCTCAAGATATTCGATGAACAAAATTCCATGCGCATCCCAAATGAAGATGCCATCATCTTGCAAGCCGACTTTTACGTTTTTGGTCACTTTGGACGAGTTTTACCGGCTGCTGTTCACTCAGCTGACGATCTTGGTTCAGACATTTAGTGGTGAACATGGCTGAATTGTCGACGTGTTGTTGTTTCTGGTCTGGTGAGAACAAATGCGGCACCCACTTCGAAAGCAACTTGCGCATACCCAAATTTTCATGTAAAGTTGTAGACACTACCTTCTAATATATATTCAAGGTGTCAGCTATCTCACACAACTTTTTACGGTCTTTTAAAACTCCTTTGTGGACATGTTTTCCGGAACAAATTCCGATTTTGGGCGACCAGAGCGTTCAGCATCATCGGTGCTTGTACGACCATGTTTAAATTCAGCATACCATTCAATAATAGTTGATTTCCCTGGTGTAGAATCCCCATAATGCTTATCAAGCCATTGTTTGGCTCCAACAGTTTTTCCCCATCAAAAATCAGTGTTTAATCAACACACAAAATTCCTTTTTGTCTTGTTTAGAAAATTACAAAATCGGTGTAACTAAAACAACTGTAACTTTTAAACTAACAGTCAGAATCAAATAATAGAAATAACACAATTAAGGCTTGGTTTGTTTCACTGTTTATTGACAGTGAAACAAACCAAGCGTAAATTGTGTTATTTCTATATTATAAAATGTTTCACCACGAGCTACATGAGAAACTAATTCAAGAAATTTAAAGAAAAAAGAATCGAATAAAATTTTGCCACGAAAATCACGTGGGTCTATCAAGAATAATGCCATATATGTGTTAGATCGGGCACTCTTTGAGTGGTGTGTTATTAAGGGAGAGTTTATTACAACTTAAACACTATAATAAAAATACTTTGGTATCGGCTTCTTGTTTTTAAGAGTTCAAGGTCTGCAGATTGGTTCAAACAAGTGGTGTTATCAGCATATAATACCATCTGCGAACATTCAACATAAGATGGCAGGTCATTAATGTATAGTAAAAATAGTAAAGAGCCTAAGATCGATCCCTGAGAGACACCGTGACCTGTAGTTACCACTGCAGATATGCATCGATTTACTAGCACTCGCTGGTGTCTATCTGAGAAATATGCTGCAGCAAGAAATTTGAGAAAAAAGTGCTTATGTAGGAGAATGTCATGCAATACGCAATAAAAAGCTATACTAAGAACGTAGAAAGATGCCATTGTAGTCTCTCCTGAGTTAAAACGATAAAGGACATTCTCTAGCAAAGCATTGACTGCCTTTACAGTACACAATCCATCTCAAAACTAAACTTATTTTTTATTAAGTATGTTATGTTTCTCGACAAACTCAATCATCTGTCTAAATAAAACCTTCTGCAAAACCTTTAAGAATATGGACAACAAACAAATAGGTCTGTAGTTATATGGATCAGATGTGCAACCTTTTTGAAAAATTGAAGAATTTGTTTGTTTCTTGACAAACTCAATTAACTGTCTTAATAAAACCTTCTGCAAAAGCTTTGAGAATCCGGGCAACAAACAAATTGGTCTGTAGTTATTGGGGTCGGATGTGCAAGCCTTTTTGAAAAATGAAAGTATGTTATGTTTCTTGACAAACTCAATCATCTGTCTAAATAAAACCTGCTGCAAATCCTTTGAGAATATGGAGAAAAAACAAATTAGTATGTATTTATTGAGATCGGATGTGCAAGTCTTTTTTAAAAAGTATGCAGCCCATTTTCAGGGCACCTGGAAAAACTGGCCCTTTAATGCACAAGTTAATGAAATTTGTTAACGGTAAAACTAAAACAACCATTACATTTTTCAGAAGCGTCGATGTCAGACCGTAAATGTATTTACCTACAAAGTTTCCACCCATAAGCCCAATAGGATCATAATTTGAGGAAGGTAATTTTTGTATCATTTTCTCCGAAATGGAGCCAAAATATATTTTAAAGTCATCAGGCAGAATATTAGTATCATTAAAGCATTTTCGATCATTCGTTTTTATTAAAGACCAAAGAGCCTTAGGGCTGTGGTACGATTTCTTAATAAAGTTTTCATTTGCTAATATTCTGGCGTCTTTTATTGCAATATCATAAGATTTCCTATATTTTAAGTAATCCATTTTTAGATTTGGAAACTGACACTAGCTTCCCTAAACAATTCAAGACTTTCTCTCATATTTCTTAGGTTATTATGTTGTAGTTTTTGGTTATTCACCACTTAGATAATTTGAAGGTCATCAGTTCCTGCTGCGGCGTTGATGGATTTCTTATCGACGGTAAAGTTGACATTATTGGCAACAAAACAGTATGTTTACTGAGCCCTTGAATATTATTATTGTTATTTTTGCTGGTTTTTGTCGCAGGAGTAGCTAACTCTCGTAACAGACTGTTACCATCCTTTAACAATTTTATTTACTACCATATGAGGGAAATTTCGTTCTCCAGGGCTTTCTTTTCACTTAATAAAATATTTAGACAGTATTTTATTAAGTGATATGGAGTTTCAACATGTAACAGCCTCCTCAATCCAGCTTTCCTTTCAGAAAAATACACTTATTTTATTCTTAGTTCAGGGTAAAGCTAGATGGATTTTCTCACAGCACGCTATATTTTTATCCTTTCGACTTATAAGCTAGACACTTTGATTGCACAACCGTTGTGGAATATATTTGCACATTTGATACTCTTCACGTATTTTTTACAGTTATTCGGCATAATTTACACGACGGATCATCAGTAACACTTTTACTACGAGTAGCCATCTTTGATAAAAATGTATAGTGAACTTGCAAATATCAGCGTCTGTAGTGTATACTCACTGAAGATCTGTGTCTTTATGCTTACAAAATTCAATTAATACAACAACTAAAGCCTAATGACTATACTCAGCAAACAGAGTTAATTTAATAGGTTATTGAACTTACACTTCTTGGTAAAGTTTCTACTGTTTAAAAAAATTAAATTGTTTTTGAACTGTTTCTTTTTTAGAAAATTCTCCACTATTTTTTCACGGAATTTTTTATTCTTCAAGGTTGTTTTTAAATAAATTTTAAGCAATTTTAAAATAAAATAATAGATATGTTACACATGTTTTGAGTTGACTTAAATTAAGAACATTTACTTTCCATATAAGACATGAAATTGAATAACATTTCATGTTAACGTTATTTAATCAAGTTAAAAGTCAATCGATAAAATTTCCCACCTTCATTACTCCACTGCTACTGAAGTATGGTAAAAATTCTAAATAATGTCAAGCTATTTTAGCTTTCCTTGGTGATCATGTTCATATTTTTTTCATTTTCTTCACTATATTGTTTACAAAATTACTAATTCATCACATACATATTCCACTTAATAGCAATTTTTCTAGCGTACTTCTTACCTTTCTCAACACATTTATTAACTCGGCATATTCTTAACCTACTGCAATCAATAAAATATTATTCTGACGTACTATTACCTACCTCAATAAAGTATACATTAAGATAATAAGACTTGGATTATACCAGCGTACTCCCGACCTACATTTATCTTAATTCAACATATCCTTGCCAAATCTCAATAATAGATATGTCTAAAATAAAAATAGAATAAGAAATAACTTTTATTACTGTTATACACTGTCCATAAAAAAATGTAGTAGATATATTATGAAAATATAATTTGTACAAATAGGTTTTGAATGTGTATTATTTAAGAAAGAAGACCAAAGATAAGTAAATAAATAAATAAATATATGTGAAATTATCAATTGATTGGATCTAATTAATAAGGTAATTAAAAAAACTTTTAGAAAATACTGGCGGTGGTTATAAATTAAATTAAAATGACAAAACATGCGAACGCTCGTGCTTTCTGATGTATACAAACAATCGGACTTGAACAATTTGTGTTAATAGACGTGATTTATAGGATTATTAGAGTTGTTTCAGACGGTCATTAGATTGTTATGTTTTTGTTGGTGCGCTCTGGTTACTCCAAGGCCAGGTTTGCGTGCTGGCGCCTAAACTAATTCCTGCATATCATTAAGAGAAAATACTCAATAACCAAGTTGCTCAGTTCAAAATTCAACTTTTACTTTTCACACATAAAAAAAATACTTTCCTGAGAATTAAAAAAAACGCATTATGAATACATTACTTAAGTTCATTGTTTATTTTTAATTGATGTTATTTACTTAGACTTTAATTATGATAGCCAAGCAGATAAGAATCCATTAAAATAAATATTATGAACAAAGGTGCTCAGACTGAATTAATAATGGAACGTTTGAAAATACATTTGAAAAATATAATGGTTGTCCAAAAAGAATGTAAATCGGTAGTCTGGCTTTTCGGAATTTATTTGCTATAGGGTATTTCTTTGGAGGAATTCGCGCATTGTGAATGCAAGATAATTAGAATAAAATGGATTCGGCGAGTCGAATTTTCGCCACTTAAATCAGGCGTCAAGCATACCTTTCATTCGAAAATGGGCGAAAAATTTTGAAGAAACAGGTACGTACAACATTGGGTTGATCAAGATCATCAAGAATAACAAACAAAGTAAATAGTGTTTACCAGTTTGTTCGTGACATGCCGATTTAACCTCTATGATTTTTTTCTTGTAGGGTTATCTCACATCTGAAGTTACGCTTAATAGACGAACTCCTCCTATGCATTTGAATTTATATGAAACACTTTTTCGATAAATCGCTAGGTTCTTTTTAAATGGTCTACTAAATATAAACTTTCTTTTGAAATACACTATACAATATCTAGAAAGTAAAGGAACCGATACAAGTTTATTGATAAAATAGGTAGCAGTATTCCTACTATAATAACCATGATTTATTACATTGTTACTTTTTGTTATATATAATTATGTAGAATATATAATTACACCTAACAGACTTAATTGACTAATAAAGCGTTTCTAGATACATGTTGCCAAATATTAAGCATTTAATTATTCGTTAATAATTATGGTAACAATATACAGAATCTTCTTTTCTAAAAAAAATCCACTTAACAGCATGGTCAAGCGTAACGTTCCCACGTGGAATTTCTGTGTTAATTTAATCCATTCCATTGTGTACAGCGAAATTATAAATTCGGAAATTTCTCTTCAAGGCCTGAGAGTTAATAAGCATAACCGTTACGAGAGTGGGTACGCATGTTAAATTGGTCGTTGCAAATAATACAACGAAAAACCGAAAGGGTGGAATAGGAGCATAAAGCAATTAGCAATTAATGCCAAAACATGGTATTTTGTTATTAGTAAACACTTTCCATGTGTTTGAAAATGGTTCCTCGAATAAAAACAGCATACTGTTAGTTAATTGAATATTCAAATTAATTAAAATATTGTAAATAAGCTGAAAATTTCAAATAATACGTAAATAATCCACACTAAGAAAGTTAAAGTTTCAACAAAAAATCATAGTAACTTTTTGACCAATTTACCTTGGAGTATAAAAAATGAAAGCAAGTTTATTGTTATTTTGTTAAATTAACTGAGCAGTGGCATTACAATTTTTCGTGCAAATCGGATAATTGGTTCCCCCATTTAAATCAAAAGATGCCCCGACTTCGTCAGCGTGGCGTATTTCAACAATTAAGCGATTTTGAACGAGGTAGAATAATCGGACTCAGAGAAGCAGGTTTGTCAATTCGTGATATTTCCCAACAAATTGGCATAAGTGTCAGTACAATATTGTCGATGTTGGCGTAGATGGATCGAGGGACAGGAACGATTTTCAACAACAAGAGCCATCTGGAGAGGTTCAACTAACCAAGGAATCTCCGTTCGATCAGTTTACCGGAGAATTCGATCATTTGGTCTTAAGTCGTACCGACTTTTTCTTTGTTTGCCCTTAACTCATCGCCATAATAGGTGCCGTCTGGAATGGTGCAATGAGAGACTTCAGTAAATCGATCAATGGAGGCAGGTTATCTTTAGCGATGAATCTATATTTTGTTTGTTTGCCCACGATGGTCGTAAAATGGTTAGACGTAGCCGAGGAGAACGAGGAAATTTACAGTTTACAGTGGAACGCCATACAGCTCTTACACGCGGAGTGATGGTTTTGGAGGCGATCGGTTATGGAAATAAGTCTCCTCTTGTACTTATTCCAGGAACAGGAACACACCGTTCCAGAACCAACATTAAGGCCCTATCTGAGAAGGTCGGAAAACCCCATTTTCCAACAGGATAATGCAAAGCCGCATACAGCTAAGATTACTATGGAATTCCTGAAACTAGCTAATGTTACTTCCTTCACGTTCTCCATCACCCATTGAATACATGTGGTATACAATTGGCAGAAGAACGGGCCATCTTCAGCCACCCCCACTCTCTTTACCTGATATTAGGATCCGAATTCAAGAAGCTTGGGATTCAGAAAGAAAGAAAAGTTAATCATTTCTTAGTGTGGATTATTTACGTATTATCTGAAATTTTCATAAAAAGTGAGCGACGAATCTTGGTGGATGGCGGCCAGTATATTATATTGCAAACAAATTATTCAATAAAGACAACAAATCTGTTTTTGAATCAAAATCTCAAAATCGCCGCCCAGCCTTTTTCGATTCAAATTAATAAATCGTTTGAAAATAAGTGAAGATCAAACCTAAACGTAATCCATATAATTCGTTCCTTTCGGATTTTTTTAGGGTGTCCAGAGGGAAGCTAAAATCATCATTCTTGAAATGATATATTTTACTTTCAATTGAAGCAAGAAACAATGTCAAACAAAATTCATCAGTTACTATTAATATATTGCGTTTAATAAATTTATAATATTCATTATATTGTGTTTTATAGATTATTTATTTATTCTGACCTAAATAAAAAATACCAAATTCATTATAACACATTATCTATGCATATATTTATAACAATTCCGCGAAACATATTTTTCTAAATGCCGCATAATTACGCAACGGCCGATTTACGGCGTTTGCAATTTTTAATCTTTCATTAGCTCAAAACACCATGACGTTATTGAGCTATATTTATAAATGACATAAGTATATAACACTAGCGAAAAAAAAATAATCGTTACACTCCCGTGCGATTTATTTTTGCGAATAAAAATAGCCATTATACACGAAATGACATAATTAACATAATTCGCAAGTTCACTGTTTAATTACAATGATTATCATATAATGGAATGATGTAAAGAGATATAATAAATGATTATATGTATTTAATTGATATGTTTGTGTAGCACGTGTATTTTTATTACGATTATAAAATATTATATTTATGTACATCCTAAGAAAAAAAACATGTAACTATAAATTAAGGAATTTAATTAAATTAATTACGTCTATAACATTCATTTTAACTTGATTAATTAATAAGGAGTATAAAGTCTCCAGTGTCACTAATTTTATAATTACTCTTAACTTAATGTCAATGGTATTTAAAAAAATGTCAATTGTATGATATATGTGAAACAACAATTGCCAGTTCGTGCAATAAAGCATCACTTTTTACACTTGTACCTTAAATAACTATTAATTGTGAATTTAATTTAGAACATGATAGACTTAAATCAAACCGTCTAACTTTCCCCTCAAACACGTGTAGCAACACATATAAATTTAGGAACGACTATCCCAACTTCTTCAATGTTTTACTTAATACAGATTGGTCATTCCTCTAATCAAGTGTAGATGCTGACAAAACAGTCGATGAATTTTATATTAAAGTTTATAATTTCCTACATAAATTCAGCTGCCAAAAGTCAAATCGATTTCTACTTAGGCATAACAAGGAGTTAAAGAGTAATATTAAGTTAAAGTTGTTTATCGCCGTAAATGGAAATCTTCTTCGCACAGAATTTCTAGGGCTTACCACGTATTTGGAGAATATTATGCGTGACCTTAAGAACAATTCCAAGAATCTCTAGAAGTATTATTTTAAAAATGGTACAAGCCAAATTCCTGCTGATAGCCAATATTCCTTAATAAAATGTCTAATGCATTTTCTAATACTTTTCCACATTTTTTTACCAAAAGCTAAACCCTTATCAGTGAATTATGTTAAAATCGCGAAAACCCTATTAATACCTACCATGACTTTATTGTTTGCTTGCTTGCTTGCTTATGATTTATCAATATGTGGCAAATCTAACATGTGCGGGTATCTTCCATGCAAGAACTTAGATCTCCAGTTGTCTATTTCTAATTGTCGACTTTGTAAAATGGGGAAATTCTCTTTATTTAAATGTAACGGTGTGTAATTGTTATCCAGTTATATTGCATGTTTTATTATTTTATTTTCAGATTTAAGAAAGTACTCTCTCATACCTAATTCAATGCTTTTACAAAGATGGAATATATTAGTCAATCCACGACCGCCTCCACATCTAGGTAAGTATAATCTTTCAGTTGCAGATTTAGGATGTTGGCATCTGAAATTTTTAGTAGTCTTCGTGTCATACAAACAAGTTCTTTCTAGATCTGTATTCGACCCCTTCACTACACTAAATTAATAGGTTAGGACTGGTACTGCCTAGGAGTTAATGGCAGTAATTATATTCTTGCTTGTAAGTTTAGTATTTAGTCTTTTTCTATATTTCTCTTTGAAAATTGTCTTTAATTCAGAGTGATCCAAATAGTTGTTTTGAGGTAGACCTAAATATTTATTCTATTCTTCCGGGGTTAGGGTATTGAAATCAAGAAAATTCCATGTTTATGTCGTTGCTGAAGAGTGTTACTGTATTTATTAACGTTTTGAGTTTACTTTCAGTTTCTGCACATATATATATATATATATATATATATATATATATATATATATATATATATGTTCTGATGGTTTTTCGGGATATTCCTCGATACCTAAATGCTAAATCACACCACCACCCAGCACAGATATATTCCGTTGCCAAAACCCTAGTGACAAGATCTATTAGACTAACAGACGAAGAAAACAAGAAACAGGAATTGGGCACACTTCAGAAAGCCCTCATCCAGAACAATTTCAAACCGGACATAATGACCAAGATCACCAACAAGACCAGTAATAGACTCCAAACCGATCCAACTGAAGAAAAACCCAAAGCCACCATCACCTTACCCTACATCAGAGGCACCACGGACCGAATCGGGAACATCCTCAGAAAATTTAACATTAGAACGACATACAAACCCGAACTAAAAATAGGTGACATCTTACGGCCACCCAAGGACCGCATACCATTGGAGAACCAAGGTGTATACGCAATACCATGCGCCAATTGCCACAAAAAGTACATCGGGCAAACAAATCGTCGAGTTAGAGCCCGCAAAGAGGAACATAAACTGGCTATCAAAAAACACGACCCAAATTCTTTACTTTTCCAACATATGCTGCACACCGATCACCGAATAGATTTCGACAACACCAAAATCATCGCATCTGTTAACAACTTCCACGAAAGGATTATTAGGGAAGCGATTGAAATAGAAAAAAATCCGCTTAATTTAAATAAAAGAGACGACGGAAGCCGCTTACCGAATACCTGGAAAACGGCAATTAAAATCAACACCCCCCATGCCCCTAATCCCCTACATAGAACGACCGACGATAATCAGATTAACAGGACTTCAAGAAACACAGGGACGCCTAATCTCACAAACACAGACGATTCCCCACCCACCGTTAATGGACCAATCACACGTAGCAGAACAAGACGAAACCACCTATAAATACAACACACCACGTCAACCAACATCAATTCGAAATTATCAAAACTCCAGAAGATGGCGAATGAGATGTCGCCGAAACGTCGAGTAACCTCAACGAACGAAACGCGAGGAATATCCCGAAAAAACATCAGAACAGATTACACTCGCGAAAACATCAAATATAACCTATCTAGTCAAAAACCATTGTTTGTTTTATTTAGGACGGCTGACATTGGTGTTATTGCAAGGCAAACCATAGTGAATCCCCTTGAAATGTGCCTCTGTTTATTTTAATATTTCCCATAGATTTTCCATTTACGTACATATCTGTGTTACAGTTTTGACTCAAGTACTTAAGAAGCATTTGTAGCCTGGGACATATTTTATAAATCTCAAGTACTTTTATCAGTCAATCTTGTGGGACGGAGTTATACGCCTTTTTGTAGTCGATGCAGCACATGTGTAAGTTTTTTGGTATATTTGTCCACCTACTCTCCTTTTAATATTTCGTCTATCTCATAATTTGACAGGTACCTTTTATAACGTATTACTCTATTAAGTTCTGGCAGGTGTTTATTAATTTCTAAATGGAATAACTGTCTTGGCATTTTTTGACTTGGAAGTATATACTGACAATGAATGTGTTTATTTCTTTTCAGCTCGTTGGCATTGATGGTTACTGGACTTTCTAAGGGATATAATTTCCTTATCGGCCGAAATACATTTCCTATTCGACCGCGGGTTATATTAGACTAATTGCCCAAAAGGGTTTCATCCGAGGCATATCTAGTAGTAGTAGTAGTAGTAGTAGTAGTAGTTATATTAGACCCATTGCCCAAAAGGGTTTCATCCGAGGCATATCTATTAGTAGTAGTAGTAGTAGTAGTAGCATATCTATTATTTTCACTCATATTGAGATTTGTGTGTATTTTATAACCTACTGCCAGGTGCTCCCTGCTAATTTAGTTCTTCAGCATTAGAGTTTTGTCGACCTATTTAATTCTCTTTGAAGAAGCCCAGATCTTCACTGTCCCTGCCCTAGTACTATTATTACTTTCCCTATATAATATATATATATATATATATATATATATATATATATATATATATATATATAGGGGAAGTATTGTTTTCGTGCATAAAAATGTCTGTGGGCGCCAATGATCCGTTTGAGATGAAACTTTAAACTTAGGTTTTATCATTAAAAACTGAAACTGAAAAGCTTTTGGTGAACATTCATAAACAGGAAGTAGATGTTTACTCAAGACCATTGTTTGTTCGATATTTCTTTTAATATAAAAAATATTACAAACTTTTTCAAATAATAGTTAAAGGGAATAAAAAACTGAACAGGTTTTATTAAAACATATTTTTCATAAAATTTTTAACTTTTGAAAAATTTTGATCCTTTTTGGCAATTGCTAACAAACAATTAGTTACATGAAACTTGTATTACAAATATTTTTAGAGAATTCAAAAGTGAACAGATCATTAGGAAACTAAGAGAGAGTTTTCGAGTAAAATATAGAGAATGTACTATGGTGGCCACATCACCATTTTGTAGTCTTAGTAAGACTAGTTCTTGTAGATTTACGAAACGTCTTCGTGTTTTTCTAATTATTAGTGTTTCTTGGCAAGTCTGACTTAAATTTATAAGTACGTCTTAACTATTAATTGTACTCTTCAAGTACTCGAATATTACAGAAACATCTTCACTGTGCTATGACCAAAAAATACTCTTTTACAACGCTATTTGAACACCTAGTGATAATCATTGTAGCCAATCAATTATTTTCATCAAAGCCATTAATTCCTCCTAAATTTTATTGATCCATCGGTTGAGACCCGGCCAGAAGAGATCTCCTGGACTAGTCTTACCAACACTAAATATTTCCAAAGCTTTCTCTGTTACCAACAGTGATCGCAGATGAGTGGTTCTAGTCCCTACTAGTCGCCAACACTACCCTACTATAAGAGTGTCCATGATATATTTCCTATCTTCCCTTCAAAATAAAAAATAAAAATTAAGTCCATTCCAACGATGTATAAATGTACATCTAAACCAAATAAATCACAAAGTAAACGTTTTTGTTTAAATTTCCAAGTTAACGCCTCAACCATTAATCAATTATAAATATACAATTTGGAGAAAAATTTCTCTAAAAAAGTTTGTGAAATGAAATTATTTTCACTGTAGTTGTTTCATAAAAACTTTAACACTGTTCTTGAATGTTATAGTTATTAAGCCAAAAGTTCTAGCTTCAATTTTAATACACAGGTAGGGTGGATGGGTGCCTATTATCCCACCCATCATTCCTAATATTATCAGCATCAATTTCTTATTGCGAAATAAAAATAATATTTAGAAAATAAATAAATTACATTTTTATTTAAATTAAGAAAAATTTTACTAAATCATTGATCTATATGTTTATGTTTGGAGGGTGGGATAGTGGCCACCCACCCACCCTACATATGCTTAAAAACTTCAATCACTGTCACTGCTTTTGTTTCCAAAAACTTATAACATTTTGTTTAAGGTCATTTATATTTAAACCCAGTATTGTAGTTTGAGTTTCAATGTATATGCAGGGTGGGTGGGTGTTCACTATCCCACCCTCCATTTCTTTTATTATCAACATCAATTTTTTAATAAGAAATTGTATAAAAGAGAATATTTAGGCAATAAATAAATGTTAAAACTTCTTAAAATTAGGCATTATTACAGCAAACCTCTCGTTAACATGTTTGTGATTGAAGGGTAGGATATTTACTTAAATAAATACAGAAATACGTTCAAACTAGTGTTGCTTTGATAACCTTGCTATTTTGTAACACGCAAATTACTTTTGTATAATTCAATGTCTGTCGAAGTATTAGCTAGAGAAGTAGTTGTTTAAAAACACTTAATAAGTCTCATTTGTTGTAGATTTTACGAAATATTTTCGTGTTTTTTTCTAATTATTAGTTAATTTTCTACAACATAAAGGACTTATATATTTTTATTATTAAAATGCCACTGCTTCTGTTTAAAAAAATACATAACAGTAACAATACAAAATGTTTTCGTAATTTTAAATTAATATTTAATTTTCTACAACAAACAAAAGGATTTTAATACATTTTATTACATAACAGTTTTATTTGGAATGATATAAGAACATTTAAACGCAGAGTTTTAGTTCAAGTCTTGATGCATAACTAGGGTAGTTGGGTGTTCACTAACCCACCCTCAAATCATAAAAGCATCAACCAGAGATTTACTGAAGTAATCCCTAAATTTAAGAAGTCGTATAATTAATTCATTGCTTAAATATTTCCTGTTATACAATTTCTCACTTAAAAATTGCATTACAGGAAATACTTAGACATTAAATAAATGATAGGACTTCTTAAAATTAGGGATTATTATAGCAAACCTCTCGTTGATGCGTTTGTGACTGGATAATAGGATAGTGGCCACCCACCCTACGTATTAAATATTTTCAAAGCTTTCTCTGTTTTTATTAAAAAAGCACGTAACTATCTTATTTGGAATGTTATCAAAATATTTAAACCCAGTGTTTTAGTCTAAGTTCCAATGCATATGTAGGGTGGGTGGGTGGCCACGATCCCATCCTTCAATCACAAACACATTAACGAGAGGTTTGCTGTAATAATCCTTAATTTTAAGAAGCCTTATCATTTATGTATTTTCTATATGTTTCTTTCAATATAATTTTCTATTTAAAAATTAGTGCCAATAATAAAAGACATGGAAAGTAGGATAGTCGCCAGCTACCCACCCTACATAGAAATTAATACCTAAACTGAAACTTTGGATTAAATTGTTTTGAAGTTGTAGAAGTACTTGAGAATATGTAGGGTGGGTAGGTGGCCACTATTCAACCTTCCATTCCTTTCACCTTTATTATCAGCATCAATTTCTCATTAGGAAATTATATTAAAGGAAATATTTAGACAATAAATAAATGTCTTATGAGTTTTAAAGACTAAATGACTAATTATATTATACATGTATAATATATTAAACTTGTCAAGTATGTTTAATTACCAAATCAGCTTTTATTTGATAAATCATTTAGATTACTATTATTGAAATCAAAATCAAAAGAGCTAGAGGGAAAGTTGCCTCGTCGGTTACGCAACAGTTCGTCGCCACCTGAAGTATGTCAAGGACAGCTATGGGAAGATTTGGCCATCAGTTTAATGGAATTGAATGCCGGTCTGTCATGAACAAAAAAAAAGTACAATCCACCGTATAAAATTATTTAATTTAATCATTTCTTATAACCCATAATAAAAATATTTTTATTGTGATCGTAAAGCCATCTATATTTTTGTGCAATTTATATTATTGAGCTTGTTACTATTGCCTCCTCGCATATATTGAACAAGAATAATTAATACTTATCTCTTAGAAAATGTTTAAGTATGTATTAAATTGTAATATTTAAAAAAAATATTCAGTTGCTATCATGTAGATATTTTTAAATTAATAGGATGAAAATAAAGAAAGCACTTAACGTATATTTTATTTTCTGTGACTAGTTTGAATTACACGTTTTCTTTATTTAAAAAAATCGAAGTGAACGCCTCCAAAATTCAAGAATTTATAGTATGAAAATTGTTACCTCATAAGCATAAATATTTAAACTATTTTGCGATCTATTTAAAAAGTACATTACATATATTTTAAAAAGAGTAACAAAGTTTAAATAATATAATTTAACTTGCAAGTGCATATAAAATTTTATGGTCTATGTAAATAAAGTATAAAAATAAAAGCAAAACAATATTTGTATTAATAAATAATAAATATTATATTTATAAATCAAGCATATATTGAGGAAAGTGCGGTACAACATGAGTAAAATTACAAGATTTAACTTTTAAAGAGTTATCACAACAATAATTATTAACAGTAGATTCTTCACGAGGACTATTATTCGTAACATACGTCAAATAATTTTCAAAATGCTCATCCAAACTCTCATCAATAACATCTCCACCTTTATTAATTTTCATAGATAATTTACCATATTTTTCCCTAATTCTTTTCTTAAAAGCATTTGCCGACTCGCATCGAATCTTCTGGTGTAGTTTTCTGTTATACTCAACTACTTTATTTTTAAGATCTTCACTATTCCACTTCTCAACTGTTTCCGAGTGTACAGCGTAGTTTAAATTTAGATCTTTAATCATAATCTGCATCATTTTACGTTTTCTAATGTTTAACAAATTGTTTAACAATTCGTCTTTTAGTGACGGCGGATTTTTCTTAATTGAATTGTACCTTTTGCTCGAAACTTTAATTCTGGCTATTCTTGCTAATCGTGGTCGGTAGATATATTCCAGTAGTGATTTTGGATAGGTCATCCCAACAATTTCATCTACGCTTCCTGAATACCCTTTGTGCATGATTTTAATTAATGTTTTTACACGTAATTTCAATTAATAATGATTATTACATTAATTTTAATAATTGACAATGGCTGTCAAAGTCTAAGTTTGAGAAATTATTTTTATCGAATTCGTCATGGCTGAAATAATTTGATGAATGTATAATTAATAATTTTAATCAGTGTAAGGAATAAGAGCATTTGGATCAGAAAGTAAACTTAAAGCTCTTACAGATGTAGTAGTTTTAGCTAAAATTGAAATTTTATATAAGGGACGGAATAAATAATAAATTTTATGAAATATATTTAGAAATTAATAGTAGTAATTATTATTATACTCATATTAATAAAACTCTCAAATGCAAGAGGAGACGATTTAAGTAGATATTACCATTTCCTTGTTAACATAAACTGAGCAACTGAATAGCGGTTTTGACCTCGTTTCATGTCATGAGCAAAATATCGAATGATGGGAAAGCAAGCAGTATTATAGTGATATTTAATTTCTTTCCTTAAAATTCTTAATATCTCATTTACTCTATTTAAAGGAGCTAATGGGAAACTTCGTAAAATCTGCCATTTTACTTTAATGTGGTTATATTTAATATTATTTTCATATAATCTTTAGTGGTGGAATTTAAAATGGCACCAGCAATCTCCAAATATTGGTTCGTGGAGAAGGCACGCGATCCGAATGGAAATAGATCGGAGACGTCAGAAGGCTCCACGCAATTGGTGACGTCACCGGTTTGTTGTTAAGCGACACGCGAGCAGATCCCGAAAACGTTCATCATCTCCAAAGTATTTCCATTTCCTAATAAGCATGTCATGCATATCCGTCGTATCGTGGAATCACGCAGATTACCAAAAGACATAGAACAATTAACCTGGGCGAATCAACAGTTTTCCGCTTTGTGAAATCAATTATCATCATAAAGATAAAATTTATTTATAAATGTTGCATTACCTAAGAAGTTAAACAACTGATGTTGATGAGCATTAAATAATTATTATTGTTATGGCAAGAACTAAGTGAAGTAGTAAATACTTACTACGATCAAAAATGAAGGTTCTTCAGTAAAAAAAGAATTCAGAAATCGGGTACCATATTGATTCTACTTTTATAAATTTAATTGAAAATCTGAATTATCACATTAATTGATTAATGGTTGAGGCGTTAACTTCGTGATACATCTTGGAAAATTAAACAAAAACGTTTACTTTGTTGATATCACACGATACGATAAAGTGTGATATCAACAAAGTAAACGTTTTTGTTGAATTATCAAAAGCTTCCTTAAAAAATCAGAAACATTTTAAATAAATATCACAGTGTTGTTCTTAGATTTTGAAAATTTAAAAATCGCTTACCTCCTAGGTTTTATGGTCTCATTAAAACCCATAAACCTGTATCTCCTATAAGATCTATATAGTCTGTCTGTTGGATCTTCCGTCGTACTTCACAAACTATCGCTTCCAAAAACTACGAAAGTTTTACAGTGCGTTCTTTTTCGAATGCATTTGGTTCACTTTATCAGACTGAATGTTTTTGTGTCGTTTCTCGAAGCGATATTTTGTGACGTAGGACAGAAGATCCAACGGATGGACTCTAGTTTCCTATAATAATAGTCTTACTCTTGTAACCTCTTGGTGTAGCAAATAAACTCTATATTTTTTAACTCAATAAACTCATCAGGATAGTAACGACCATGGATTACTGCGGGTTTCACAAGGAATATAACACTTACTGCTTTTGCAATAAATCATTTATTGTTATGTATTTATTACACGTACACAAAAAAAATTGACCAATTAAGTTAAGACGTGTTAAATTGATTATTATATTTGTAGTTATTTGATGATGATAAAAAAAACTAAACCGTAGAAGCTTTAAATACAATTGCATTTTGTTAGTTCTCTCAAATTGATCTAGAATTTCTACTATTCAACAAATGAACTCAAAATAAATAAGACACCTAGGGTTTTGTCAACATGTTGGCGACTGGGGATTACTCGCGTCGCCTCACGTCCAACGAATCGAAATTGAGATAACCCTTTTCTATCGATAAGCACCGATGTAAACTTAACTGAATTTCAGCATAAAAGAATCTCTAAAATGTTCCAAATCGAATTATTTCGCGCAGTAAGTGGGCTTCTTCGTGGACTCAATGTGCAGTAAATTGTCCTCGAACACAGATTTCATTTATATTTTTAGGTCACCATAAAATATAATGTAATGATATTAAGCTACTGTATGTGTGTGGTAACATTATTTCTATGTTTTATTATAGGATTATATGTAATATAATATATTTAAACTTAAAAGTTTGTATATAATCATCGAACACGTTATGACTTTACAATATAAAAGGAAAGAAGTTTAAATAAATTGCAACCTCTGACAAGGATTTATTATGAACGATCGTAACGTTTGAAAAGTAATAAAGTGTGAATATTAACGTGTCGTCTATACAGTACATATATCATACAGCTTACATACTGCTCGATGCAATACATAAACATGCAGACATCCATCATATGATCCACAATGGAGAAATAATATATTCCCTGTAAGCAGTTATAAAATACTTCATATTTAACATTTATTTTATGATTTACATACACCTATAAATAATAATAACTAATTAATAATTAAATTTCTAATTGTTATTACGACGTAAAAGATTTTAATATATTTTTATTAAAAACGAATTATTTAATAAAAATAGTGTGCTATCGTCTATATGTATCTGATAATTAAAACTATAAATGAAACAAAATTCTAAATTATTATTACTATAATTTAATTAGTTTGATTTTTGCGAGTTACATGAATATAAATTTGATTAAACTAATAAGCACTAAAAACCTTTCTTCACAATTTTATTTAAATTCACATATATATATATATATATATATATATATATATATATATATATTTCGGATACAAAGTGACAATTAATTTAATCAAATTTAATTAATTTCATTTTATGCAACTGAATCTATAATCTATTATTCATTATCCCGTAAAATTATTATTATTAATCATAATACAAAGACGGTTATATAACTCAATTATAACGCATCATCTTTATTCCGACGTCTTATATTATAAATACGAAAAGAAACCTCTTACGTACACAATTTTATTACTTTATTCTAATCAATGCAATTGTGTGCCGAAGCAAGAAGGAATAAATCTTAATATATAATGGTAATAATACCAGACAAGGAGAATTTGTTATGCATGTTATAATCGAACGCGGCGAAGGCGCGTCTTCGCAAACCTGTATGTGTTATAAAAACGGCCATTCAACACTGACCACCCACATAAATGTCTTTCAAAGAAACGTATGCATACGGCTTAGTTCAGAATGTATTTATTAAATGTTAAAACCTACATTTTGAAAACATATGCACAAAACAACTCGATAATTTACAGCATTTACGTAACGATTGCATTTAAGATGACATTTGTATTTTTCGAGTAGAAAGGAATTATCAAAATCTTTATTGAAACTAAAACTCGCTTAATAACTAGACGCAGGGTATTGTAACGTGTCGCCCTAAATCTTGATAAGACCTATTAGAGGTTACAAGCTTCTATATTATTACTTTTCTCCAGTTTTGGTTAAATTGTTCCTTAAACATAAAAAATTTCTCTACTTCCTTTCACCGTTTGCACAGTATGCCATCGAGATCTTCAATCAATCGAAGCAAGCTTCTCACTCACAGTATGACGCGAGAACAAAGGGATGTCGTAACTCGAACCATAAAAAGGCGGCACGTACCCCAGGAATCATCAGAGTCTCAAAACTCTCAGTAAACAGATCTTCACAAGTCCTTGTGTGATTAGAAGAATCCTATCTAATAAACCGTTACCACGACATGGATAGCTAAAGAACAGGCAAAAGAACTAATAGTTGATGAATTTGCTCCATAACCACTTGCATTTAAATCTTTCATGGAGATGCTTTTAACCGCACAGAAGTGTTATTTAAAAAGAGGGCTGTATTCGCCCAACTAGCCATGCCAGCCACTGAAAGCATGGACTTAGATATGATCTATCGTCTACTAACATTTACATTCAAGACCGAATTCCCAAGACTAGCATCAACAACTTCAAAGAGTTGTACGAAGAGCTAAGAAGTTACCAACAGAACAATCCGGATAACATTGGCCGATGAAACCTGCCGAGTTAAATTGACCAAATGCACAACAGTCCGGATTCAATTGGAACAATTTGAGATTCCCACAATATTTGTGTACGTTCCGGATACACAAAACACGAAAAACCTGCTGGGAATAGATTTCATCGAAGATGTCAGTCTCGTCCTGAACACCCGAAAAGAAACATGGTAGTTCTGCTATGAGACACTTGGCCTGCGACTACTCCTCAAATTTAACCTTAGGATACGGACTAGTGATCACACCCATACCAGATTCTTCAAATAAAAACATTAATGACCCTGCTCAGTATTCAATCTTGAGGAGGGCAAGTTACAATACATGTTCCAGGATGCGGTTACGCAAATTAACATAAAGTGCGAACATCACGTGGACCTCGTCTCAGTAAGCGTTGAGGAAATCAAACTTTGCCAAGATGACGACTAAATATCTCAATCAACACGAAAAAATATAGTAACCGACTTCCTTAGGGAGTACAAAGACGTTTACAAGAAAAACAGATATCCTACGGGCGCTGTGGAATATACCATCAACGCGGAAAATCACTTGACTAATAAGCCAAGATCAATGATCAATTCTCCACTCATCGGAGAAGATTTCCTTGATCTCAATACTATACCTATAGTTCGGTTACTACCAGATGCTAGTAAAGAATGAAGAGAGGGATAAAACAGCATTCATCAATCACACCGTTCGGGTTATACATCGGTATAACACCCGGATGCTGTTTGGTCTTAGAAATGCACCCGCCATCTTCCAAAGATTGATAGACCGAGTCAATACAGAGTTTGTGTCCACTAGGATACTGGCATACACAGACAACCTCACAATCTTGTCGACATCATTAGAGACCTAAAAGTCATATTTCAACGATTAGCAAAATAAATGAACACTCCTAATAAACCGAGACAAAGACAAAATTGGATGCACCACTGTAAAATATTTGGGCAACATAATAGGTGTCAGTCCTATCCCCCAGAACAGCACCCAAAAACATCAAACAGCTGCAAAGTGTGCTATAAGCCTGCAGCTGTAACCGGAAATTTGTTCAAGATTTCGCTCGTATAGTATAACCGCTAAGCGATTTAACACAAATGGTTATCCCTTGGTCACTCAACTTCTCATCCAAGCAGATAGTTCACAGCAAACCTTTCGTCATGTGCACCGGCACTAGCGCCTATACCTTAGGAGCTGCATCAGGACGGCTCTTAAGGTATAGGGCAGAACAAGAAGGAAAGATCAATCAAATAACCAAGCCAACTATTATTAAAAGATGGCAGAGTTAAGGAGCGAACAAACTGCTAACGAAGAAATTAAGAAAATAATGGATACCTTCGAGGCCAATCGTCCAGAAGAAACAGCTCAATGGACGAATAGAGGGAACCAAGGAGTACTTTAAGAGTATTCACAAGACCATAAAAAGGCGGAGGATGAAGTACCCCTATCCCGTCATCCCCAAAGCGCAATTACACCCTTTATAAATTTTATTAACATATACAGGGTGTTTCTGTGACTGATGGAATAAAATTAACCACATATTAGTAGAGTGAAAATGATGATGATTCGTAAAAAAAATATAAAAGTCTTCAAATAACCAAGATACCATCAAAGTTAAGAAGTTTTAACACATTTTCAAAGTATTTTTAACAGTGTTCGTGCTAGAGTAACAAAATTTGGTACAGCCAGTACTAACATCAAGTAAATTCCTTAGGCAAATTGTCACTTCGATCGGACCGCGGGACTATGCATACAGGGTGTTCCTAAAATTTGTTTCATATTCATATTCCTTTATTCACTTTAGCCACATATACATATATACAATGAAAAATAGACATTGGTACATTGGTGGATGTTAGCGTCAAATAATAAGAAAACAATACAAAACAATAGTTTTTAACATTTAGAAACATTTAAATTAACATTTTAAAAATTTATTAAATTAAACTTAGTCATATCTTACTACCTATAGTCATCTAAAATATTTGTATAATAAAAATAAAAGTGAATACATGTTTTAAAATCTATCTTGTAGATATTAATTTATCGAATAGTAGCATTTATTTATAAGGAATAACCGCAACTGTCGTTTAAAATTGGTTAATTGCACAGTGGTTTTAACAGGTTGAGGTAATTTATTAAATATTAAAACAGATGAATAAATAGCGGACTTTTCGTAAAGGGCAGTATTATGTGCGCATATTCTAAAATCTTTCGAGTGCCTGGTATAATGAGAATGTGTAGTGCCGTTTTGTAGGAATTGGTTTCTGTTCATAAATACATATACAGCGCATTTATAAATATAAATACAAGCTAGAGTCAGAATGTTATTATCTCTAAATACATTTTTACATGTTTGACGATATTTTAAGTTAAAAATTAGTCTAATTATGCGCTTTTGGGAAATAAAAACCCTTCCTATATCCGCTCTTCCCCAAACCAGAATATTGTACGACATGTGGGAATAAGCAAGAGAGTAATAAATATTTATTAAAGAATCTCTACACAAACAGCTTTTTAACTTTAATATAGCGAAATACGCAGAACTTAGCTTGGACGATATGTAATTAACCTGCTCTTTCCAGGATAACCTCTCATCAACCAACGTTCCCAGAAATTTGGTGCTTACTGTAGTATTTTCTAATAGTATTCCCGGTCGTTGCCTATTATAAAACTGCACATATACAGTTTTATCACAATTTAACAATAAATTAATTAATCCGTTTTGTGTTTTAGACGAAACTACAATAGTGGTATCATCCGCATAGTTAATAACATATCCCTCATTTATATGAAGTACAAGATCGTTTATAAACAAAACAAACAATAAAGGGCCAAGAGTTGATCCTTGCGCTACGCCTTTGTTCATATCATATGTTGCAGACCTTTCCTGATTCACTTGAACATACATTTTTCGATCTGTTAGAAATGAAACTATCAATTCCAGCATTTTCCCGCGAACTCCAAGAGCATCTAATTTTGATTTCACAAAACTCACATCCACTGTATCGAATGCACGTGATAGATCAAAAAACAACGCGGCCACGAACATACCAGAGTCTAATTGTTTGGTGATATTTTCCATGAGATTTACAGTTGCCGTCTCAGTTGATCTGTCTTCTCGAAATCCATGTTGACTATCTGACACTAAGTTGTATTTACGTAAAAAGTCCCACAATCTGCTCACTATCACGTGTTCAAAAATTTTGGAATATATGTTAAGCACTGAAACTGGTCTGAAGTTTTCCTTTTTTGTTTCCGGTCCTTTCTTGTAAATGGGAACTACTTTGGCAATCTTTAGTGCACTTGGGTATATTCCTGTTTCAAGTGCGTTATTAATCAGATCTGATAGAGGTCCACATATTTCTTGTCCTACCGATTTAATTACTTTAACTGGTATATTATCACATCCTGTGCTCGGCGTATTTTTCAGTGAACTTATTATTCTTAATATTTCAACTGGAGTAACTGGTTTGATAAATAATGACTGCGTAAACTGGTTGGATGTGGTACAATGCATTGATAAAGAATTGCCAAAATGTTTATCGAGTGTTTCTTCCGTCACGGTTGCAAAATAGTATCCAAAAATTTCAGCCACCTCTTTAGGCTTTGTAATAATGTTATTATTGTCCTCTATTTTAATTATACTATTCATATGAGTTTTTCTTCCTAATTCATTATTCACCATATTCCATATTTTCTCTTGCTGGTTTGGGGCACGTACAATTTCTTGGCGATAGAATGCTTTTTTCGTTTTTTCACATAACAGTTTATGTATTTTCTTTTCTTCTTTGTAAGTATCGTCAAGTCCGGTAAAATTTGTTTCGAGGACGAATAAGTTTTTAAGGTTTTGACTTTTTAGATTTTTGTGTAACGCATTTTGCTATTTTTATTGTTTTCATTGGACAGGCAATATTAAAATGATGCAAGAATTCCTCTTCAAACATATAGTAAGACGTGTTTACATCAGTATTTTTGATAAAACTCCAATTTACTTTTTGCAAATAGGTTTTAAGCTTATTTAAATTGTTTATGTTTATACTCCTAACTTTCTTGGACATTATTCCTGAGTTATATTTTTCTTCACAATAATTGAGGTTAAATATCATTATTTGCGCGAAGTGGTCAGATATGTTCAAATTAATATTTTTACATTTAAAGTTATCTCCTAAAAAATTTGGTAATATATAGTCAATTTGAGTTCCTGTTGTTCTGCTTTCATTATAATTAATTCTAGTTGCACTTTTAATCTTATTAACTAAATTAAAGGATACAAATATATCTTGCTTTTTTTTGTTAGTAGAATCTTTCAAATAATCTATATTAAAATCACCGCAAATTATTATATTTTTGTGAGATGTATCTAAAGTATTTAATATGCTATCAAGTTGATCAAAAAATACATTTATATTGCCTGATGGTGGGCGGTATAATACCAAAACTGCAATTTTATTGTTATTTATAATTACAGAACTACAGGCGCACTCAATTTGTGATTCAATACTGTAATATTTAATGCGTTTGATTTCTTCAGACTCATAAATGGATTTAACTAATATCATTGTTCCTCCACCTTCTTTATTTATTCTTGTAAAATTCCATACACTAGTATAACCGCGAATATTAATTAATGCAACGCTTTCTGTTGTGCTCCAGGTTTCTGTAAGTCCGATAATGTCCGGGTGTAATTCGTCTATAGCTATTTCAAGCTCAGTTAATTTCTTAATTGCGCTTCTTGTATTTTGGTGCATAACTATGATTTCTCTGCATGAATGTTCGGGCTGTTCCATGCCTCCGAAAAAATTGAAAAGGCCGAACACTAATTCCTGCAGGCCACTTATCCGGATCAATTATTGTTTCCTTGCATGCATCTTAAAACATATAAACTTTTTTTTCGAATATTTATCTTCATTTTCAATTGCGTCAATTGAAAAGTGTATATTATGGAAGTTTTCCTGAAGAATGTTCTTTAATTTGTCAGCTGTGAAATCATGTTTAAATTTACCGACATGAAACCAAATTTTTCTTTCTTGTTTGTAAACAAAATCATTTTCAGTTATTCTATTCCCAACAATTAATTCGCTTTTATATAATTCCTTATTTATTTGAGGATTTAAATTCACTGCCCGATTTTCGTCTTTATTTTTATTAGAGTTCACTGACTTGGATACTTTTTGCGCATCCACAGTTTTATTGATATCAATCACTTCTGGTAAATTCTGAATTGGGGCATTATCAGGTGATGTTTTTGCGGTACTGAGTGTTTGCTCAGAACATTTTTACTTGTTTGGTTGTTAAAGTAAAAACACTTAAATTTTCAAAACACTTTATTGTTGCGTTCTAAAAAAGCTATAATAAAGTGTTTTGAAAATTTAAGTGTTTTTACTTTAACAACCTAACAAATGAATATGAATTTTCAACATATAATAGCCTCATCAGTTAATATATCAGAACATTTTTGTTTGCTCGTAAATCTACATTTCTTCTTATACATTAATCACTCATCACATTTATCACTCTTTGAAAATTTTGATAACATTGGCCGTTTTTGAGTTAAAAGCAAAAGTCTCTGATTTGAATAGTAAGAAACAAAAAATCAAAAATCTTCGGAAAAATCTAAAAACTAACGAAAAATTAAACTTTTTGTTTGAACAATGTAGGTAAGTAGACAACTCAATTCGTGTTTCAATTGTCATCACCCACTCAGATTTTCCTTTTATAACATTTCTTGCACTGATGGTTCACAAATGTCCCATACTTATTGTAAAGGTTGAAAACAAAAATTCGATTTTCATTTGTTTTTCGTTTTTTTGGTCATTACTCTTAAACGAAAGATCGAATTTTAAAAATTTCTTTCACTGATGCAAACGAAACTTCGATTTTCACTTGTTTTTCTTTTTTTAAACATAACTTTTAAACAAAAGGCCGGATTCTAAAAATTCTTGCACCCAGGTTTTACAAAATGTTGTTTACTTATTGTAGAAGTTAAAAACGAAAATTTGATTTTCATTTGTTTTTCAATTTTTGGTCATTACTCTTAAATGAAAGATCGAATTTTAAAAATTCTTGCACTGATGGTTCACAAATGTCGCATACTCATTGTAAACTTTGAAAACGAAAATTCGGTTTTCATTTGTTTTTCATTTTTTTAAACAAAACTTTTAAACGAAATGTCAGATTTTTTAAAAGTCCTGGCACCCAGGGTTTACAAATGTAATACGCTTATTGTAGAAGTTATAAACGAAAATTCGATTTTCATTTGTTTTTCCTTTATTTTCCTTTATTGGTTATAATTTTTTTTTAGATCATTACTCTTAAACGAAAGATCGAATGTTAAAAATTCTTACACTGAGGGTTCCTAAATGTTGCATACTGATTGTAAACTTTGAAAACTAATATTCGATTTTCATTTGGTTTTCGTTCTTTGATTAATACTCTTAAACGGAAGATCGAATTTTAAACATTCTTGTACTGATGGTTCACAAATATCGCTTACTCATTGTAAATGTTGAAAACGAAAATTCGAATTTCATTTGTTCTTCATTTTTTGATCACTACTCTTAAAAAAAGATCGAATTTTAAAAATTCTTACACTGTTGGCTCACCAATATCGCATACTTATTGTAAACTTTGGAAACGAAAATTCCACTTTCATTTGTTTTTCGTTTTTTGATCATTACTCTTAAACGAAAGATCGAATTTTAAAAATTCTTGCACTGATGGTTCACAAATGTCGCATACTCATTGTAAACGTTGAAAACAAAAATTCTAGTTTCACTTGTTTTTCTTTTTTTTTAACATAACTTTTAAACGAAAACTCAAATTTAAAAAATTCTTGCACTGATGGTTCACAAATGTAGCATACTTATTGTAAACGTTGAAAATGAAACTTCGATTTTCATTTGTTTTTCTTTTTTGACATAACTTTTAAACTAAAGGTCGGATTTTAAAAATTCTTGCTCCCAGGGTTTACAAATGTTGAATACTTTTTGTAGAAGTTAAAAACGAAAATTTGATTTTCATTTGTTTTTCGTTTTTTGATCATTACTCTTATGCGAAAGATGGAATGTTAAAAATTCTTGCACTAATGGTTCACAAATAACGCATACTTGTTGAAAACGAAAATTTGATTTTCATTTGTTATTCCTTTTTTGAACATAACCTTTAAACAAAAGCTCAAATTTTAAAAATTATTGCATTGATGGTTCACAAATGTCACATACTTATTATAAACGTTGAAAACGAAAATTCGATTTTCATTTGTTTTTCTTTTTTTAAACATAACTTTCAAACGAAAGGTCGTATACTTATTGCAGAAGTTAAAAACGAAAATTTGATTTTCATTTGTTTTTCCTTTATTGGTTATAATTCTTGAACGAAAGCTCGGATTTTGAAAGTTAAACGAAAGATCGAATTTTTAAAATTCTTGCTCAGGTACGTTAACAGCTCAATTCGTTTTTCAATTGTCATCGCCTACTCAATTGTTTCTTTTTTTGATCATTACTCTTAAACACAAGATCGAATGTTAAAAATGCTTGCACTGATGGTTCACAAATTCTATTTTCATTTGTTTTTCTTTTTTTGAACATAACTTTTAAACGAAAGCTCGAATTTTAAAAATTCGTGCATGGATGATTCACAAATGTCGCATACTTATTGTAAACGTTGAAAACAAAACTTCGATTTTCATTTGTTTTTCTTTTTTTAAACATAACATTTATACGAAAGGTCGGATTTCAAATATTCTTGCACCCAGGGTTTACAAATGTTGTATACTCATTCTAGAAGTTAAAAACGAAAATTTGATTTTCATTTGTTTTTCGGTTTTTGATCATTACTCTTAAACGAAAGATCGAATGTTACAAATTCTTGCACAAATGTTGTATACTCATTATAGAGGTTAAAAACGAAAATTCGATTGTTTTAATTTATTGGTTATAATTCTTGAACAAAAGATCGGATTTTAAAAATTCTTGTACCCAGGGTTTACAAATATCGCATACTTATTGTAAACGTTGAAAACGAAAATTCGATTTTCATTTGTTTTTCGTTTTTTGATCATTACTCTTGAAAGAAAGATCAAATTTTAAAAATTCTTCCACTGATGGTTCACAAATGTCGCATTGTGAAAGTTGAAAACGAAACTTCGATTTTCATTTGTTTTTCGTTTTTTATCATTATTTTTAAACGAAAGATCGAATTTTAAAAATTCTTGAACTGAAATGAAATGTCGCATACTTATTATAAACGTTTATGTACCAAAATTCGATTTTAATTTATTTTTCGTTTCTTGATCATTACGCTTAAACGAAAGATCGAATTTTAAAAATGTTTGCACCAATGGTTCACAAATGTCGCATACTTGTTGTAAACGTTAAAAACAAAACTTCGATTTTCATTTGTTTTTCTTTTTTTAAACATAACTTTTATACGAAAGGTCGGATTTCAAAAATTCTTGCACCCAGGGTATAAAAACGTCGCATACTTATTATAAGCGTATTGCAAAAATTTGACTATCATTTGTTTTTCAATTTTTGATCATTACTCTTAAATGAAAAAACTAATTTTAAAAATTCTTGCACTGATAGTTCACAAATATCGCATACTTATTGTAAACGTTGAAAACAAAAATTCGATTTTCATTTGTTTTTCTTTTGTTTAATTAAACAAAACTTTTAAACGAAACTTCGATTTGCATTTGTTTTTCTCTTGTTTAAACATAACTTTTAAAAGAAAGGTATGATTTTAAAAATTCTTGCATCCAGGGTTTACAGATGTTGTATACTTGTTATAGAAGTTCAAAAAGAAAATTAGATTCTCATTTGATTTTCCTTCGTTGGTTATAATTCTGGAACGAAAGATCTTATTTAAAAATTTCTTGCAGCCAGGGCTTACAAGTGTCGTATACTTATAGAAAATGTTATAAAGTATTTAAAAACTAACGAAAAATTAAACTTTTTGTTTGAACGACATAGGTAAGTTGACAACTCATTTCGTTTTTCAATTGTCATCGCCCACTCAGATTTTTCCGAGGATTTATCGTTTTTATTTGCTATGATTGAAATCAGAGACTAACCTTTGCTTTTAACTCAAAAACGGCCACTGTTTTCAAAATTTTCAAAGAGTGATAAAAGTTTCTAAAATAAATATTCTATCAAAATGTGGAAGAATAAATGTAGATTTATAAGCAAACAAAAAGTTCTGAGCAAACAAATTTAACACGATTTCCGCGGTCCGTTCGAAGTGAAAAATTGCCTAAGAAATTTACTTGATGACTGATCAACTTTCTTAGAACTCAATTAAGCCCTACATTATCTCAAAGATCTCAAAAGTTCATCTTCTTATAAGATAAAAAATCTTACTTGATCTTCATATCTCAAGCAAACTGCTTTTATTGCAACTGTAATTATCTTCAAACTGATATTACTCTAAAGTCCTAAAATGAGCCAAATTGTCAAAACACGCATTAAGAATAAAACAATACCACGTCTATTTTACTTCTTGAAAATTTGTACTTTCTATGATATTTTTTGTATTGCAAAGTGATTAAAAGGTTATATGATTTTCTTATACAATTAAATAGTTACACAATACTATCATTATATTATGTAAAACAAATTTTTAAGATCAAATAGTTTTTACATTATAATGCCTCTGTTTAATAAAATATAATTTAAATATCTACATTATATTTTATTAGAGGCATTATAATTTAAAAACGATTTAATGTAAAATGTATTAATATATAATAAGGCAATAAATAAATAAAATGATATATTTAACCTGTATGTTTTTTTTCTTAAACATCACAGACTAAAAAGAGTATTTTAGATCGCAAAGTCAAATAACAACGTATGTATTAATTTAAAACAACGTTTATTGAATAGCTAGCTCACTCTATTTGACGTATATTGTGTTGCATATATTACATTTCAAATAGACTTAATATATTAATAGATTTGTTAAATAAACGAAATTTAATTTAAATTCAGAGCAAACGGTTTTAACTATATAATAAAAAAACTAGATCAAAAACAATTAGCTTTCTTCCGAAACAGTCAAATCCTCCAAAAATATATGTCTACAAAAGTAACAAGACTAAAACGTGATAATAAAAATATCAGAAGTAAAAAACAGAAAAAAAACAGGAAATAAACTATAAATCCATAAGAAAATTTATATAGAGTTAACGTATATATAATCTATAATCAATAAAACGGATATTATATAATAAAATAAATTTAATTAGTAGACTGATATAACATTTGTAAATACCCTCATTTTTTTAAACAACGTCAAAATTTATACCTGCGTAGAAAATAAGGTACTTTTCACTATATTTCAATTTTCTAACAAATTTACAGTAATAACTGTGTGTATAAAAAATATTTATGTTTATTACCGTGAATAAATCACGAACATTTCGCAAGTTATCACATTTAACATATCTCATTAAAAACGCAATTAGTTCCATCGTAAAACACATTTACTACAGATAAAATGTGTTTCAACAACATAACCAAATAACATGCGACATTGTTTATAAAAGGTGACCTCGTCTCGCCTGACACACATTTTCAAAAAGATAATTGAGTCGTAATCCCGAAACACGTTCGTCAGCCTCTGTATTTTTAGAAATGGCAGTGGATTCGGGAAATCGCGTGAAATGCTATATTTGCCACAGTGCACAACTTTTACTCTACAATAGAACGTCTAATTTTAGACTAATCCTCGGTAAACATACAACCTTTACCGCAAAACACACAATTGTTGAACTTTGCGAACTACTATGATAACGTCATAGATTATTGATTATAAATGGAAATCAAATTAATTACTAAAAAACTAATATGTTAATTTACAAGTACATATATTTAAGTGATTTACGACTCAAGATTTTTTTGGCAATAAAACGAATATTATTAATAATAATAAGTGCCTCTGTCACTTTTGACAACCATCTTCAAAAACTACGATTACTAACTCTTATATATACTTAGAAACAATTGAACATTATTTATGATGGCAATTGTTATAATATTTTAGGTCTACACGGGCGTTTTCATTAGCACTTATACGTAAATTAACTAAATATTCCTGCTCATAAAATACACGATCAAAAAATCAGTATTATTAGTATTATAGCGCCGGTTTACTCCTTCTAACTTATTCCGAATAATACTATAATCTAATTAGACTGTTATCGATCTACGATTTAAAGGTGAGAAATCTAATCTTATCGCGATAACAATTATCAGTTCAAAAGCCAGTTTTGTTTTAAACCCATCCAGTTACAATAGATATGGTGACGTGGGATCGACCCATTACATATCAATAAACAATGGGGGATGATCACTCCTTAGATCTGCTGAAGCTTTTCAAGCTGGAAAGTGACATTTGTGACTCGCAGGTAAATCAAATTCATAAGAATAAAAAATATCAGTTTAGATTTAAATGAATTAATATCGTTAAGTGTAGTGATTGCACTTAAAAAAATATATAATAGTTCAATCAGTTTGTATTCAATTCAATTAATCGATTGATTTACACGTCATCAATAGGTTCTATTCGTGTTTTTAGTGTACGAAGAAAGACTTTTTCTGTTCGAGATTTTAAAAAAATATTTTTGCAAGGGGAAATTAAAATAATAGTTTTTTATTCATACTTACGTATGCAACCAATTATACATTATTTGAATTGTAATTATATTTCTATTAAAAATTACAATAGATTTAGAATAAATACATAATAACTTATAATAATACAAAATAAAATAATAATGACAGAAGACCGTTAACTTCGTAAGACATTAGTAATCATGACGTGTTTAGACAGTTAAATCCAGGCACTTCACTGTACATACTTTATAATGTAAGAATTACTTCTAATAATTAAGATATTTCTCTCTAAAAAATAATTATATATTCAACAATATTTAATTTTTAATTCAATTTTGGATTCTAAATATTTTTTTTATAAAAAAATAAATAATAAAGATATAAACTCTTATTAGAAATATATTTTAGGTCCAAGTCGCCGCTGTTAAACGTTTACCGCGAATAGCCTACGCTTTGGGCGAAGAAGCTACACGAGAGGAGCTAATACCGTACCTTAAGGAATACCTTGGCAAAATATACTGCTTCGATGAAGTTCAACTACATTTCACAATTGCCTTAGCAGACGTTTTCCCTCACCTTGGAGGAACTGAGCACGTCGAACTACTTTTTGACTTGTTCGACGTCTTAGCCAGCACCGATGAGACCACAGTGCGAGAAGCAGCCGTTGATTCATTGCGCAAAATCGCCGAACAACTTGACGATGCCACTCTATGTGGGCCATTCATTGATTTCATGATGATGCTTTTGGATAAGGAATGGTTTGCGCCGAAATCATCGGCGATTGGACTGTTTTCTGTAAGTTAAATTTGTATTCCAAAAAAGTACAAGCCGAAACTTAAAGCAATAATATTTCTATTAAAAAATTAATTATTAATTTGAGAAATCAGTGCAAATTCTTTATTCACAAAGAAGAATTCGGATTCCTTGTCTTTAACTGTTCTACGTTGTCCAGTCCATAACTGTTGTGGATAGGGAAACAATAGTTTAAAAAATTTACAAATATCCTAAATATCTCACACATTTAAAAGTTTTGACGCACCTATTTATTTAATACATACAGGTTAACCTGTTAAAGTTGCGTTTGTACATTATTCTTGATACTGGCCCAGTATCAAGTAGTCAAATATTAAAATAAAAAATAAAGTGAATTTTTAATCAACCACCTATTATGAATCATAAATGATCAAAATTCAGTGTAATTTAATAAACTCTTTTCTTTCTAAGATTCTATCATTGAAACTAAACCAAATCATTTTAGACATGCTACCCAAGAGTACCAGAAGAGACCAAAAACATGATGAGGGAACAATATTTAAAACTGTATGAGGATGAATCGCCAATGGTCAAAAAGACAGCGGCATTAAATCTTGGCAACTTTTCTCGAGTGTTAGAAGAACAATACGTAGAAACCGTATCATTAGGTTTACTGATACAATTCGCCGTTGATGATCAGGTATATAACTTTTTTTTTTGAATGTGATCAAATTTTTAAGATTAATTTATATTTTAGGACTCTGTTAGAATACACTGCGTAGATCTAATTTTGACAATTTCCAAACTACTCAGAAAGGAATTAGTTCGGGATCATATTGTCGATATAATCCACAAATTATCAGGTTAGTGTAAAAAAATATATTTATTATTTATTAAAAATGATAAATAGATTACGTAGTTCTTACATAAATAAATATATTTCCAATAATTTAAAGAAAGATATAAATAATCATCTTCATTAAAGAAGAAAAAATTACATTAATTATGTGTTTTATTTATAATTATTGTTTGTTTCTCTCTCTCTCTCTCCCTCTATTATCTATATTTTATATAATTGCATTTTAAAATTCATTTATTGTATACATCTCATTCAAACAATTTTAAAATAAATCATTTCGATTTGATTTTAGGTGATTTATTTTGGAAAGTACGTCAAGAAGTAGCAAGAAAAATCGACGCCATACAATTGTCCGTTGAACAATCTATAACCAGAGAACACCTAATAAGCATCATCAAAATCTTAGCTGATGACGAAGAACAGCTCGTTCGCGAAGCCTTATCAGAAAGCATTATACCATTCATACAAAATTTCCACAAATACAACGAAACCGACGGCTCAGACTTAATCATTGAAAATCAACTAATTCCTGTAGTAAAATCATTATATAATGACTCGTCAGAATTGGTTTCTTCAAAAATATCAGGTATAGTTATGGACCTTGTTAGTATTCTGGATCAGGAGAAGATAAAGAAACACCTACTTCCTCTAATCATGCAACCCGAGAAGGAATGCGTGGATGAAAACTTCATTAACAATCTGAATAAGTTAATTCTAAGTATTGGATTAGCGGATATGGATTATGCCGTTCAGCAAATTATGTTTAAAATTTTGGCAACGCCGGAGAACAACTGGAGGACGAGGAGGAACCTTATTATCACCATCAAGATCATCATGACTCGTTCCGAAGTTAACACCTTTACGAAAACAGTGATCCCTTTTTATCAAAAACTCTTAAGTGATCACATTTTCGGCATTCGCAGGACCGCCCCGATTATTTTACCCATGATGATTCAAAAGTTTGGAATGTCATGGGCGAAATCGCACCTTCTAAACAACATATTTTGCTTTACTGGACATCCGAATTACTTATATAGATATATCGTGCTCTTTTGTATCGATGAAATGATCGAACCCACTTTGCAAGTAGATAAAAAAGCTCATCTAAGCCATGTAGATTCTCCCAACAAATTATTCAAAATTTTCTACCTTAAAGAAATACTGGATATGGTTTTGTATGAGAGTTGGATAGAAGATTTAATTCAAAATCATGATAACGACCTTTCTGATGATATTCAATTGTATGCTGAAGAAACAATGGATTATTTAAGAAGTGAAAACTTGGATGTTTTCTCAGTACCTTTAAATGATCACGGTGAAGATTACCTGGAATCTTTACTTCATCTTATAGTGAGGTATATATTAGAAATTTTAAGAGAATTAAGCAATGACAAAGTTGAAAATATTAGGAACAGAAGCGTGCATAGTATTAAAAAAATCTTTAAATTAAAAAATTACCTTCAAGAGGATTTCAATCAAATTGAAGATATACTTAGTAGTATTACCGAAGATGTTCGCGATACTTGTAGATTAGAGGTCCATGAAGTTTTAAGTGCTGACGAGGCTTACATGAAGATTGAAACTATGCACATAGAGAGAAGCAAGGCGTTAAGAAAGAAAACACCTCCTATTCACGTTACTGATCTTGACGAACACCCTGAGAAATTAGCAAAAGATAATAAAAACAATGATGATTTGTTAATTGAAGACGAAAAAGAAAATACTGAAATGTTCATAAAGGAAGATAGTGTTTTAGTTTAGAACAAAAATAGATCAAACGCTTACTAGGATCACCTACATTCTAAATTAATCGTTGTGTGTATTTTTTAAAACAAACAGTTTCCATCCGTCCATTAAGCAGTAACAAGATATTAATGAGCGTTTTGGCACGGTGTATATATATAAAAAGAACTTCTGCAACATTCTGACGTTTAGGAGTGTTATGCGATAAAAAAAAACTAAACGCGCAAATTAGTTTTAAGGTATTTATTGGACGTTGCTTATATTACGTTGATTTATAAAGGATAATTTACATTTACGCAAAAGTGTGATTTTGTAAATATTTATAATTGAACTGCGAGTTCCTAAAAATGTTTACTGCGATTCTAAATAAAAAGTGAATCGTGTGGCCGATGAGGTTTTTGAGTGTTTGTATATTTTCAGAAAAATATCTCTCAAAAAATAAGCTACAATGATTAAATGTAACATTTTTTTTTACTTAAAAAATTATTAAAATTTATAATTTATGTAAAGATGTCATTTATTTAAGTTAAATTTTAAAACTTTACTTCTTAAAATATAATAGCAAAACAATTTTTAACTAACTTACCTTGTAACTGGTAGATGGTCATTTGGTATTCGGCGAGCTTCTCATCTATGTAGTCCTGTGATTGGTTGGCGATAATTTCAGCAGTGGAAGGTCCGTTTTCGTCCTCATCGGGTTCATAGTTTTGGGGCAGTGGTGGATGTTCCATGGAAACGCCAACGTATTCAAAATCCAAGTTTGGGCCAAATTCGTGCATATTTGGCGGTGTGGCTCGTTCGAAGACTTGCGGAGAGCCACGGTCCGGACCGTACGGTGATATGCCTCTGAAGAATTCCGGCACGGGTGAAGCACACCTCATCGGGGCTGGCGATGGCTGTAATAAAAGAAAATTATCAAGTAATAAGTAATTCACAACAGAATACCATAAACACGACCCTAAGTTCCCATGCACCTACAGTACCTAAAGCTCTATAATATAAAAATTTTATAATGTATTCAGCAGCATATCGACTCCCTTCAGCACTGGTTTACTAAATGAAGAATTAATATCAATCCTCATAAATCCCAAATTATTTGGGGATATTACAATAATTCTTTACTTTATGTTCTTATTTCCTAAGCAAGCATTTCTCCTCCTACTTCCATAAAATACTTGAACATCACCATAGATTAGAGAAAACTAAGTTTACAAAAAAAGGCAAACTGATTCAAAAGATTAACTTATGAAAAGAGGAAATATCTATAAAAACTGTTGTAAAAAAGCTATAAAATTATTTACCTCCGTCTACTTACTATGGTAATATCATTTTCTCCAACAGAACTAAACATATATTATAATATTACAAATTAGATATATACTTAGAACAGAAATCATAAATGCGCCTCTCAACTTGACAGAGGCAAAACGAAATGTCAAAACAGAACTATTAAGTATTATAATTTAGAAATCTAATACACAAGAATGTATACTACATTAAAATTTTGTGCAGCTATTTTTTTCACTGCTACAGTAACCGCGGCTATTGGTAAGATACTCAAACAAGATAAACAAAGTATATCCTGGAAATTTAAGGTACATCAAAAGAGTCGCAACAAGAATCTTCGCGTGAAGGTAAGGCCCAAAATTTTGTGTTATTCTTCATAGAACCCGATTTAGAAGAGAAGGATTGCGAAAATACCAAGATCGGCGATATGGAGTTTCCTGTCCGAAAATCGATTACGGTAATAATATTCCAAACTGATAATGATAATATTTAATAATATTAATTTATAGCCATATACAGATAAATATGAACAAAACATCCCTCAAGAAATCAAATCGCATACACATAAACCACGTTATAATGTATGCCCGCAAATTTTGAAACATTGCTTAATGTCATTACTTGCATGGGCCGAAAATTCTAGAGGAATGAGTACAGGTTTATACTAGTAGTTATTTTTATTATTATTTTCTTGATAATTCATCAAATCCGTAGCTTCTGTAACCCTTCACATTACTGAAATGATGTGCAAGAACGATTCAGAAGCAACAAACTCAAAGACTGAACTTTCTAGTTCGACTTGTAAAACAACTGAAGCCAATATGCATAAACCATCTGGGAGTGAAAAGAAGCACAGGAAAATACATTTTCATAGATTTTATCCAATTAGGGGACATCAACATAAAAAGAGAAGTTATCAAAAAGTTATCGATAAAAATTTCTACGGAGCCGATTTTCCAACAGTACCTAGGAAAATCCGACCACTTAGGAAAAGAAATTACTACCTAACTAAATCCATTGATGAAAGAAATCATTTTAATGACCGCATATCTTCATTTTTAAATACTGAAAGCAATATGATAGGTTTGACCGAAAAAGCTTTACAATCTGGAGGAGAAATTAATGATCAAGACAAAAGACACGTTCAAACTGATAATGATTCGAAATCAACTAATTTAAAATATCCTCAGAAAAACAACAAAGGTATCGAACACTATGTAGATAAAGAAGAAAAAGATACTAAGCCTAAAACTCAAGGTGATTCCATGACAATAAAAACGGATGCAACTTTACGTCATCAAGAAAAACGAAATTATGATACTATAAAAAACATATATAATCCCTACTATACATCAGAAGATAAAATCCGAGATATTGATAAAAGAAATAATGATTTTGATTTAAAAATAATAAATCATGAAAACCACAATAATGTCAAAAGATGTTACCAACCAGACGAATCGGTAATTAAAAATACTGGAAAAAGTGATGAATCTAAACCAAAATATATTTCTGATACAGATACAAAAGATATGAATCATGATTCCGATAAATTAACTAACGATCATACTGGGAAAAGAGGTTACAAAAAGATTATAGAGCCTAAAATGGGTGATTTAATTATTTTGCCTTTAAACCCTAACGAGTACCCACTTGAAAAATCTGATCTACCAAAATTAAAACTAGACGATATAACTTCAGGAGATAATCCACCAATTTATGAAGTATTTCCCGACAGAAATAATCTAGAGTTTAACGACATTAATCCGTATTCTAAAAAAGATATTAAGGACAAGGACAAACAATCCGAACTTCAGACATCAACTGAACACGTCGAAGATATGGAGGAGGCTGAAAGTGAAGATGATAATGAGGATACTATGAATAACGTAGGTAATGAGAAGAGTTTCAGCGTTGTTTTAAAAATACCTGGCACTGGATCTCTGTCACAACGCAAATCATTCAGATCTTATAATGGCTGTAAACAGGAAAATAAAGAACACACAACTGAAGGAGATAAAGGAGATGAAAATAATTACAAATTCCCTGAACATAAAGAAATTGAAGAAAATGATTTAAAAGAACTAACAGGTACAACTGAGTGTTTCAAAAAAGATAACTTCGATGAGAAAAGTACTAAACGGAATAAATTGTTTGATAACAAAGATAGTACTAAAGAGGATGATATACATCACACTACCATAGTTGATAATCATAAAGAAACCACCATTAGTGATAATGAAGAAGAAACCAGTCATAAAGAAGGATCTACTCCTAATACAATGGATTCACAAATTGACTTAACGTCTGAATGTACAGGATCCACGAGTAATAAAGAAGAAAGTAGTTCTCATAAATCTGATGAAAGTAAAGATGAAAGTTCCCATTCACCATCTGATCATAGTGAATTGGAAGACCATGTTACTAGTAGTGAACAAGATGGAAATCATACGACTAATACTAACAAAGATACTTCGGAAGATAATAAAGAAGAGGGTGGTAATCATAAATTTTCTGAACATAAAGAAGAAAGTAAAAATAATGAAGAGATTCAAAAAAATACTGAATCGACAGAATGTCCTAATGGCGAAACCGAAAAAAATGGCGAAGGTAAGAGCGAAAATACAGAAACAACAGAATCTAATGCTATGAATAAAGAAACTAAGCCATCTGAATCTGATGAGGTATTAGGCAGTACTTCTAAACATAAGGGAGTATCTGATAAGGAAGAAAACCAAAAATCAGAACACAAGGAGGTGTCGGATAATACTGTAGGGCATAAGGAAGAGGAGAATGGTAAAAAGGAATGGGAAAATATTCTGAAAGCTAATAATAATGAAAATGCCACAGATCGGAAATTCGGTAATAAAACGTCAAATGAAGAAGATCATAAAAATACACCGGCACCTGAAGATGATTACGGTGAATGTAATTCAGAGGACAACAATCATACAGAAATACCAGGCCATGAAGGTGAGGTGAATGGCGAACATGGTAATGAACATAATGCAAAAGGAAATATGGATATTTTCGAAGTTTTAAGTTTAATGGCCACTATAAAAAATTCGTTTTATTCGTCAATGTTTGGGCCTGGATTTGGTAAGTTTATTACATAATAAAATAAAAATATATGTGTGTGTTAGTATTAATAGTTTCGTGATGAGTATTTTTTTGCATATTTACAAGTCGATTTTAATGTTTAAAGATTTGATAGTTCTGAAAAGAACCTTTTTTGTAACGTTTTGATCAAGTAGCATTGGCCTTCTTCAGGCAGTTGTCTCTGGAAAACTGCAGTTTTTTGAAAATACTAAATTTATTAATCCCTATTAGGAAACTATAAGAAAAATCATTACAAGATTTTTATATGACAATGTTACATAAAATTTAATTTAATGGTTTAAAGCTTTGTGTATCTAATAAAAAAACACGCAAAAAATTTAAATAACTGTTAAATTCTTTGGAAAGTTAAGTGAATTCGAATATTTTCTTAAGCAATAATTTGACTAGCATAATATTTTATGTCTTCTTTTTTGTATTTAAAGAAATTTATATTCATTTTTAGTTAATGACCAAACGAAATTCAAAAATCCATCGATGTATAATTTGGCGACCAAAATGATAGACCAATTGAATGGCATGAATAACGACAAAGGATATATAGCTGTGATCATGGGCGGGAAATTTAGCGACTTTAAAAATTCTTCGTCCGATTTAACCAAAGTGTTTAACCACCTGGCGCACAAATACGACAAATCAAACACAACAATCGTTGTAAGTGGTTCTTGTCCGCAAAAAGATCAAATAAAGAATATTTCCCTTTTAGCAACAGGTAATAATTTAATCTATCTTCCACTTCTGTTCATGTTTTCAGTGTTGGTTTAGTGAAATTATTAAGAATACATTTTCATTCCAGGTGCAAACTGTAAAGCATTTAACTCGGTTCAAGAGTTATATGATATACCGCGTGTCGTTAAAAATATTTTGAACAAATGTTCTGATGATGGTTCATCAAAACAAACGGAATCTTCAGCACTCAAAAGCCCATTGCCAGTTATTGGAGGAAGGAGACAAATACTACCTTACCTATTTAGTAAACCACAAGAAGGTAATTATAATTTTATAAAAATTTAAAAGTAATTACGTTTATTTGCTTTTTAAATTATTTTTATTAACCAAAATTTTCTATATTTATTTTTAGATCGAAAGCTGTATTCAAATATAGACGAAACAATGTCAAACTCCAGGTTGGTTGACCTCGAATAAACCAACTTTGAAGGTGTTGATGTGAATTGGTGTAACTTAAGCCAACGCATGCGGAGAGGTGTATTTACCTTGTCGAAAAAAAAGGATTTTTTGGTGTTGGTGCGCGAATGAGTCGCGCCTATTCTTAGTTGGTCTTTTAATAACCCGTGTCCTCCCGACGCCCACAAATCCGTTATTTACATCAAAACACGTCTAAAAGTGAATCGCCGTTGGTTAATGTGTAGTTTCGCATAGCGTCGTAACAACAAAGTAGACTAAAATGTATTTTAGAAAATATAGATATGAATAGTGGTTTAATTTAATTTATTATAGGGAAAGTAATGTAAATTTTTTTAGATTTTTCTTTAAAGGTTCTTAAAATTTCAGTAATTTTTCCTTCATACTTTTAGTTTTTATTGCAACTTCCTTTCCAAAGAATTTTCATCGAGAATTCTAGAAATGTTTACAAGTTTAGCAAAGATTTTATTCAAGAGTTTAAAAAAGTCATTATTTATATTTATTTATATAAATTTCTTCGTGGTTTCTATACAAGATTTTGTTCAACTTTTTCTATTAGAAAATTTTCTTCTAAATTTCTATAATATTCTCAGATGATCGATACTTTTAGTTTTTCTTTTACATTGAGGTTTCTAGAATTTTTCACAAGGTTTCATTTGTATCTGTAATCACTCCTGGTGTTTTCTTCCCTCCTTCCTCGCCTCGGGATTCTAAAAGTGTAGAGTAATGTCTCTTTCTTATCTAATAAATAAATAGATATTTCCAGAATTTTTAGCAAAGATTTAATTCGAGAGTTCTAGATTTTTCAGAAAGTTCTTTCAAGATTTTGTTTAACTTTACAATTGATTAGAAAATTTTCTTCTAATTTTCTAGAACTTACTTAGAGGCTTCTAGAAGTTTTAGGAATTTCTTTTTTGCATCTTCCTCTCCAAAGAATTTTGATCAAGGATTGTATTTTCACAAGTTTACCCTGTAGATTTCTAGAACTTATTTGGAGGATACTAGAAGTTAACAGTAATATCTTCTTCATATTTCCAGAATGTTTAGCAAAGGTCTTATTCGGGAGTTCTAGATTTTTTAGAAATGTCGTTTCAATATTTGTAGAATTTTCTTTCAGGCTGTTTTCAGTAATTTCTCTTCCAGATTTTAATATTGTTTTATAAATTGCAAAGATTTTCTTCAGGGCTCAAAAATTTTCCACAAAATCTTTTCCACACTGTCTTGCCAGAGTTTAGGAATTTCCAATAACTTAAAATATTCAGATTTGGAGGCAATATATTTGTTTAGAAATTCTGTTCCTAGAAATCTAGAAGCTTTTCAGTAATTTCTCCTCCAGATATCAAGATTGTTTTTTTTTTCAAGCTATCTTTTAAATTGCGAAGTTTTTAGAATTTTCAAGAATTTTTTTTTCTATAAATGTAGATTTTTTCTGTAAAATTCAGGAAATTTCCAGTAAATTGCGAAGATTTAAATGAAGCCTTTTTTAGAAAATTGGTTTTTAAAAATCTAGATTTTTTTTCTTCTCCACATTTCAAGATTTTTTAAATCTCAAAGATTTTCTTTTAGAAATTTCTAGCAATTTATTTATTCTCCAGAGTTCAAAGATTGTTTTTTAAATTGCAAAGATTTTTCTTGGGGCATTCTAGATTTTTTTTTCTAAACGTTTAGAGTTTAGAAAATGGCCAATAAGTTCTTCCTCAAATTAACTTTTTATTTCAACTTTTCTTATAAATTGCGAAGATTTTCTTTCAGCCTCTAAATGTTTTTTAATTCGTCTTCTTTTCGAGAATTCAGGTGATTTTCAGTAATTGCTTTTATTCGAGAGTTCTACATTTTTCAGAAAGTTCTTTCAAGATTTTGTTTAACTTAATACAATTTATTAGGAAATTTTCTTCTAATTTTCTAGAACTTACTTAGAGGTTTCTAGAAGTTTCAGGAAATTCAGGAATCAAGAATTTTTCACAATTTTTCCCTGTAGATTTCTAGAACTTATTTGGAGGATTCTAGAAGTTAACAGTAATTTCTTCTTCATATCTCCAGAATTTTTAGCAAAGGTCTTATTCGGGAGTTCTAGATATTTTAGAAGGTTCGTTTCAATATTTGTAGAATTTTCTTTGAGGGTGTTTTCAGTAATTTCTCTTTCAGATTTTAATATTGTCTTATAAATTGCAAAGATTTTCTTCAGGGCTCAAAAATTTAAAAAATAAATCTTTTCCACACTTTTTTGCGAGAGTTCAGGAATTTCCAATAACTTAAAATATTCAGATTTGGAGGCTACAGATTTTTTTACAAAATCTGTTCCTAGAAATCTAGACTCTTTTCAGTCATTTCTCCTCCAGATATCAAGATTGTTTTTTTTCATATTTTAAATTGCAAAGTTTTTAGAATTTTCTAGAAATGTAGATTTTTTTGTAAAATTCAGGAAATTTCCAGTAAATTGCGACGATTTAAATGAAGGCTTTTTTAGAAAATTTGTTTTTAAAAATCTAGACTTTTTTTCTTCTCCACATTTCAAGATTTTTTAAACTTGTCTTCTAAATCGCAAAGATTTTCTTTGAGACTCTAGAATTTTTAGAATTTACTTTTAGAAATCTAGATGATTTTCTCAAGGTTTCGGGAAATTTCTAGCAATTTATTCTCCAGATTTCAAGATCGTCTTTTAAATTGCAAATATTTTTCTTGAGGCATTTTAGATTTTTTTTCTAAAAGTTTAAAAAATGGCCAATAAGTTCTTCCCCAAATTATTTTTTTTTTCAACTTTTCTTATAAATTGCGAAGATTTTCTTTCAGCCTCTAAATGTTTTTTAATTCGTCTTCATTTCGAGAATTCAGGTGATTTTCAGTAATTGCTTTTATTCGAGAGTTCTACATTTTTCAGAAAGTTCTTTCAAGATTTTGTTTAACTTAATACAATTTATTAGGAAATTTTCTTCTAATTTTCTAGAACTTACTTAGAAGCTTCTAGAAGTTTCAGGAATTTCTTTTTTGCATTTCCTTTCCAAAGAAGTTTGATCAAGAATTTTTCACAATTTTTCCCTGTAGATTTCTAGAACTTATTTGGAGGATTCTAGAAGTTAACAGTAACTTCTTCTTAATATTTCTAGAATTTTTAGCAAAGGTCTTATTCAGGAGTTCTAGATTTTTTAGAAAGTTCGTTTCAATATTTGTAGAATATTCTTTAAGGCTGTTTTCAGTAATTTCTCTTCCAGATTTTAATATTGTCTTATAAATTGCAAAAATTTTCTTCAAGGCTCAAAAAATAATAATAAATCTTTTCCACACGTTTTTGTGAGAGTTCAGGAAGTTCCAATAACTTAAAATATTCAGATTTGGAGGCTAAAGTTTTTTTTAGAAAATCTGTTCCTAGAAATCTAGACTCTTTTCAGTCATTTCTCCTCCAGATATCAAGATTGTTTTTTCAAGCATCTTTTAAATTGCGAAGTTTTTAGAATTTGCAAGAAATTTTTTTCTAGAAATGTAGATTTTTTTGTAAAATTCAGGAAATTTCCAGTAAATTGCGAAGATTTAAATGAAGGCTTTTTTAGAAAAAATTTTTTTAAAAATCTAGACTTTTTTTCTTCTCCACATTTCAAGATTTTTTAAATCGCAAAGATTTTCTTTGAGGCTCTAGAATTTTTAGAATTTACTTTTAGAAATCTAGATTATTTTCTCGAGGGTTCAGAAAATTTCTAGTAATTTATTTATTCTCCAGAGTTCAAGATTGTTTTTTAAATTGCAATGATTTTTCTTGAGTCATTCTAGATTTTTTTTTCTAAAAGTTTAGAGTTTAGAAAATGGCCAATAAGTTCTTCCCCAAATTAACTTTTTTTTTCAACTTTTCTTATAAATTGCGAAGATTTTCTTTCGGCCTCTAAATGTTTTTTAATTCGTCTTCTTTTCGAGAATTCAGGTGAATTTCAGTAATTGCTTTTATTCGAGAGTTCTACATTTTTCAGAAAGTTCTTTTAAGATTTTGTTTAACTTAAGATTTTATTAGGACATTTTTTTCTAATTTACTTAGAGGCTTCTAGAATTTTTAAGAAATTATTTTTTGCGTCTTCCTTTCCAAAGAATTTTGATCAAGGATTGTAGAATTTTTCACAAGTTTTCCCTGTAGATTTCTAGAACTTATTTGTAGGATTCTAGAAGTTAATAGTAATAACTTCTTCATATTTCCAGAATTTTTAGCAAAGGTCTTATTCGTGAGTTCTAGATTTTTTTTAGAAAGTTCGTTTCAATATTTTTAGAATTTACTTTGAGGCTGTTTTCAGTAATTCCTCTTCCAAATTTTAATATTGTCTTATAAATTGCAAAGGGCTCAAAAATTTTTTAAAAAATCTTTTCAAGAAAAGTTCTGGAATTTCCAATAACTTAAAATATTAAGATTTGGAGGCAAGATTGTTTTTTTTCATATTTTAAATTGCAAAGTTTTTAGAAATTTCTATAAATGTCGATTTTTTTGTAAAATTTAGGAAATTTCTAGTAAATTTCAAAGATTTAAAAGAAGGCCGTTTTAGAAAATTTGTTTTTAAAAATCTAGACTTTTTTCTTTTCCTTTCTTTTCCTCATTTCAAGATTTTTTAAACTTGTCTTCTAAATCGCAAAGATTTTCTTTGAGGCTCTTGAATTTTTAGAATTTACTTTTAGAAATCTAGATTATTTTCTCAAGGTTTCGGGAAATTTCTAGCAATTTATTCTCCAGAGTTCAAGATCGTCTTTTAAATTGCAAAGATTTTTCTTAAGGCATTCTAGATTTGTTTTCTAAAAGTTTAGAGTTTAAAAAATGGCCAATAAGTTCTTTCTTAAATTAATTGTTTTTCAAGTTTTCTTATAAATTGCGAAGATTTTCTTTTAGCCTCTAAATGTTTTTTAATTCGTCTTCTTTTCGAGAATTCAGGTGAATTTCAGTAATTGCTTTTATTCGAGAGTTCTAGATTTTTCAGAAAGTTCTTTCAAGATTTTGTTTAACTTTACAATTTATTAAGAAATTTTCTTCTAATTTTCTAGAACTTGCTTAGAGGCTTCTAGAAGTTTCAGGAATTTCCTTTTTGCATCTTCCTTTCCAAAGAATTTTAATCAAGGATTGTAGAATTTTTCACAAGTTTTCCTTGTAGATTTCTAGAAATTATTTGGAGGATACTAGAAGTTTACAGTAATATCTTCTTCATATTTCCAGAATGTTTAGCAAAGGTCTTATTCGGGAGTTCTAGATTTTTTAGAAAGTTCGTTTCAATGTTTGTAGAATTTTCTTTAAGGCTGTTTTCAGTAGTTTCTCCTCCAGATTTTAATATTGTCTTATAAATTGCAAAGATTTTCTTCAGGGCTCAAAAATTTTAAAAAAATCTGTTCCACACTTTTTTGCGAGAGTTGAGGAGTTTCCAATAACTTAAAATATTAAGATTTGGAGGCTATAGATTTTTTTAGAAAATCTGTTCCTAGAAATCTAGACTCTTTTCAGTCATTTCTCCTCCAGATATCAAGATTGTTTTTTTCAAGCTATCTTTTAAATTGCGAAGTTTTTAGAATTTGCAAGAAATTTTTTTCTAGAAATATAGATTTTTTTGTAATATTCAGGAAATTTCCAGTAAATTGCGATGATTTAAATGAAGGCTTTTGTAGAAAATTGGTTTTTAAAAATCTAGACTTATTTTCTTATCCACATTTCAAGATCTTTTAAACTTTTCTTCTAAATCGCAAAGATTTTCTTTGAGGCTCTAGAATTTTTATAATTTACTTTTTAAAATTTAGATTATTTTCAGGGTTCAGGAAATTTCTAGCAATTAATTCTTGAGAGAAAATTAATTTGGGGAAGAACTTATTAGCCATTTTCTAAACTCTAAACTTTTAGAAAAAAAATCTAGAATGCCTCAAGAAAAATCGTTGCAATTTAAAAGACGATCTTGAACGTCGTTTAAATTGCAAAGATGTTTCTTGAGGCATTCTAGATTTTTTTCTAAAAGTTTAGAGTTTAGAAAATGGCCAATGAGTTCTTCCTCAAATTAACTTTTTTTTCAACTTTTCTTATAAATTGCGAAGATTTTCTTTCAGCCTCTAAATGTTTTTTAATTCGTCTTCTTTTCGATAATTCAGGCGAATTTCAGTGATTACTTCTCTAGAATTCAACATTTTGTTTCAACTAGAGGCTATAAAATTATTTAGAGAGTTCTAAATTACAAAATTTTTCTTGGAAGGTCTAGAATTTTTTAGGAAATTTTCCCCTGCAAATCTTTTCTTATTTTCGCGAAAGTTTAAGGAATTTCCAGTAATTTCGCTTCCCGATTTCAAGATATTTTTTCAACTGGTCTTCTAAATTTCTAGGAGGCTCTAGATTTTTTTATAAAACTTTCATTTAGAAATCTAGACCTCTTTTCCCAGGGTTCAGAAAATTTCCAGAAATTTCTCCTCCGAATTTCAATCAATCAATCAATCAATTTATTCGTGTTAGTAGATAATACGACTGTACACAAGTCAAATAGTTCATAATTACACATACAAATTTGAATTATCTTTTTGTCTTATAAATTACATAGATTTTCTTGGAGGTTCTAGAACTTTTTAGAAAATTTGTTTGTAGAAATCTAAATTTTTCCAGAGGGTTCGGAAAATTTTCAGTAATTTCTCTTTTTTTGAGGCCCTAGATTTTTTAGATTTTTTTTTTCTAAAATTTAGACTTACTTTTTCAAGAATTCAAGAAATTTCCACTAATTTCTTCTCTAGATTTCAATACTTATTAATTAAACCCACTTTCTAAATTGTGAAGATTTCATTGGAAGCTCTAAAATTTTAATAATTTGCAAATAATTTGTATGGATTACCACGTAATAACGGTCGCAACAATTCTCTTTATCAAAAATTTTACTTCTCTCTATTTTTTTTATCACAGGATAAGTTTACTGATAATTTTGGTATGTATAGTATATGTTATTTAAATCTATCATATCATAGTCGTAACTGAATAATTGTATATCAAAACAAGTTTTAGTTTTAAGAACTTAACTATCTTACGTTATTTAAATTGATACAGTGTTTCTTTTTCTAATAATCTTTATATGTTGTTTCACTTTTCTACTAAGTTTCCAAATGTATGTATTTTTTAAACAAAATCTTGCCTATTGAATTCAGTCTATTGAAAAAATATTTACTGTAAGTAACGGCCTTATTTAAAACTTAAAGAGTAATAATTGAAATAAAATTGCTATACAATTATTTTCAAATTAGAATAATAATAAAAACCTTTCGTTGTCTTTTTTTTTAATTTTATTGAGATAATTTTTTACTTACTGGGTGCATTGGCATTCTGAAGGGCCTGGGTCCGAATGGCATATGGGGCGGTGGAGACGCGCCGGGTGGCAGTGGTGATGCGCTCCTGGGCCCCGGCGAAGGCCACCTAGGTCTGGGGCAGGGCATGTGGGGGAGGCGAGCCCCAAACATGTTCATCCCGGGACTTCCCAGTCTAGGCGGCGGCGAGGGGCCGTACGGCGATGGCGGGCGGAAATGGTGTGGCGACCAGCCGGGCGCCCGACCGCCACCGCCTCCTGGTCCGGGCCCTGACATCTTTCTCACTTAACTCACTTAACACTCACGACACTAAACACGGGAATGCATCCCACTAATCTGAAACAAAAGAAACACAATAAATTAATTAATCAATTATCAGACCAAATAAGAGTATAAATAATTGGTAATAACAAAATTAAATTATTTTTTTTAATAGTAATGTATCAACTTGAAGATATAAGGTTGTTTGACTACTTAAAATATTTATAGCTATAAAATTATGTGGACATTACAACTTTTAATTGTCTGGGTTAGAGATCACCCACCCTACACATACATGATAACTTTATTACTAATTGTTGGTGGATTCTACAACTTTTTTACTTTCGCTCTTAGTTTTCGAGAATAATATAGGGAAAGTACTATGATGGCCAGTTAAAATTTTACAAATAAAAACAAAAGTAATTTAGTAACAAAAAACAGTTGAAACTGATCATTTAACAATATTTGATTCAAAATATTTCAAACTATACCAAAAAAACCAAAGAGAGTTTACTAACATGCCAATCATGCTTTCAACTGATTATCAAATTTTGAATTGTATTCATTTGCTTTTGGTAGAAGTTAAACATTCAATTGTTATTGTTTTGTTTTTTTTTTTTAAATCAACTTTTTTTACTTAGCAGGTGTCATCTTTGCTACTGATATTTAATTACTTTCCCTTGTTTTAGTAAATATTTCAAATTTAATTGTTTCTTTTGATTTCAACTGATTTTCAATTCTTTTTAATTTTTGACAAAATATATTAACATTTTTTCAAAGAACCTTGTTTTCTTAGTAAATTTCAATTTTTTGAATATCTTGAAAAATATAACTACTTTTCCTATGGGAATGTTAATTGACTTTTTGGAAAATTTCAATCTAAATCAAATTAAAAAATGTATTTTAAAATTTCTAAAAAATTCTTTAAAAAATGCAAATTGTTTTTGTTTTCGGAAAAATCTGTATCTTTTTTAGAAAACAATTACTTTTTTAAGTAAATGTTTATTTTTGGGAAACTTGAAATTTTTAATTTGTTTATTGTTGAGATATTCAAATATTTTAACGCTTTGTCAATGTCAACTGTTTTACCATTAGTTTGTTTAGATATAATAATAATAGTTACATTAAAAACTATAATATTAAACGCAATATTGACTTAACCTTATAAACTTGATTATTACTTATTCTATCGTACTCTTGACCTACCTCAACAAACAATGCAATGACCTCTCTCGTACCCTTGACCCGCTCGAACAAATTATACGTTGAGGTAGGTCAAGAGTACGCTGAAGTTTAAGAGGGAATATAGGCGCTAGGTTAACGCATAGTTTATTGTCGTAGGTCAAGAGTACGCTAGGTTAAATAAACTGTAACAAAAACAGCTTAAACTATTTGAATTTTTACTAAAAACAATTGAAAATATTTTGAAAATTTTTGAAAACAAATTTTAAAATTCACTAACTGAAATACAATTAAAGTTCGAATTTTAGATTTTTACTTGATTTGATTGTTGGAATCCATTGGTGCAAGAATTCTTTTAAATTTGAATATTATTGAGAGGTAGTTGGAAAACTGAAAATTTGTTGCTTAATTTATATAATTTATAGTTTATTATAAGAATCTATTGGTCTAAAAATTTCTTGTATATGGGAATTTCAACTAATTTTCAACTGTTTTTTTATTCTTTTTCAAAATTAAAAAAAAATGCTAAAGAATAATAGTTGTATAAGTTGAATATTCTTTAGCAAATTGTATTTATTTCAATTTTTCTTAAATTTATTGTATCTTTTTAAGCATTAGACTAATGTGTATTTTGTATAAAGTTTACAATTGTTATTTGAAATATAATTTTATTCTTTTTTAATTTCAACTGTTTTTAACTTTATTTTCTTAGTAAATGTCATTTATCAGCTAATGTTCAATTGTTATTTTTTGTTTTTGGTAAAATTGAAACGTTTTATTAAGGAAATGATGATTTTAACATTATTTTATTAGCAATTTTTTCTTTCTTTAATATTAGCTGTGCTTTTTGAATGAGTTTCTTCTTATTTGAAAAAATTTCTTTGTATAAAAACCTATTCTAACTAGTTTTATAAAGTAAGTTTAAAAACAATATTTCAGTTGTTTACTTATTCTGTTTACAACGGTTTGATATAAAATACAATTGTTAAAATTTCAACAGTTTTTAACTGTATTTTTTTAGAAAATTCTATTTGAACTGTTTTTCTTTTTGTTCTTCAACAATTTTTAAGAAATTAATTATTTTAACCTTTAATAAATTTAGTTTTTTTTAAATTCAATTTTTAGCTTTGCTTTTTTTTCTAATTTGAGAATAGTTTCACTGTTATATACAAAAATATTTTTATAAAGTTTATAACTATTTTTTTTTTAAACAAAATTCAATTGTTTTTTTTTTCAACTGCTTTACTAACTGTAATTTTCTAACGAAGTGTCTTTATTTCAGCTCAGATTTTCGATTGTTCATTTTTTTTAAAGAACGGTTTCTCTTTGGTTGGTAAATTCAATTTATAGCTGTGCTTTCATTCATTCATTTTTTTTCTTATTTATGAAATTTTTTAATGTTACATCTTTTTTTTTATTAATCTAATAAGCAAATTTTATCTTTTTTGTTTTTTTTATAAATCAAGTTTAAAAGAAAGTTTCTGACAAAATAAAAAAAAAACACACTCCTCGAAACCCCAATATCCCCCCTAAACACAAACACCCATCAATCACTCTTCATCAATTCATTAGCTCGTATAATCCGGACAGTTAAGCTAGACAGACATGTTTATTTGTTTTATATAAATTAGGTTTAAGACAGAGCAGAAAGACCGAAGGTCGATAGCCCAAACGGACGGACTTACCCTTTAAATTAAATTTAAATTAAAATGTATTTGTTCTAAATGTATTTTTGTCTGTCCAAATAAAGGTGTTGTTGTGTGTTAAAAAAATCAATTGTTTTCTTTACATAAATTTTCTATGTTTTAAGCACTCTGGCGAAATTTTATCATTTGCACGTATTATTGAACGCTATATCCATCCATGGTGATTTGGCAAAACAAACTGAATAAATTCGACAGATGTAATTTTAAAAATATGTTCGCTATCAACTGTTAAAATTCAAAAATGCCTATTGGAATAACGTTTAGTTTTAGAAAGTTTACAACGTAATACAAACATTTACAATAGTTGTTACATATTTAAGAGTTTAAGTGTAAAAATCTTAAATATGTAGGGCGAGCGGGTGGCCACTATCACACCCACCCATTATTTTAACGTAAACAAGGATTTTACTGAAAAAAACTAACAACATACACCAAATATTATAAAGGAAATGTTTGCGTTTTTATAAAATACTTTCATGAAAAGACCTTGTTTATGTTAAAAAATGGTGATGTGGCCATCATACTTTCCCTATATTTTTCTCGAAAACTATAAAGTTTACTCGAAATGTTTATTCTTAATAATTTGCTAAATTTTGGATTATTTACAATTACTTGTTATATAAATCTTATGTAACTCCCATAGTTTATTAGTAATAAGCAAAAAATGTCAAAATTATTAATTTTTATTTTTATATATTTCAATAAAACTGGTTCAGTTTTTCACAACCTTTAACTTTTGTTTGTATAGGTATGTAATATTTTTCAAATTCTATATATGAAAAGTTAGAATAAATACAACAATAGTTCTAGAATCCTCAAAAATATATTACAAATTTATTCTAGAACCACCAAAAAAGTGTCTCGACGATTAGAATAGAACTTCCTGAAAATTTCTAAAAAAATTTGTGGAAAATAAATCTCTTAAAAAATGGATAAAATATAGCAACTGTAAAATTGCAATACAATTTTCTACAGATGTACTGAGTTTATACCCCATCAAAATTTTGTGGGAATTTCTCTTCCAAATTGCAAACATTAGTATCAATTTTATAATCAACAATGGCTTTTCCAAATTTCGGTTTATAGGGTTTTCTTCTTCAAATTGCAAATAAATAAAAAATACACTTTTATTTTTTATTTTTCATCTAATTAAAATGTATCACGAAGTAAGTGCATACAACCTCAATCAGCAATTGTTAAAATTTCAACAGTTTTTAACTGTATTTTTTTAGAAAAATCTATTACTTTCCCTATATAGTATATATAGGGGAAGTATTGTTTTCGTGGGTGAAAATGTCTGTGGGCGCTGTATCTCAAAAACGAATGATCCGATTGAGATGAAACTTTAAACTTAAAAAACTGGAACTGAAAAGGTTTTGGTAAACATTCATAAACCGAAAGTAGGTGTTTATTCGAGGGGATTTTTGTTTTTTGTCGATATTTTTCTAAATTTGAAAATATTACAGAACCATTCAAACAAAACTTAAGGAGAATAAAAAACTGAACCAGTTTTATTAAAACATGTTTTTCATAAAGTTCTTAACTTGCTAGAAAAAAATTTAAAATTTTGATAGTTTTTGCCTATTTCTAATATACTATAGGAGTTGCATGAAATGTATATAAGAAGTAATCGTAAAGAATTAAAAATTGAGCAAATTGTTTAGAATAGCCATTATTCGTAAACTTCATAGCTTTTGAGAAAAATGTAAGGAAATTACTATGATGGCCACATCACCATTTTAAAACTCTCGCTTATGATTTACTGATTAAAATGTGGAGTAGAGAACACCCACCCACCCTAAATATACATGATAACTTTAAATACTAATCGTTGATGATTTTGCTTAAAAATAATAAAACTTTATATTATAAGTAATTAAAAATAAAGCATAATTTAAATTTAAATATAAATGACCTACAACTAATCTTATCTAAGCTTGATTTAATGTCATGTATATAATTTTTATTAATTAACACACTCAAATAATTTACTTTGTCAATTTCTTTTATTAAAATTTTGCAATTAACGTTATTGCAAACCACGTCGCGGTCAGTAATTAAAGCTAATATCTATATGTAGGGTGGGTGGGTGGCCTCTATCCCACCCTCCAGTCAGTAAATAGCATCAAAACGTATTTTGTTTATAATTTATTTTTAATCATTTTCTTTCTTTCGTCAACCGAGTTTATTTGTGGTCAATTGTTTTTTATTTCAACAATTAAAAAATTGCTATCTGAAATGGCATTCAACTGTTTTATGTTATAATTTTCATTTATTTGCGTTCGTCATTTTTTGACAGTGACCAGCTGCTTTTATCGTTCGTCGATTGTTTTATCTTAACAATTTCAGAACGTTCGCTTAATGTGTTTGTGTTTTTAACACATTAAACTTTTTCATTGATACAAACAAATAATTACTTTATTTATTTATTCATTTATTTCATGAATTTATATATATATATATATATACAATAATCTTTATTTGGACACAACAAAATACATAATAACAATAAATATGAATACAATACAAATAGATGGTGTTAGTCCGTCTAGGCTATAGACCTGAGGTCTTTCAGCCCTGTCTTTGAATTTAAGGTGAGAGAAAAAAAATTAATCTTTGCTAGCTTCATTAATTTATTTATTTACTTATTTGATTATTTATCTAGCTGATTTAACTGATTTTATAATTGTTTATTGCATTTTGTAAAGATAAACGTTCGTTGACAAACACTATATCATTTTTAACGTTTTCAATTGTTTTCTATAGAGACATACAATTGTTTTAGCACTTTTTTTCTACATAAACGTTTTTTAATAATAATTTTCAATTGTTTTTTTATCTATTGTTTTCACTAATATTCAACTGATTTTATTCATTTTCAATTCAATTTTTTTAAACAAATTTAATGCATCTGTGATAAAATATTTTTTTAATTTTTAACAAATGTCAATTTTTATTTTTTTTTGGAAAATTTTTACTTTTGAAAAGCTCTCCAATAATTAAAACTACTTTTTCTAATTTGCAATTGGTTTCGTCCGTCAAGATTGAATGGATAGTTAATTGTTTTTAGAGATTGTCAATTGTTTATTTTTTACAATTTCTAATATATTTTTTTAGTATATTTAACTATTTTTATCATTTTTCAATTGTTTTCGTTCATGTAGCTTTAATAGATCGTAAAATATTTTTATTGATTGTCAAATATTTTTTTACAAAATTTTAATATATTTTTTACAAATTAACAGTTTCTTATTTTTTTGGTGATGTTGACTATTTTTAATCATTTTCGTTTGTGGAGCTTTAATTGATCGTCAATTGTTTTTGGGACTGTCACTTGTTTTTAATGTTCCTAATATATTTCTTAGCAATTTTAACTATTTTTATCAATTTTCAATAGTTTTCATTCGTCAGGATTTAATTGATCGTCAATTGTTTTCAGGGACTGTCAACTGTTTACAAGTTTCTAATATATTTTTTTCTAATTTTAACTATTTTTAATCGTCAACTATTTTCGTTCGGCACACTTTAATTCATCGCCAATTGTTTCTAGGAACTGCCAACAGTGTTTTTTACAAGCTTCTAATATATTTTTTAGTAATTTTAACTATTTTTATCAATTTTCAATAGTTTTCATTCATCACGATTTAATTGATCGTTAATTGCTCTTATTGGCAGTCCCAATTGTTTTTTAAGTGCCAATATTTTTCTTCCTATCGTTCTTTTGTTGACAACTTTTTGTTTAATTCCCAAATTAAAAAATTGAGCAAAATTGTTGTGATTTATTTTTAATATAGTTCATAGTTTTATATGTATAGTAACAGGATATTGTAAAGTTTCAATAAATAAATAAATAAATTATTTTAAAACAAATTTAAACTCATTTTCCTACTTTGTTTGTTTATATTTTTATGATTTCATAAAGTTTTAACTGTTTTAAAAGAGGAAAATTATTTTTTTGTAGATTATAAATTTTTATTTTTTTACTAAATCTCATTTTTTATTACATATTTATTGCCTTTTTAAGTTTTCCTAACTAATTTGTTTATTTTGTGTTTTTTTTTGGCAGTTTCAACTGATTTTGAAAGTTTCAATTTATTCGTGACGTAATGTTCAAGTTTTGTTACTGTTCAATTGTAATTAATTCGTGTTTCAATTACCACTCATTCAAGATGTACACTTCGTGGTACGCCCAACCCATAAAATATTTAATTGTTCAATTGTTTAATTCGTTATTGGCTTTGTTTCTCCTGCCTACAAGAGAGATTCAATTGTTTTGCACTTATTTCAATATAAATGGTTTTTTGATAATATTTAACCAATTTTATGGACCAAATTAAAACTGTTTTTTTTGTTGCAATTTCTAATTTTTATTATTGTCTAAAAATATCTATTTTTGTTTTGCTTCTAAATTTAATTCTTTTTTTAGATTTTAAACAGTTTTTTTAAGTTAAAGTTTTAACTGCTTTTTAGCAATCAATGATTTTAACTTTATTTAAATTTCTAATAATTTCAATTTTCAATTGATTTTGTTCATCAAATTTAGGTCAATGTTGAATTGATTTTACCAACTTTTAATTATTCCTTTATTTCTAACAATTTCAATTATTTTCTGGAGTGATGTTTTATTTGTTTTTGTTTTACTTTCTTTTTCTAAATCACCTCCTCGTATTTTTTATATCTAGTAACTCCAATTGATTTTTAGAATTTCCCTCAATTAAAACACTTTTTTGGTGTTTATTAACAATTTGTTTAAATATTTTTTTCGTTCGATTATCATTTTTTTAAATTTTAGTAGTTGCAATTGTTTTTTTTAGAAGTTCAATTGTTTTAGCGCTTTGATATTGTTCTTTTCTTACTTTAATATTAATTGAATACAATTAACTTGATTATAAGATGTTCTAGCGTACTCTTGACCTATCACAATAAACAGTGCAATGACCTCTCGTACTCCGAACCCGCGTAAATTAATTACACGTTGAGGTAGGTCAAGAGTACGCTGGAGTTTAAGCGAGAAAATAGGCGCTAGGTTAACGCATAGGTTATTAAGGTAGGTCAAGAGTACGCTAGATTAAAGGAGGGTATAATTTATTGAGGCTGGATATAAGTGCTTATGTGTGCTGTGAGGGTCTCGTTAGTTGACGGGTCGAAGATTTTCTGTAAAATGTCTGTTTTTTTGTATTTACTGAGTTTTTTTATTTCCGTCCAAAATTGTTTCCCTTTTGAGTCGTTAATTTTAACACAAGTTTTTAACCAAACGTCCGTCTTGAATTTTAACCAAACGTCCGCCTTGAACCCACCAATTATTTTAACGTAAACAAGGGTTTTACTGAAAAAAAAACTAACAACATACGCCAAATATTATTAAGGAAAGTTTGCGTTTATATAAAATACATTCATGAAAAGACTTTGTTTATGTTAAAAAATGGTGATGAGGCCATCATAGTACTTTCCCTATATTTTTCTCGAAAACTATAAAGTTTACTCGAAATGTTTATTCTTAATAATTTGCTGAATTTTGGATTATTTACAATTACTTGTTATACAAATCTTATGTAACTCCTATAGTTTATTAGTAATAAGCAAAAAATGTCAAAATTATTAATTTTTATTTTTATATATTTCAATAAAACTTGTTCAGTTTTTCACTCCCTTTAACTTTTGTTTGTATAGTTATGTAATATCTTTCAAATTCTATATAGGAAAAGTTAGAATAAATACACCAAAAGTTCTAGAATCCTCAAAAATATATTAAAAATTTATTCTAGAACCACCAAAAAGTATCTCGACGATTAGAATAAAAATTCCTAAATATTTCTAAAAAAAAAAAAAATTTTAAATGGATAAAATACAGCAACTGTAAAATTGCAATACAAATTTCTACAGTTGTACTGAGTTTATCCCCATCAAAATTTTGTAGGAATTTCTCCTCCAAATAGCGAACATTACTATCAATTTTATAATGAACAATGTGTTTTCCAAATTTCGGTTTATAGGGTTTTCTTCTGCAAATTGCAAGATTTTTTCATCTATTTTAAGTTTTCGGGAAGGTTTTTATTATTGAAGACTAGAATTACCAAGCCTTCCTAGAAATTCTCTCCTAAATTTTTAGAATTTTTTTCAGCATTCAAAACATTTATGGTTGAAATTTTCCAGTATTGTTATTTTCCAAATTTCCACTCGTAATTCCTAAACAAATTTATAGGATTGTAGAATTTTTTAGGAACTAATTTCCTAAATTCCAAAGTTTACCTTCAAGGATTTTAGAATGTATAAAGAATATATGCTACAGGTGTGCCATTTTGTCTTTTTAGGAATTCCTTCTCCAAATTGTTCACCTATTTTACTAGAGATTTTTAGGAAGTTTTTTGGTGATCATAATTTTCATGCCTTTATAGAATTTATTCCCTAAATTCAAATCAAATCAAATCATCTTTATTGGTACTATAAACAAAATAAATGCTCTTACACAAGTCGAAAAGGTATACATATAACATAATTAAAATGCTTAGATACTAAAAATAAAATACATAATGTTCTAACTTAAAAATAGATTCCAAAATATTTTTCAAGGTTGTTAAACATTTATGGAATTTATTCTACAGATGTACTAACTTTGTCCTTGTTTACAATCAGTGTTTTTAGAAATAATTCGTTTAAATTGCAAACATTGTCATCAATAATTAACAATTGTTCAAATTTTTAGAATATCAATAGCTAATCTTTATTTTCTAAAGATTTCACTTCCAAATTCCTCGAAAATTTTCGAGGGTTGTGGAATTTTTAAGGAATTAATTTTATAATTTTTAAAAATTATCTTCGAGGATTTTAGAATGTATAAAGAATTTATGCTACCGGTGTGCCACTTAAATCACAATTTTATCAAAGTTTTCTAGGAACACCTTCTCCAAATTGCAAGATTTTTTAATATTTTTTTTTTTTTAGTGGCAAAAATTTCTTTCTATAATTTCTCTCCTAAGTTTCTAGAATATTTTTAAGGACTTTTAAACAAAATTATTTGTATTTTTTTTTTCTTACGTTGGTAGTACAATAATATATTTAGTTATAAAATACATGTTAGATGAAGACTAAATACAATAAAATACAAAGCATTAATGGAATTTGTTCTACAGACACTAACTTGACCCTTCGTAACAATCAAAGTTTTCTAGGAATTTCTCTTTAAAATTGCAAACATTGTCATCAATTTCTTATTAGCATGAGAATGAATAATAAACTATAGTTTTTTTCAAAATTTTTAGAATCTCAATGGCTCTTCTTATCTATTGGAGATTTTTCTTTTAAATTTTGGGATTTTTTCCCCGGTTTGTGGAATTTTCCAGAATTATTATTATCTACAATTACAAAAATGGCTCCTTTACATTTCTGGAAAATTTTCTAGGGGTGTAGAATTTTTTAAGAACTAATTTTCTTATTTTTAAAAATTATTAATTACTTTAATTAATTTCCCATCTATTTTACTAGGGGCTTTTAGAAAGTTTTTTATCCCTAGAATTTGTAGACTTTTCCAGAACTCCTCTTTTTAAATTTCTAAAATATTTTTCAGGAGTGTTGCAATCAAAGTTTTCTTGAAATTGAGATTTTTACATATATATTATTCTAGAAGCTTTTAGGAATTTTTTGGATGACTAGAATTTGCAAGAATTTCTCTAGAATTTCTCTTCTAAATTTCAGTAAGTATTTTTCAGGAGTCTTACAATCAAAGTTTTCTAGGAATTTCTTCTCCAAATTTTTTCCATCTATTTTACTAAAAGTTTTTTGGAAGGTATTTTTTGATGACTACAATTTTCAAGCCTTTCTAGAATTCTCTCCTAAATTTCTAGAATGTTAATGGAATTTATTGTACAAATGTAACACACCTTATCATTCTTTACAATTAAAGGTTTCTTATTTAAATTTCAAACATTGTCATTACTTTCTTTATCTATTCCCATGCGATTAAGAAAGTAATGACAATTTCAAATCAAGTTTTATAATAAAACTTCAAATGACTATAACTCACTTATTTTTAGAAATAACTATATCATATATGATATTGGATTAAAGAGAAAAAATTAACTTTTGAATGACGCCATAGCCAACTATGGTTTCTATTTAAAAAATTTGTCTGCTTCATATCTCAGAAAATAATGGCGATAAAAATTTGATTATATTTTATTAATCTGCATAAAATTATCTAAAACTTTGTCTGTTTCAGTTTTTTACTATCTGTTATAATAACCGAGATATATTGATTTGAAAAAATGACTCTTTACTTTTTTCAAAATATCTAGTTACCCTTGACTTTTTTGAAAACTTTGAAAGTGGATTTTTATTCGTCTCGTAAATCTACACTTCTTTCCCCATTTAACCGTTTCTCTATCCCCTATAGTTTCCGAGATCTCCATAGAGAACATCGAAAAAAAATCACCCTGTATATAAAATAATAATTATATAATATTTACAGATAATACAGAGAAAGTATTATGATGACCACATCATCATTTTATATGGTATATAGGCCATTCTATACATGATTTGATATATAAAATATTTCTCTTTATTGGAGAACAAATATATTATTAGAATTAATATTTACAACTTAAAGTCTGATAATTACATCGCTGAATATGAATTTGTAATATGTAACTAAAATAGAAACTTATAGGATCCCGATAAAATTTTCAATACACGTTTAATTGGAGGGAAAGTTTTATTGGGAAAGTTGGGAATCGCGGCATGTTGAAGTTTCTAATTAAGAAGCTCGGGCGTTTATGAGACCAAGATTTGCAGAATATCTAAGCCTTTTGATTAACTTTGAGCCCTTATCGAAAGATTAATTAAATCATTTAATAACACATGTTTTGGGTTTAAGTAAATTTATATACTCGTCGTAACTGAATGGCTATAATAGTAAAAAACACATGTGTCTATAAGTATAGTATCTCTTGTAGAGTTATATATTAAGGCAATATTTTATTGATTATTTATTTTATTAAATTAATTGTTGTGCGAAGCAAATTCTTCAATAATTGCTTATGCATATACAAACATAATTAAGAATAACATAATGTTCTGAACGTTTCATGCTGATATTTCTTATAACTTTTATTAAGGATCATTATTAGATCAAACATGGCAACAGTTGTAGCATTACATAGTTTCCTATAAATATCACCTTATCCCAAAAATATCCCAAATAAATATGAAAAGTGCAAAATCCGCCTCCGAAAAATGTTAAGTGCCAAAATGCACACGACATGCGTCAGCGCATTTTCAAAGTTCATGAATTGCACTCGTGGGCCGATTATTTTGCCACCGTTGTATAAACGTTATACAATTGTGTTTGAAATAAACGATTTTATAACCGACTAGTAGGCGTAATTGTGCCAACAAATTTCACGCACGCTGAAATTTCATTTTCGCACTGTCTTCTTGCCAAAACAACTTAATATGATTTGATACTAACTATTCAACCAACTGTACCGTGGTCTTTAAGTTCCAAAGCTCCTAATGGTTTGCATCAATCTTCTATCACGGACGTCTTCTATCAGAAAATTGGTTTGAATTATTATGGTATTAACTCAGTATTGTAGGATGTCTACATAACATACAAGTTCAGATAATGCAATGGGAAATATGTCAATACTTAATTTCAAAGCACAATTACTAAATACATTTTTTTTTCTTAAGAAGTTGAGATCTCAAATTTTCCTCCTCACAGTATTTTTCGGCTCTCCATATTTGAAACATACTTTTCACTTGATCCTTCTTCCAAAACATTTTTAGGAGAAGATGGTTGATAAATAAGGCGTTGAGGTGTTGAAAATCCATATTTATTTATTTTAAAGTTGTAAATAAGTAAGATTTTCAAAATGTGTGTTTATTTTCACCTGAAGAAGCAATAAATTTACGAAACAATTGTAGTGAAAATAAACACACATTTTGAAAATCTTAGTTATTTACAACTTTAATATACAAATTTAGGAGAAGAATCAGAACGAATAGTGATAAAAAATAAATATCAGCTAACATCAACTTTACTATTTTATAGACCCTCTACAAACCTTCAATAAATCCTACAATGAGAAGAAATGCGAAATTATATATTTACTTATATATTATTTAGGTGATTGAAGAAATATATTTTAAAGGTTTATTTTAAAAGATATTATCTTATGCAGACTCCACACTCATCGATAACAGATTTATTTTTAATCATATTCGTTGTTTACTATTTTACACTGTACCCAAACACTCTTGCTCAGCGTAAGTGCAACGGATCCGTGGCCATTGTTATTTTTATTCCGCTAAAAATAATCCACGTGCAAGTCTTCGCACGAGCTTTTTATATATACCAAATGAGTCATCCAAAATTATTTATTTGATTAATCCTTGCAGGAAATCATAAATGAGACGACAAATCTAAAAAATTGAAGTAAACCCAAAAGTTGAAAAACACGAAAATCTTTATTTATTTGTTATAGAGTTATGAAAAAAAGATAATAGCAATAGTATTGGTTTTTCTTACTTTCATAAACGGTTTCTTTTTTGATTCTATTGAGAATAATTTAATTTTCTTGAGAGTAAATAGTATTAATGTACCTGATGTCAAAAATGTCAACGTATGTTTATATCAACTAATTACTTATTTATAAACCAATAACTTATTTAAGCGAAGTTAACACCTCAACCATTCCTCAAATCAATTACTTATTTATAAACCATAAGCTTAAGAAACCCTTCTACCAGGTAGCAGTAGCTGCTTCGAAACGTCCAAAATTTGAATTCCAAATACACAGTGATATTCTGTTTTACACAATAATTATTTGTTGGCAATTACTATATTTCCAAAGATTTATTTTAGAAAATATACACACAATAGCTCAAATTTACTGTGGAATAATTGATATTTATTTCCGCTGTCATGCTCGGAGTTAATTTTCATTTCCAGTCCGTGCCCCCGCGGATAAACAACACGGTACTATTTCTGTGTTTTAAAGCTCGAAACTTTTCCGCGATAATGAAAAAGTGGGCGCGTTTTATTTCGCCCCTGACTAAAACGAATATTAAGGTCAGCCGCCAAGTTCTATTTTTACGGCCAGTTCTAGAAATAGCGGCTTCCATTTATCATTATTAACGCGCGTACGCATGATCCTGCTACTACGGAATCAACTTCCAAATCCATTTAACACCCAATAACAATTACGACTTGGTTACGTTATTGGTTTCGAGAAATGTACGAAGTGATGAAAATTGTATCATTGTTAGTTAGTACTCATCTGTCAACTTTATGTATCAATAATTATGATTTCTTGTAATATATAATACTATAGTATAGTAGTTGATATGTTTACCTTTTTATGTAAAAGTTGGTATTATTGACAAATATTTTCCAAACAAAATTTTTTCATCCCGTTTGAGGTAAGTCCAAAAAATGTATTCTTCAGGCGTTTACCTTGTAATTTATTCTTGATTTGTGGGAATTATAAGAAGCCATTAGGTGCCAAATCAAGACTGTACTATGATCCATCAATTCGACTTTAAATTGAATAATTTTGAAAAATTGACATAAAAAATATATACATGTAAAAAATACAAATTTTGTCAGCATTCATACCCATACCTCATTTCCTCCGCTGTTCCAATCGATCAAGCTTTGGATACTTATATTTTTAGCATTTAGATGCTAATTTTTCCCTTGATTTCGAGGTACGTTTCATAACATTTTTGAAGAAATCATAAAAGATCCTAACAAAATTCCAAAAACAAAAAATTAAACAAGCTTCAAGTTTTCCAGATCAAAAAAATTCAAACTTAAGGAATCCAAAAGCACCAACCCTATATGTAACGCCAAAAATCCACAAGGATGACATACCGATTGCTTGGCAATATGACACTACTGGTGTCATATTGCTTGTTCATATATTAACAACAAACTACAACAATTAATACCACACAGATCAAATTATTTTATAAAAAACTCAATCGATTTGGTCAATAGTACATTATTTAACATTAAACAAAAAAGTCATGTTGGTATCATTCGACGTTAAAGGTTAATCACGTCAATACCCGTTTCAAAATAATTAAAAAAATCAAAAACTCAATAGAACAGTGGCCGATATTTATAAAATTATCGATTTTTGTCTAGAACAGAACTATTTTCATTTTAACGACAAATTTCACCTACAGTAAGATGGTCTTCCAATGAAGCCCCCGTTGGCACCACCGCCATTTACAGAAATGTTCATAAAAAACTTCAAAGAAAAATTGTTGGACATCAATAACCAAATAAGGAAGAATTTAATACATTGGTGTCGATGATGTGTTCTGCATATGGGGAGGTTCGGTCTGACAACTGGATATGTGTTTACAGTCACTTAACAACATCAACAAACATATTCAGTTCACAATAGAGAAAGTAGAGAACGGTAGAATCAATTTCCTGGATCTTAAAATAAGTATCCAAAATAACAAACTGCAGTATAAAATATATAGAAAATCAACAACCACAGATACAATAATACCAAATGATTCGTTCCAGTCACACCAAATTAAAAATTCAGCACTCGATTCATACATTCACCGCCTTATAACTATTCTAATGCCGGAGCAAACATACAAAGATGACTAATAATTAGAAAAAACACGAAAATATTGCGTAAAATCTACAACAAATGAGTCTTATTACGACTATAAGAACAAATCACTTTTGAAACAACTACTTGTCTAGCTAGTACCTCAACAGACATTGAATAATACAAAAGTAATTTGCTTGTTACAAAATAGCAAGGCTATCAAAGCAACACTAGTTTGAACGTATTTCATTCTGTAAAATTGAATGTACTATTTAACGTACATTCAATCATTTTTAGTTCATTTTACTATTACGGATCCTGAGGTAATTGCTCAAAAATTGAAAATGACACAAGACTCAAACTTTGACCGCACACATTTGAATAGAGTAAATGACTGGTACGTTAAATATTTTGAAAAAAAATGACTGTTCAGAACCGACTGATATTTTTACTCATGACGAATACTTTGACGTTTTAAAGAAAGGGAAAAATACAGCGACTGGACACGACCATATACATAGACATATCCTAAAATCCCTTCCATTTCACATCCACGATCACATCCTCAATAATATCAACTTTCTTTACAAGAAACAATACTTCCCAGAAGTGTGAAAAATAGGAGTAGTAATTTGTATCCCTAAACGCGACTAACCCTATTCCTTATTATCCAGCTTTCGTACCATCACACTTGTACCTTTCATTGGAAAAATCTATCTCCTCAAAAACAAAATCCTTTCTTTAATCCTTGTCTCAAATATTCAAACATCTCACCTTGAAAACAGAGCTTCTGCAGCCCTATTTTTAGATGTCCAGAAAGATTTTGACTTTGTCTGTCATGAAGGCCTATTATACAAGTGCCACTTCCTAAATATCCCTCCTCATAATATTTTTATTATCAAACAATTCCTCTCCAATAGATCCCTAAAAGTCAAAATCTATAATTGATTCTCCTCTCCCTTTACTCCCGAACCAGAACTCACTCAAGGATCTCCCCTCTCACCTCTGTTATATAAAAATTTTTGTGCTGATATCTACAACCCTGATCCTCTCTACTTTGATCCATCCAAACACCTCCTGCTATTTGCAGATGACACTGCCATAATCATACATGCTCCCATACTACCAAAAGCCCTTCAATTTCTCCAAGAGCTTATTGACTCCCTTCAAAGATGGTTTGCAAAATGGCGCATTAAAATCAATCCCTACAAATCACAGCTCCTAATCCCTTATCATCGCAGCAATAATTCCCCTCACAAAGTTCATATTTCCCAAACTGTGATCCCTCCCTCAGTTTCCGTTAAGTCTTGGGCATAACCATAGATCAAAAAATCAATTTTAAAAAAACATACGGCCATAATAAAAAGCAAAATTACTTCTAGGGCAAAATGCTTTAGAAGTTTAACTTACAAAAACAATGGTATCAATACCAGAACCACCGTAAAAATTTACAAGATGATCTGCCGCCCACTACTTGACTATGGTTGTGCCCTCTATCCCAACCCCAGCAATCCAACCTCCCGTAATATTGAAGTTAGCGAGCGAGCATCCCTTCGCACCCTAACAAACTCCGTCATCCTCTTAATCCTCTACACAATCCCTCCAATCAGCTCCTCTATGATACTACTTTAGTTATCCCCATCCTAGAACATCTTCGATTCCCATCAGAAAATTTTTCCAAAAATACTTTCAACTTCCACATATTATCCTTATATTATCTTGCTAGAAATCCTAGTATAAACCCTAAAATTAAAAATCCTAATCCATCCAAATTTTTATTTCATTTTTTCGTTTCATCTCATAATAAGAGGTTTACTTGTAGACCTAATGGTATACCTGGTGATTTCCTCTGTAGGTGTATCTGTACTCTGTCAAACCCTTTACATACTATATTTTCTACTTCTATTAAATAACCTTGTGTTCCAAGTGTTTGGAAATTGAGTTTTATCCCCCCAATAGAAAATGTATTGTAAACTATCGTGGATTTGCCATACAGTCAACAATCCCTAAAATTTTTGACAATTTGGTAACCATAATCCAGACGACACTCAATAATACGAGTATGTGAAGGGTAAATCTATTACAACCAACTTATTAGAATTTTAAGATTTTCTTATTAATTCTTTCCAAAAAAAACAAGTTGATGCCATTTACACCGATTTTGCAAAGGCGTTTGACAGGGTTCAGCACTCTATATTGGTATCAAAGTTATATTCCTATGGATTTCACCATTTGACTATGAGGTGGATTAAAAGTTTTTTTAGAAGGACGTCGAAAAATTGTTATTATTAATAAATTTATATCAAATCCAGTTCAGGTAACATCAGGTGTACCTCAAGGCTCTCGCATCGGGCCTATTTTATTTCTTATTTTTATTGATGAATTGGTAACTGCTTCATATATTCGAATTGTTTACTTTTTGCAGATGGTTTGAAAGTGTATCATTGTATTGATGATATTAGTAATTGTATTGATCTACAATTTGCTTTAGATGTTCTATTCAGTTGGTGTCTCAGGAATAATTTATTTTTAAATATTAAAAAATATAAATCTATAACTTTTAGTAAAAATGCTTCATATACTACATCAATGATGTCAACCTTGAAAATGTTTCAGTTATACGGGAAATTTTTTGGCATATTTTTATTTGATATTTGGATTGTCTTACGTTTTGGAAATTCGACATGCTACTTAAAATTCTTCATTTCTGAAATGTTTGACATCACAAATAAATCAGGTTATACATTATCGTCTGGTTCATTAATTTCACAAGATTGGCACTTAGTAGAACACTAACTCGGCGCCATGTTAAAACAATGCTAAATATATCTGCATTAGTGGAGCTGATAATCTCAGTTAGTCAAAATTAAATCTAAAACGTTAAAAATGAAAAACAATAAATACATTTTATCTTAAGAAACATTCATTTTGTGAAAGCGTGCGCCATTATAACAACAAATCACAGGTTAAAATAAACAAACAATAGATGCGTTGACGTGTTGAATCCTACTATTTATAACATTTTTGTATTCAACAAATCGTTGTTCTGCAGTGCAATGTTATTTTTTGGGAATATTTTGACCATGCGTACGCCGAAAGTTCTTTGAACTGCATTTTGTGCGTCCAGTTTAAAATAATCCATTATTTCATTGGCGACGGCGACTAGAGTGTTTCGTGTACAGTCTAGGAGAACTGTGACCTAGTGAAAAAGATTTATAGACTATTCCTAGAGTACATTCAAGATCGCGCCGCGACACTGCCGCTGCCGCTGCCGTATATTCACCTAATTTATGGCGAGCGTCGGGACGCACAGTAATTGTGTTCCTTTTTTTAATTCTGACCGAGTCTCCAATCACCGACGACAGATGCGTTACCGGGTCAAAGTCCCTTCGTGTATTTCTAGATAGATGGTTGCGCAACCGGATTTTCTAGATGTTTCATTTTCGCACTTTACACACGAAAACATACAAAACAATTTATGTGTCTAGGATTATTTTCAATCTAAATAGCAAACATTATTTAATATTATTAGTGATAAAAATAAAATATTGCAATAAATATTGCAATCAGTAACAAAGCTTTAATCAAAGAAGTTTTGGAGTTTTAATCAATTAAGCAATTAAATTAGCTATAAGAAAAGCTTCATTAGATAGAGTCTGAAATATAGTTGATACTTGTTGTGCTAGCCTCTTGATGGAACCAGATATGCAATTTTGGTGAAGAAAAACACTTGTTATGTTTCATATTGTTACTTTTACTATCAGTTTCAGTTGTCAGGAAACTGATAGTAAAAGTAACAATATGGAACCTATCAAGTGTTTTTCTTCACCACAATTACGAGTCTGAAATATTGTAGGTTAGAATTCTCCGTTAGGATATAATAAATAATCATTGGCATTTTAGAGTGACGAGGCCAATCCTTTAAAGTAACAAGCTCAATTATACGCACAACATAGACAAATAAAACGGCTGAAGAACGATGCCGTCGGTTGCCAAGTATTGCTATTACTAGAACTAATTATTCGTAGCTCCCTTACAATCCAAAAATATTCAAAAGTAAAAATCATGCAGTTGAAAAAAAAATTAATAAGCTTGAATGTTCAAAAAATAATAAATTTAAACCTTTATTTTACTAATAGTACAGAAAACACATGATGAATATAAAAGTTTAAAAATATATCTATGATATTCAATACATGAGTAATACAAAATACAAAATCTGCTTCTGAATTAATTCCGATTGTAAGAATATGATTCAATATTACCTATAAACATTATTAAATACTATAATTTAATTTTCTCTACTTTTCCACAATTTATTTGTCGTGGAAATTATCTCTTCATCGACATTCAGATGTACCACGAAGTAAACTCAACAATATTAGTCTCTTCATCTTTGTAGATTACAATGTGATATTTATATAGGTAGTTTACCCATAAGCAATATATAAACTAAGTTATTAAGCACTATATTTCAGTATTATCTGTTTGTTTATGTTTATGTTTTAGCATCCTTTCCAAAAAAATATAAAAACGTACAAAAATTTTGGATGGATGAAACTGGGCGGAGGATGATCTTCCACCCTAACCCTTGTTTGTCCCTGATGCTGAGAGAGCAAATATCCTCTTGGACATCTGGAATCTTCTATAAATTCTTTTATTTTCTATTTTGTTCCCTTTTTAGGGGAGACTTTTAGCTGTTAATGTCATATACGAAAAAAAATATTTCTGAATTAAGTTTTATATCCGAGCAGTATTATATAATACAACAGGAAAAATACGAATTAACCTTGATACACAAGTGCGTCTAAAATTGAATCGCATTGGCATTTTTATAGAGTTTTTATGCCAACAGAATGTTTCTAGAAAATATTATTCGAATTAAGTCGTTTCATATAAAATATATAGTAGAAAATTTGAAATGTAATGTTTACACTGTACAAATTATGATTTTATCTATAATATTAATCTCAAAATACAAAATTTATAATGAAAAAAATAATAACATTTACCCAAAAAATGATATTGAAAACAATATTTAATTATAAAATATTTTCCAGAATTCTTTTACTATATTATTATTATATTTAATAAATTAAACATTCATCAGATAGGTATGGAATATGTAATATTTTCATTTGTTTGAAAAAGAAAGAACATGCTTTGCCATTAATGGTCACCTTATGACCAAAATGTACATCTAACTGAAATAAAAATTATTTGTGAAGAATACAGAAAGAGGAAAGAATAAAGAATGTCTTACTATTTTATTCGAAGTCTATCAATGTATTGTTAATTGGAATAGAATCATATATCACATATTAAGGTAGGTCAGTAATATGGTGGATTGGTTGATGTAATACTGGATAGGTTAATTTATAATTGATTTTTATAATTATTGTGGTTAATGTATTACGTAGGTCAAATATACGAAAAGTTAATAATTTTTTTGTTATGGTAGGTCAGGAGTATACTGAATCAATGTATGTGTCATAAAATCCAATGCTTTATTCTTCAAACGAAGAGTTAAACAGCTTTTAGTAAAATTGCGATCACCAAAAATGAAATTATTGACTAATAAAATGTATTAAAATCCTTTAGTTCTTTGTAGTAAGATTCATTATTGTATATTCACGAAATGTTTTCGTATTTTTGAAATTATTGACGTTTTATATTATTAAAAACGATAAGCAGCGTGAAATTATTATTACTAATAATTGTATTAAATAATAAAAAACATAAATAATTACCTTTCTATGTAGAAATAGTTAAAAAAATACTGTGAATGTAATTTCTTTATAAAAATGAGATTTTCAAAAAAGTCTGTTTTATTTTATTATTTTCTGCATTTATATTTATACTATTACGAGAGAAAACAGCTTTATTGAAGATAGTAGTTATATATAATTATTTTTGTGATTTTTCGTCTTCTTTTTCTTTATGGCTATCAACTGTAGGTCTTTCACACTGTCTCCTTTTGACATTTGTTTTCACTCCTTTTGTAACGATAGAATATCATTTTAAAGTAAAACGTAATCCTTAACTGATGCAATTCGCATGTAAAGTTCGTCGGGAAAAAGTAGGTGATCTTAGGTCAGAACCAATATCATAAACAAATAGAAGAAAAAGAACTGGCTCTAGATGCGAACCTTGCGGAACACCTGATGTTGCACATATAGGGAGAGATACAACTAAACCCACCCTAGAATATTATTCAAGAAAATAAACACGTTAGTTTCTACTTAAACCGATAAGCATAAATAAATTCTGGAAATGATATTATTGCCTATCTACAATCAAATATAATTATAGCAGAAATATCAAATAATAATTTTACAAGCACGAAAATACATATTTTGGTAAAAAGCTGCCGTTGATGCTAAGCCAAAAAGTTACACAAGTCCACTTATTATTTTGAAAGAAAAATTATATTCTAATGACACTAATTACAACAGACTTGTTGGCACGAAAGCGCACGTTATAAATAATGCGTGAAATTCTAATTATTGAAACAATAAATTATTCATTGTGTAAGCTTGTAAAACTTATAATTTATAGTTGTTTTCCGAAACAAATCAATTAATTTTTTGATAGATTAAACCTTCTTACTATAATACTTTTGCAATTGTGTTTAAGAGGGTTGCCTTCCATATTTCGGGAATATAGGACAATAAGAAGGAAATCAATCATCGTAGGTGGGTTTATTGCTTTTCAAAATATTCTCCATAAGAATATACTTTTACATGCGCTTGGACTAATTTTGAAAGGAAGTAGGTTGCGAAATAAAAATGTCAAATCACAAAGTAACAGCTTCAGAAATCAATCATAATTTTGAAAGAACTTTTCCACTCCAATTAAGGTTCATCCCCTTATTCAGGCTTTTATTTATTTGCGAGAATAAAAGAAACCATTGGATATGAAAACGGGGCTGTAAGAGAATTAGACTTTTTCAGTTCTCTTGTTTGGGTCGATATGAGAGAGTTCGCATTGCCTGGTAGAGTTTTTGATGATTGATTTCCCTTATATTTCCAAAGATTTCTGTCAAACAAATAGTTGCGTACCATTCAGAATTGACCATCAGACATTGCACTATTAGCATAGTTTTTTCGGAAAAAACAGGCGACCATTTGCTTCGTGCACGAACTACTTTTATTGGATTTGGCCCATCTTGAAAGGCCCATACAATCGACTGCAGTTTACTTTTGGGCTCATACACATTTATCCATGATTTATCACCTGTTACGATATCATAGAGGTATTTTGAAGCTCCATAATCGTATTTCTTGAGCATTTGATTCATTCATTCATTGTCACGAGCCTTTTTTCGAGCGATTGTTAAATTATGCAGAATCCAAATCTAACAACTTTTTTAGAGCCAAAGGTTCATGCAATATTCAATATATGCTGATCCCACTAATGCCCAAAAATGTCTCAATCTCACGATATATCACATGATTCACTCATAGCATCAATATTTTCTAGAACAACCTATTTTGACAACCTTCACGAAATTCATCACTAAGCGTACTAAAGCCAGAGGTATTTTCTGCTGGTGCTTGATCGCCAAAAGTCAAATTACCTTCATGAATGCACTGTTGTTAAGATAATCCGAGTCAAAAAAAAATAATGGCATAGAAATGTTTACAACTTAATTCCATTTCTTGGCCTACATCAATTTTTCATATCACTATAAACAATACAAATGGAGCATGAACATCAAAACTTTCCGAGTAACTCTACTGGCAAAAATTCTAACGTTACGTTAGAGATCTAGGTTATCAGATGGCAGCATCTAGATCGTGCATTCGCGAAATACATACCCCTCGTATTTAAAGTTAAAAAACGATTCCTCAAGAATGTCCATGTCAAAAATAGAGTTTTAGTGACATTTAATATGAGTATTCCAAACTATCATGAATCAGTGAGGAAGAGGATCAAAGGGTTCGCGTGGAAGATCATCCGTAAGAGTGAACTCCGCCCTTCTACATGCAGGCAAAACAATTTGTATATATTTTTTTCTTTCGTTCATAGTACAATTATATATTTATTTATGCATGTTAGATAAAGATTAAATAAAATACAATTGGCATATGTGCATACTATAAAATTAATTACTTCAGAGTAATAATTATTTTCGGTTAGTCGAAGCTAATTGAAGAGCTATTTTGGACATTAATTAAATAGTAGTTAACTACATACCCTATATTTTCGCTCAAAAATATTCTATTTATATTTAAAAATCCTGTTTATATTCAAGTCGCCGCACCTCGTTTTCAGAGGCAAGTAATGGAGACTAATATGTAAAGTTATAAATAAATTAATTGGAGTTTCACTGTTGATTCTGCTTATATTTAATCCAGGTTCCTGGAACAACCGTGCTTTCTCCTTAAATAAATGTATATACAAGTTCTCCTGAAATAACCCTATTTGCAGCTGCACCCACCGAAAATAAAAATGTTGATATTTTCCATCGGTTCTTTTTCATATCACACAACGTTCGATTATTTTAAATTATCCCTACCTATTATTCAAATTAATTGAAAAAAAAATGCTACGATTAATTTTAAATAATATAAAATAAATAAAACTTTCTTGTTTAAAATACTTCTAAATAAATACATTTGCTATTGCCTAATAACTTAAGACTCAATCCAATAATTTAGAATAATGGATAAAAATATTTGCTGAATTAATAATCAATAAAATGGGCCACTTAAGCATTTTATTGATTAATAATTCAGCAAATATTTTAATGATGGCACTTTTCCTATATTTTTCTCGAAAACTATGAGGTTTACGCAAAAAGGCTATTCTTCTCAATTTGCTTAATTTTGGATTCTTCACAATTACTTCCTGTAGTTTATTAGCAGTATGCAAAAAATGACAAATTATTAATTTTTTTCTCCCAAAATAAGAACTTATGAAAAACATGTTTTAATACAACTTGTTCAGTTTCTCATTCCTTTTAACTTTTGTTTGAAAATTTATATAATATCTTCTAAATTTAGAAAAGTATCGAGAAAAAACCAAAAGAAATAAACATCCACTTCCGGTTGATGAATGTTCGGCAAAAGCTTTTTAGTTCCAGTTTTTAACGATAAAACCTTAAGCTTAAAGTTTCATCTCAAAAGGATAATTGGTTTTTGATATACAGCGCCCACCGACAAAAACACAGAATCTTTACTTTCACTATATATTCTATATCGGTGGCCTATGACCCACCCTTCAATCAGTAAAACATACGCAAGAGTTTTAATTAAAAATTGTAAAGCGTAAAGAAACATAACATCATTGCAAATTTTAATTTATTTATTCAAACAAATTTTTCAAATAATTTTTGATGATGTTTTACTGATTGGAGGGTGTCATAGAGGCCACCCACCCACCCTACATATACATATAAACTTTAATTCCTTAACGTCTTGCGGTTTCCAATAAAATTAATTACAAAACTTTTTGGATAAAAAGGAAATTAAAACCGTAAAATTTTTGATTGAGTAAATTAGTAAAAAAAATGATGCATGATGGGTGGGCAGACTTGAAGTCTAAATAAGATAAGATTAGTTATAGAAAGTAATTTATATTTGAAATTAAATTTGGATTATGCTTTATTTTTTATTACATATAAATTATTAGTATTTAAAGTTACCATATATATGTAGGGTGGGTGGGTGGCCTCTATCCACCCTCCAATCAGTAAAACATAAGCGAGGGTTTTAGTTAAAAGTTGTAAAATGTAAACAATCACAAAATAATTGCATTTTTTAAATTAATGTATTCATAAAAAAATTTCAAATAACTTTTGATGATGTTTTACTGACTGGATGGTGGGATAGAGGCCACCCACCAACCCTACATATACATATTAGCTATAATTATTAATCACGTCGTGATTTGCAATAACTTTAATTACAAAATTTGAATTAAAGAAATTGACAAAGTACAAATTTTGAGTGTGAAATTTAATAAAAATTATATACATGATAAGTGAAAAGGCTTTAAATCAAGCTTAAAAGATTGGCTATAGACGGTCATTTATATTTATACTTAAATTTGGATTATGCTTTATTTTTTATTGCATACAAGGTTTTATTGTTTTTTAAGCAGCAAAATCATCAACGATTAGTATTTAAAGCTATCATGTATATGTAGGGTGGGTGGGTGGCCTCTATCCCACCCTCCAATCGGTGAAACATAAGCGAGGGGTTTAAATTAAAAATTGTAAAATGTAAAGAAACATAAAATATATTGATCAAAATTTTTATTTTTTTTCTTAAGAACTTTATGAAAAACATGTTGTAATAAAATTTGTTTAGTTTCAAATTTCCTATAACTCTTTTTTGAACAGTTTTTAAATTTAGAAAAATATCGAGAAAAACCTAAAAAACGCCTTGAGTAAACATCCACTTCCGGTTTATGAATGTTCACCAAAAGCTTTTCAGTTCTAGTTTTTAACGATAAAACGTTAAGTTTAAAGTTTCATCTCAATCGGATCATTCGTTTTTGATATTTTTGCCCTTCTACCTTTCGGTGCAGGGCTTTTTCGAAAGGTAGAAGCGCAAAAGATTAAATAATAAATACGTTTTTGACCGTACCACAGGTATTATCATGCACGAAAACAATAGTTCTCTATATATTCTATATAGTAAAAGTGCCAGAATTGCAATAAAAGAACTCTACAATCGCCTATTATTTTACGGACGAAATATGCAGCCATAGGTCTTGCTTATTTAGGTATACTAACACGTAAATCAACATCTACAAAAGGAATTAAGAAATCAAGGAAATAAATTCCAAGAGAAATCAATCAAAACTACTCTTGAAATAACCAGCAACGTTCGTGTAGGTTCCTGACTAACCATATGCAAAAACCCCGAGGGTAAATCTCTTCGAAAATGCAGTACTCTCCCTAAACGTGAAAACCAGATGTTGATCATTATAGGAGGAGAAAAGCCAAAGGTCGGAAAAACAGTTTGAGAAATCACAATGTCTTGCGACTACCCAATTGATTGCATGGCATTGATTGTGTGTAATACTAATTTTAAACACACATTTCTGGACCAGTAGCAACCCCAACGAGCACCTATTGCCGTAAACTTTAGATTTGAGATAGATAGAAGAGTCAATAGGACTGGGTGAAGCCAATTTATGTCACATCACCTGGAGATCGATTTGTCAGGAAAGAAGATATATCTTTATCCGGCATTGTAACGGCCTCAATTCTTGTACCTTTTGGTTTTTGTGTATAATAAAGACATATAAAAATTTTAAAGGAACTACAAAAGTCGGTTCATTTCATAAGCATAAAAGTTCGATGAGTTTCAAAATTAAAACGCATATTGAAGGAAAACAAAAAGCAGAATGAAGAATTAAGAGAACGTATGCAAACTCTAGAAAGTACAATAGAGAGATGTGAAAAGGACAAAATAAAGAACAACATCATCATAATCGAAAAAATTATAAAAGAATTAAAAATTAACATTGAAAGAACCCAAATTAAGGCTGCAAACAGAAAAAAACAGAATGATGAAAATAGTCCAATCATTGTACAATTAAAAACAAAAGAAGCAAAAGAAAGGATTTTACACGCCAGAAAAATAATAGGCTCAATAACTAACACAGAATGTGCTCTTAAAGGGAAAACAAATGAAATATATATAAATGAGCAACTCACTCCATTAACAAACACACTGTTCTATAAAGCAAGAGAACTAAAAAAGAACACAAACATAAGTTCCTATGCACAAGAGATGGAAAAACAAAATATGTGAGAAAGAGTACTAACGGTAATAACGCTATTCTGGATCATGTTTTGTCAAATAGGAGTAACTTGGTGAATAATATAAAAAGCATATCAGACCATAACGCTCTAAAAATTCAAATAAAAGAAATCCAGAAAACGGAACCAAAATATCAAGTTAGTACAATCACAAAAATAAATCATGAACAAATAACAAACCAAATAAATTATATCGATATAAATGAGATCAATAACTTTGAACAAATGTCAACCACATTAGAAAATATAATACAAAACAACCAAAAACATAAAGAAAAGAGCAGTAAACCCCTGGATTACCGAAGAAATCATAAAAAAATCACTATTAGAAATAAACTACAGAGAAGACACCATAGAAATTCCAACAATGAAGATTCATGTAAACTATGGAAAATAATAAACAAACAAATAAACAAGAAATGATGGAAAGAAGACAATATTGATGAAATCAGGAAACAAAATGGAACACTCACAAAAAATTAAACAGAAATTTATTATTATTTTGCAAATGTAGGTAAACAATTGGCAGAACAAATCACCGACCACAACTAAAACTAAAAGGCAAATTCCCACATTGACTTTTAGATATACAATCTTTGACGAAGTTAATAATATAATAACCAGACTAAAAGATCATAAAGCACCTGGATTTGACAAAATTACAAACTACATAATAAAACAAAACAAACAAGCACTGATTCCTATATTAGTTAAAATAATAAATAAATACTGAAAAAAGGACGTTATCCCGATGAATATGATGAAAGCGGTTATAATATCAGTTCACAAAAACGGAGATAAAACTAACCCAGAAAATTATATACCAATGTCACTCCTATCGACATTAAACAAAATTCTGGAGAAGATAATACAATTACAAAAAAATAAGCACCTAACTAAACACAATATTATACAACAATAACAATATGCATTCCAAGAACATTTAGGAACAACGTCTGCAGCGTACGATCTAATTAACGACATAAAAACAGCATCAGATGACTAACAAAAAATAGTTGCTACTTTTATAGATATGAAAAAGCTTTGGGCACAATCTCAAAAACTATGATGATAGAGAAACTATTTGCATTCGGTTGCAATCCCGAACTGATGTGCAGCAACGTTGGTTCGGGTCAGTATTTGGATGGGTGACCGGTACAATTTACCATTGGGATACAATTAATGGTACTTTAGAGTGACGGTGGCGATCCTTTAAAGTAAAAAGCACATTTACACACACACACAAATATACAAATCACACTGCGGAAGCACTACGTGGTCGATAGCCAAACACCACTACTACTAATACACCGATTTGGCGAAGGCGTTTGACAGGGTAGATCATGGTATTTTAAGCTAGAATCGTATGGATTTAGCAGAAATACTGTTTTATGGATATCATCCTTTCTTAAATATCGTTTCCAATATGTTCGCATCAAAGAATTTATATCTGATGCGATAAATGTTTAGTCTGTGGTACCACAGGGTTCACAATGTGGACCTATATTGTTCACACTATTTAATTATGATCTCCAAGATACAATTAACAACTGCGAATTTCTGCTTTATGCAGATGATTTAAAATTATTTAAGATTGTCAAAAATGTACATGATTGTGATGTTATCCAGTCGGATCTGGTAAATTTGAAAGAGTAGTGCAACATTAACCGTCTATTACTTAATGTTGATAAATGTTTTGTTATATCTTCCACCAGAAATAGAATTCCAATTAACTTCTTACACAACATAGAGTCTTTGATCCTCAATAGAGTTGAAACAATTAAAGATTTGGGTGTAACTTTTGACACGAAACTCTCCTTTAATGCACACATTTCCAATATATGCAGAAAAACTTTACAAATCTGGGGCTTTAGTTTAATTTAGTTTATTGACTTTACAAGATGTATTAAAAAATAACACAAAAATACATACATAAATATAATTAATCACTTTGAAATTTCGAGCATAGTTCTTGAAGGCGGAGTTCACAGTTTTTCTTGTTCTTCCACTCGACTCATTACACTTGTTAGGTGCTGATGATTCTTATGTAGCCATTAAGGCAATATTTTGGCCATTTCTGGCACATTTAGGTGTAATTTTTAAAGGCATTGTGTGGCATATAAGCAAAAATCTGGATAACGATTGTCTGAGAACATTATATTGTGCACTTGTTCGATGCCACCTAGAATATGCATCAACGGTTTGGACGCCATTTACTTATGTTAACATTGACTGCTTGGAAAAAGTTCAGAAAACATTTCTAAGATGCATGGAGTTCACGAACGCGATACAACATGTACCAGGTGAATACTTTAGAATTTTGGATAGTCTTAATTTATCTACATTATTGGCTAGAAGAATACGGATGGATTTATGCGTAGTTTATCGGTTCCTTAATGGTTCTCTCAATTCTCCGAATCTGTTGCAGCAGCTTTTACTACATGTCCCTGTCAGAATAACCCATTCGACACAGCTGTTCTACTTGGATTCGCATAAAACTACTTCTAGAATGAACAACTCAGCAACGCTCATTATGAATTTAACAAAAATGTATTGTAAATATTCATGGTTTAATATCTTTGAAAATTCATATTTTACATTCAAACGAGATGCTAGTTTTTGTCTTAGTCTTTTGTTTTTTTTGCCTGTTCTCCATATGTACATTGCATGTAATTGACGCACAATTAATTCAATTCATTATGTTTCTGTTTTTGTATACATAGTGGTAAAAGTACATTACGGAATTGTTTTTATTTCTTAGTTTTGTTTAAATTTAGGCTTTGGAATTATATTTTTGTACTATACCTTGTTATATTCTTAGAAATGGTGATATACCGTAAATCAAGTTATTATTATTATTATTATTATTATTATACTCACAAACACTAACAACAGACACTATTAGAAAATACAACGAGCTGCAAGAACACATAGGGACACTGAAATACCCTGCTTTTAAATTAAAAATTAAAAACCTCCTAAGAAACAATAAACTATAATTAAACCTTCAGCCAAAGAAACAACCTTGATCCCTCAATACCGGTAGCCCGAGCTGAGGAGATGAGACTAAATTCTCAAAATACCTGAGGCAAGGACAGGGGGAAGAAGAAGCAATGCACATACACTTTAAATTATTAAACATATTTATAGTATACGAATAAAGATATTTCTTAATAATAAAAAATAAGCGCTTGTGTGCTTCCGGATTGAAAGGTTCGAATTGTCAGGAACAGACTGGTTAACATTATCCACATTTTCTGCCCTTTCTAATGATTTTTTGTTTTTCCAATATTGTACTGATCTCTTCAAACTTTTTCGCCCATTTTCAAATGAGAGATAGCTTGACGCTTTTTTGATATTTCTTTTACTTTTCGCATTCTTGCAAATCTGTAGAAATTATTTAATTTGAAAAAAATATTTCGTCGATGTTTTTCATATATTTGTTGGAAAGTGTTATTACATGAAAAATGTAAGAAATAGAACAGTAATTAAGAAACTGACTTTTAAACATATGAATCACAGTGAAGATATTACAAGACAACAAAAATGTTAATAAAAAAAATATGAAAATCAAATAAATTCAAACGTTTGATTTATTACCTCAAATACGTTAAGCAATTCATGTAATTTTAATGTTGGATTAGGTAACAAGGTCCCAAATTTTGGCAACAAAAATATTGTTTTCTTACACCAATTATTTCCCAAGGTTGCTGCAGTTGCGTTGCATAAATAAACATTGCTGTGTTATTTTAAGACTCGTCTATTGTTAGATTGTCAAAATAAAACAAACCGTATAAACATTCACTCGCATGCTTAAGCATTATCAAATATATCATTTTGTTATTATGTGCAATTATGTGTTTCAATTAATTGATAGAGTAATAAATAAATGTTGCAATGATCAAATTAAAATATCGAAAATTATTTGTTAGATTTTTTTGCATTTCTTCAACACAACTATTTCACATTCTGGAAAAACCAATCCAACGTTATAAAGTAGATTTGATATTTTTAAGGAGCTTAAATTAATTTAATAATAGGGAGCTTATTATTTACTTAAAGTATTTTATCTTTCTATTGACTTTTAAATAAATTAGTTCAAATATTAAAAGTGGCAAAGCAATAACCTTTTATTTTAAGAAATTGAATTATAAACAATGCTTGATAATATGTATTTAGAGATATATTAAATATACAAAACATTTTTAGGTTTAATTTACATTCTATTAGGTTTCTTTTGAGGTGTTTGAAATTTATTATATTGAAATTAACAAATAATTGTGGCTATAATAAATGTTGTCAAAAACTTTTAAAATCGTATTTACATATAAATATAAGCTAAATATATAAATAAACATTGAATGGCTATTTAAGCGGCATAGTCATGTGAGTTCATCGGTAAAAACTTTTAGCATTTGGCAGCCAACGAACGGTGAAATTCGTTCTCTTAGACGCCAGGTAACACTTAAAAATATTTATGCGCACAGCATAATTGCGTCCGTGTATAAATATGATGTTTGGCTTAAAATTAAAATGCCAAACTCTATTTCCAAACGAGTAATTTGTATTTATGTGTTAGAGGTTACTCCTGTACATAACGTATTTATAACAGTTTATAAAAACATAACCTCATTCAATTTTTAAATATTTAGCGAAATAATTCATTTTTGTAGTGATAGTTTCGATTAAACATCTTTGCTGTTTTCTCAATTAGATAATTATTTAAATTATAATATATAAAATTATTGTAATAAATATTTTTTTTGATTTTTATTATTAGAAATATGTAATAAAATAAATTAATATATTATATAATTCCAAAATAAATTACTGTTTTCTACGGTGCTTTGAATTAAATGAAATGTAATATCAATAGAAAATTAAACATTTCACTTTCAACATATAGAAAAATATTAATAAATAACGGGGGCGATCCCATAAAGTAACAGGCTCATTTACATAAACATAAATACACAAATCTCGGCGGAAGGGCCAAGTGGTCCATACTCAAACTCTATTACTATTGCTGTTTCGAAATATTTAATGAATTAATAAATAATTTAAAGAATTTCTTCGTCGGTAGGTGCGCCCTCTATTATAATAGTTTCGTATTAAACTAATATTGATAATACAGTTTCCTTTTTAGGAACGTTTACGTCTATAATTAAATAATAATTAATAATAATGCTTATAGTTGTATTATAAACAGTAGAATAAAATTGAATAACTAATAATAAATAAGTAATTAATTTTGGGAGTAACAAAAAGGTATAGGTCTGATTATATTGGTCAGGCTGTCACAGAACACTCACTCCCGGGCGCGATCCCACTACTGCTCGACGCGGGGACTTTTGGCTGCTGGGTTTCCCCCCTGGCCCGGTGCGCCCCTCCTTGGCCAACCTGGACATTCCGGACTCCTCCGGGATGTCCATATTGACGCCAAGCTTAGTGCGGACGCCCAGTCGACGTGAGAAGACTCTGCACCAGGACTCCCGACCTCAAACCGTCCACTAGACCCGACCTCCAAGTAGCTGGATTACAGGAGTACGCCACACTCCCAGTCGACAGATATTCCCTCAAATTTATAATATAAAGAACACATTGACCTACATATTTGAATTCTTTAATTAAAATAATTTATTTTAAATATATAGACAAACATACTTTAACCAATGGAAATTCACATATTATTTGTAAGAGTTTTTAACAACTAGATTATGTATGCAACAGCAAAATAATTGTTATGCTACTCTTGATGAAAAACATTAAAGTTCTTTAAGTAAGTAGTTGGAGAAAAAATAGTGAATAATTAAAAATGTGGAACATAAATAAGAAATACGACATAATTTTTTAATTTTAAGCCATCAGATAACCTTTTACTGGTTGAAAACAGTAGGTATTTTGTAAACGATCTTGCCAATAGTTTCACCATTATCTACAAAAGATTAAATCGTTGCTACAACCAAAAATTGAAAAAATCTTAAGTATCCAATCATAAATATAAAGAAACTATTAAGGTGGCAACTATTATCCTAATTATTGCACTAAACCAGAAGTTATAAATCCTCATAATAAAACTTCGTTTCGCAGCCTTCAACTAGGCTACGCTGATGAGATCCAAAATAGATCGAAACCGGTCCATGAGAAAATATAATACAATCAAACCAAAATTTAAACAGATTTAAGACGAAATATTAATCAATTGATGGATTTTAAAAGTGGTTATTAACCATAAACTAGCAAGCAATACATTTAATCTTACCAAAGTTTCAGCAGTAGCCAGCAGCTAGTTACGACTTATTCTGTTGGAATCGTAGGCGGTATATAAAGATATAAATGTCGAACGTAAAAATGATCCAATACCCTCGTACTCTAAAATAAGCGATGCCTCAAAGTTTGAGCCGGAGTTGTGCATTGAAAAAAATACCGCGACAGTTTACTCAATATTTATTTTGGAACCGGCAAACGCCGGCCATTCAAAACATCTCAGCCGCATTCAATGCTTCTCACATTGAGTTAAATAAAAATATGACTCCTTACTTCAAACATGCATTTCCCATTAGCCGTAATGCCCATCGAGATATGAGCACTTCATGTCCAATTTGCACTCACATCCAGAGATTTATTTGCAGAGGCTTATTTCAAATATTAATTTTTAATTAGCTCTAAACACAATGTTATTGATTTTGCATAATGAATATTTAGATGACAATCTATAGTTCGCAAAATAATTCCCTCATATGAAACAATTTATTTTTTATTTGGTATTTCGTTTAAGTCCTGTGATCTATTATTTTTTAAACTGGACTTGAAAATAAAAACATAAATTAAACTTTAAATAAAAGATAAATAAAGAAAAGTGTGTCTACAATATATCCTATTTAACAAATATTTTATTAAATTATTCATTGAGAGAAACATTACTTATTATTAATAAACTAATCAAATCACTTTGGTTCTTATTTTTAAATAGTTTAAAGTTGTTATTTATCCATAACCAAATAGGGTAGATAAAATAAATTATCAATTTCTTATAAGATTTCAAGATTAGCAAAAAATATCAAATATAAAATTAAAATAAACTTATAACCTATGTTATTTAAATCATTAGAAACAATCTCACAATCATAGTATATCTAAATTGATATATTTTTGAAAAACAAATTTTAATTCAGTTTTTTCTTCATAAAATATTTTATTTATGAAATATTATGTATAAAAAGAGGTCTTAAAAACTATTCCAAAAGCGAGGTTTTATATTTATTTATTTATTTATTGTTTGCTTTGCTTCTCTTCATAAGTTAATCAAAAATACATACCATTATAAATAATATAATATTATATTCCCTTTAACCTTTCTACCATTTTATTGTAAGGAAAAAGAAAAAGCATATTAAAATATTTTAATTAATTAATTATAAACCTAAGTAAAAATATTTTAAGTCATTAATTATAAACCTAAGTAAAGCATGTATTGCACCAATATATTAAGATATATTTATAAATAGTTGAGAGGTAAGAAAACACCAATGAAATTCACAATATTTTAAAATTTCTTTGAAGATATATTCTAAAATGAAATTTAAATTACAATTAATTCCTTCTTCGTATTGAAATGTAGCTTACTACTTTAAAGTTAAATTTTAATAAAATATCAATTTTCCAAATCATATAAAATACATTTATTTGCTTTAAAATATGTTTCCTTTATTATGTGAAAATAGTATTCGAAAATATAATAATTACGGTATATTTTGTCTTATCCTAATTTTAAAAAAAACACGCGTTCAACACGAGTACACAAATTTACGTAACCTGTAACAGGGTGTACAGAAATATGTATCCAAACGCCCACTTAACCGTGCATTGGCCCACCGAATTATTTTTAAAGCCCATACGACGAGATTACGTCCAAAAAAAAATCAAATAAATTTTCGAAGTGCGAAACTATTCCAAAAATTTCGTCACGTCTCCGTCGCAAGCGCACCGAAAATATCCCCAATCGCGATAGCAATAAAATCAATCAATTAGAAGCAAATCGTTAAAGGTGTCGCATGCACTGACTATTGGGGTTGGTTTTTTTTTCTTTAAGAAAATGGGGTACATACCATATTTTAATAATTCGCGGGGGAAAAGGGTAAACCGTGCACGTCACTAGAGAGCACTAAAACTGCAAAGTCTGGACATGCTTGTTGGCCACGTTTTCCCCCTTCCTGGCCATATCTTTTAATTTTAGAATTGGCACCGCGACGCGTCTACTTCACTACTCTTGTCACTTTTAATCGGAACTCACTGTATTTCTGTCTATTGAATCACCGATCTATACGTTTACAACAATAAACCACGCTCCCTACTGAATTAACTATTATCTGGTTGCAAGGTATTTTTGGAAGAGTAATAGTAGTGGGAGAAGGTACTATCACTTTCTTAGCGTGAATCGAGCATCTGATCAATGTTTTTTTTTTTCGTCTTCTTGCATTTAGAGTTTTTCTTGCCCCAGGCTACGACGTGCACGGGCATCAAGGTGAAGATGATTAACATAGAATGTTTGATTATCTCATTGCAACGTTTACCATAGTTTTTTTTGTAATATGCCCAAGGCAAGTGCGTGTTGCAGCGCAACTTTGTTCTTATGCTTACTTCATAAATGGGAATTGAATAGAATATAACATTTAATTTCAATAATTTGCCTATGATTATTTTAATATTCTGAAGAATTGTTTTTTTTATAATAAGGGAGTTTCTAATGTCTGCTACTTATTAAATTATTAAAGTCCTTTTAATAAGTAGCACACATTAGAAACTCCCTTATATAGTAATACTGTAAAGTAATAATATCTAAGAAGAATTTATTAAATCGCGATGTATGTATTGCACCTAAAATATAAAACTATAAAAGTAAACAGTTGTTTACTAAAGTCAGCTCTAAAACAAAATACATCAGTGATAAAATAAAGTGGTTCTTATATGACAACAAACAAAATGCTTTAAATAAGTAAAACTACTAACATTAAAAATTAAGTTGTATTATTGATAAAAATATATAAATCCTTTACGTTGTAGAAAATTAACTTTTTCTAATTATTGTAATATTGAGTAGAGACACCCTTTATTGGTTTAAAAACATTATTTCAAAAGACATAAGTTGAAAGAGTAATCAAGGGAAGGAATCGGCCACATCTTCATCAATTACATAAACATTTCATTTAGTTTTTTTCTGAGTATATTAACAGATATTTGGTTATCAATCTACATGTCAAGATTAGTTTTTTATATTGTTGAAAACAAAATTCAGTTTGGACTGGTAAACCCAGATATTGATTGAAGCAAACCACAGAACAATAATTCGTAAATAATTACATTTATAGAATTCAACTTCTTATCACATTAAAAGCCAAAACTGCGGAAACATAAAAAATGTTCTATTCCAATGGAAAATACTACAATTAATTCTGTTCAAACAGAAAAAATTAATGATTTACTCAAACTAAGACAGTAATTACAATGGTGTAAAGTATTTTAAGTGCAAGAACTGACCCATTATATTATTTAGTACCGAGATTTATAAGGTATCAAACTCCGATGTTAAAACCTAAATTAAAATCTCCTGAATCAATTGTTTACATCATATTTTATCAATTACCAGAATGACATAAAATAATCAAAAAACTTCTTATTTTAATTAATACTATAAACAATCCATTATTTTAATTTTGATGGATTAATGTTATTTTAACTACCTTTTTAGACAAATATTTTCATTAGTTATTGACAATTGTTAATTTATTATGTATTTAATCATACCTTTTCGATGTAGAGTTGGAATTGTTAAACTAATAACTATACTCCACACCCATTTTTTAAATTTTCATAAATAATTTTAATTTTTCATCTCTTGTTTTCAATCAAAAAGTACTGACTACAGCGCAATGCTTTTTACTAAAATAACATGTTACAATAAGTAACAAGTAGAAACTTCTCTCACTTTGAGGATATTTTTTACTTTAAATTGTCATCAATTACAATATTCAAATAGAATTGTTAATACATAATTCTATTTGAAGAATAATTATAATAATAAAAACAGTATATACTTTCTTCACTTAATTTCAACTATATTCAGTTTCCTGGTACGTGTTTCTGTCAATGTCGACCGTTCTCAAAGGAATTACAAAAATAACTAATTCTAATTCAATTAGTTATTTTTGTAACTCCTTTGAGAATAGTCAATAATTGACCGAAACACATATCAAAACACAGAATATAACAATATGAAACTAAACCAGTGTTTTAATTTGAAATTACCTAATATAATAATAAAGTGGGGTTTAGTATTTGACAATGGCAAAAAATATTCATACTCGAATAAATGATTTGAACAAAATAATAAATAAGCTTTCCTTCATTATTTCAGTGTACATATATATCATAATAGGCACTGATAACTCTTGAAAATTCCTATAAGAATATAATTTTAGGGTATAAATAACAAGTGGCGCATTCGGTTACGGCCCCGAACTGATGAGCAGCAACTTTGGTTCAGGTCAGTAGTTGGATGGATGACCGGTACCATTCACCATTGGGATACAATTAATGATGCTTTAGAGTGACGGGGGCGATCCTTTAAAGTAACAAGCTCATTTACACACACACAAATAACAAATGACACATGGTGGAAGGACCACGTGGTCGACATCCAAACACTACTACTAGTACTAACAATATTACATTTGTCATGTTTAATTAAATTATACACATTAGAATTCCTTTCCTTACGGTATATTTTCATTCACTGCACTAGATGTTCATTATTAATATTAAAAATAAATTGTAAAGGAATTCTAATGTGTATAATTTAATTAATATCCAAACAACATTAATAAAATTTTCAATGTTTAATAAAACAGTGTTACTTACACTAAAATAGACTAAATAAAAACCCTCTCTAAATTAACACAAATGTAATTAATTTTATTATAAGCTTATATTTTATAATAGTGCATAATTTACAAATCGAAATAACAAGAATCAATTTACAGTAAGAAAAACTTAATAAAAAAACTCTATCAACGCCTTAATATACATAAATAAACAGTCGTTTTATTTAAAATCCTACCATCATTTAAAACACTACAAAAATGGAATTTTTCTAATACAACTATCAACTCCAATTGTTTCAATGACACTCTAGAAGGGCAACAATTAACTAAAACATTTTCACTACCTTACGGACATTTTTGATTCGCGGCTTGATTAAACTGTTACGAATTTAGGTATTAAAATGTGATATGTCAGATGGGATGAACATCTCATGTATCCTAAGTACAAATGTAACCTTATTATTTTTTAGAGGAAGCTTAGATATTGTATGTACAAGTGCTGGAGTAAATATGTTTCATTGGTAAATTACTTTTTCGTGATAGGCGACCTAGATCGGGATCGTGATCTCGATCGGGATTTTGGCTTTGCGTCTCCCCAATCACTTAAATCATATTTAGACAGATCACCATCTTCGTCATCATCCTCCTCGTCGTCCTCTTCTTCAGGCTCAGGTTCTTTTTCTACCTTCTCTTTACTCTCCTCCCTGGGGCTTTTGTAACCGTTATCACTTCTTCGTTTTTTCCTCCTTCCGAATTCATCATATTCATCATCAGAATCCTCTCGTTCTTTATATTCTACCACACCGCGATCATTATACCCACCACCAAAACCAGTCCGTTCCTCAACCTCCCCAAACTTGGGTGCGTTGCACACATTACACTGCTGCCGTCTCGCCCAGTTTACATTCCCGCACTTGTTACATTGCCAATCGTCGGCACTAAACAAACCACGGCTTTTCTCAGCCGCTTGCTTTCCAATCTCCTGTCCTAGTTTCTTCTTCTTTTGATACAAGGGTGCTCGGCTTTTACTACACCTATTACACGCATTCCTACGCGCAAAATTTACATTTCCACAATCATTACAAGTCCAATCCCCCTCCGAAGAACCAATTGAACTCCTAATACTCGGGGGTGGTGGAGGAGTCAACTCAGTGTCAGACATGGCTGTTAATTAAAAAAAACGTATGTATAGAAAGTACACATTTATTACTATAATAATGTATACTTACTTTTTGTTGCTCTTAATTTAAATTATGATAAACTATGTCTTCGAAGAATAAACATCAAGTGACATTCGGAAGGGTTACCAACATAAATATCAATTATTAAAATTTATTAATTTGCCTAAGTCTTAATAAAATATTGCTCACGCCAATTGCGTATTCAAATTGTAATGTGATTTATTAAAATGTATGCAAATCACCTAAATGATTTAAATGTATTAAAAATAAACAGTTTCAGTATGAATATATTTCTATAGAGCGAAATATATACACATGGAAACTTTCTGAAACGAATCAGTGGCGTAACATGATTACATATGTTTGATTGTAAACAAAACTTTTTAAACTTTAATCAATTATATAAGTACAAATACACGGAGCTGTAATGCGTTATTTAAATTTAAAAATCTACTTTTGATCATTTGTTAGAATTAATTTTGCTGTTGGAGATTTTTTAATTATTAGTTTTAATAATTTTGTGGATGTTTGTATTAATTTTATTATAGCCTTGATTATTTAATAATATCTTGTAAAATATTGTATTGTATTGTACGTAAATCTTTAGTAACCATGTACTATTACAAATTTGGTGTGGATGTTAGAGAACATAACATCGACAAGTATTTTAATTGTGAATTATGTTATGCTTTTCGAGTCCCAAAGAAATGACAAAATTTTGCAGGTTGTTAGTTGGATTGCTAATTGATGATTAGGCGTAAAGTCACCCAGTGACTTTAACGTGTAAATACCTATTTGTCAAAAAAGAACTTCCAAAGCCTCCAAGAAAATAGCTATAGACTCATATGGTAGATACCAGATTTGCATTTTTATGCAGCTATATCTAAATCGAAATGCATGGTGTAAATAGTCTCAGTAACTATATTTTCATGGAAAACAAGAAGTACACCAACTCCAGTTGAAGGTAATTAATTAATTGATTAATTTAAATATCCAGTTGAAGGCTCAAAAACAGAACATTTTAGCCATGTGTTATTATATAATAACTACTATTAAGTCTTGTTTCGAAGTTCACAAGTAGTTTCTTAATACATAGAATGAGTACTGCTGGGCTTGTTTGGTTTTCCGAATTTCTTAGTTATGGTAAGTGAAACACAAATATGTTTAATTTTGAAATGCAGTTCACCATCTGCAGATCAATTAGTTTTTTATGGTTTCATAGTAGTCGCTTGCATACGAATGAAATACCGTTGATTGAAATATTTAAATCAAGGGAAATACTAAGTTATATACCTATACTAAAATAATTACTTTTAGGGTTTTCCATTAATCCGTCTACCCTATAAATGTAGTGACACCATTGCAAAATTTGTTAATCAACTATTGATATGGACACATAGTGTCCAAAATGTACATTTAGTGTCTAATTAAAAACCGTGAAGAAAGGAATTTAACCGCGTTTTTATTATTAATACTAAGACGATTGAATGAATCTGTAGTTTATTTTGAATTAATAACAATTGCGAATTGACTTAATTACTGAAGAATGATTAAGAAAGCATATTTAAATTTGCCTGTGCTATTCAGAGTAGCGCTTCATGATTCAATAGGAAATCATATAATTGAAACTTTTCATTCGCAGTTTTTTATAATTAAATATTTTTGTAGGAACTGTGCAATTCTTCACAAAAAACATCTTGTATGCAAATATTTAGTTTGTAAAATATAAAGTATGGTGAAATTGTAAACCCAGTTGAATTAAAAATTAAAACTGGAGTTACTTAAGTAACAAAAATATTTTACTCGCTAAAGCGCATGTATTTCTATTTGGTTTAATCACAAATTTAATTAATAAAAACTTTAAAAATCAACCAGGGCTCTTATTTATCCTAATATTATTTTATTTTTCACCCAAGTAAATTTGTTTAAGTCGCATTCGCACAGAAGTAATCTCTTCATGTAACTTGATATTAATATATATTTAATCGTAACGATTACGAGTTTATGATAATACTTTTTTATATGTTTGTTTAATGTAACATTATAGTTGAGGCAGCGAGTTTCGCTCGCACAACAATAACATAGAAATAATTTCAGGAACTCCTTATCGCTTCACGTTGTGATAGCTATAGATGATTGGTACCTAACTTGATACGGGCATTGCAAAAACAAGAATCATTCCTTGCCGAATGTATGATTCATATTGCACATTACAATCGTTTAGTTCGTATTAAACTAGCAACGGTGTCAGTTGCATTTTCTTAAAGCATTTTCATTTACGTTTTACTAAGTTGGATTACATATTAGAGGTATGTTTTTTCTAACAAATTAAATACATTATTATCTAATTAGTACAATTTATCAGTTATAACGACAACACGGAGTAACTTTAAGGACATAGTCGTGTTAAGTCGGCAATTAAGTCATTATCAATATGCCACTTCCATTCGCCACGAATTTTTATAACTACGCAAATACTGCGCCTCCCGAATTGGACATGGTGCCGATGATGAACTCGGCATTAATACCTGGATTTAATTTCGTCATAGAAGAAGGGCATATTCTAGTCTCCTATGTCTATACGGTTCCGATGACGATGATTTATTACTCTGATGTATACCTACTTGCACAAATTGACGCCTGCAATTTCAATATAAATGAGGTTAATGTTTTTACGAATTATATCGATGAAATTTTGGTCTGCATGGAATCTGAAGATAGGGCGAATGCAGATTATAAGTGTTACGAAAGAAAAATCGAGGTACCTGTTTACTACAATATTAACTTAATTAGATATATTTGGATGGAAGAGATCATATGTATTATTGTGCCTAGATTTTAGAAGAGAAAGATATTTGTGTATTAAATATATACATTTAGAAACGGTTAAAAGTATTACCTGTATATTAAAATTTAATTCTTAAATACTTAATTTACTTAGTTAATTGTAATTCATACCATCAAAATGATTATTCATTTAAATAAGTTATTTTAATAAGTAAATTGTTTTTTTAATAAAATTATTTATATGTATCTAAAATCATATCTTTCACATTTAATTCTTATTTTATTTCTTAAAATACATATTATATTTTAATATACTATTCAATACAGTCTATGTATGGTGCAATTTATTTGCAAAATAAAATTTAAAATTATTATATTATATATTTAACTTAACCCATAGTAAAACCGTTGATTTAAATATTTCAATCAACGATAAAACATTTTTGAACTAACTAGGTTTTAATTAAAAATCAATTGATTTATTTCACAGATATTTATTATTTTCGAGAACAATTAATTTTCATTACTTCTTAAAACAATCGAAACTACTCAGAAAGATAATAATAAATATTTGCAGAACAATCCATTTTTAGTTAAAACCTGTTTACATCATAATATAATTGTTGATATTTTGTATTCTGGCAAAGTTATTTGGTAAGTACTTAAAAACTTCTTAGACTTCTTCCTGTAAAATCTAGGGGCTCTCAGTCATAAACACATTGTATATTTTCATTAGCAAACTTCTACAAGAGAAAAATGGTACCAAATTAAATGAAGTTCTAATATGTTGATTGAATACTATTAAAAGAGAGATATTTAGAATATAATTATAAACCACTTTTTTGGTAAGTCAGAATGAGTAATCTAGCTTATAGAGTTGGATAATTGGGTTCCTGTTTTTATAATCAAATTATAAATCATACACTTAAAGCCTCACAGAATACTGTTCTTATAGAAGGAAATAAATTCGTTATTATGAAGCTTTTATAGTAGAATAATGCCGGACACTTTCCGATTAAAACCACTCCTCTATTTTAGAGTTTTTGGCAATTTCAACAGTTTTCAATTGTTTTCACTATTATTAATTATAAATTGCTTTTGTTAATAGCTTTTAATCTGTGTTTTAACAATTTTGTCAAGTACCTTATTTTATTAATTCTCAATTGTTACTGTTGTTAATTATTTTCTGGAGCGACATCTATTTCTTATCGCACTTTTTACAATTTCGTATATATTTACAAATATTTAACACTTTCAATTGATTTACAGAGTGGCATTCACTTGTTATTGCGTTTTTTACAATTGTGATTTTTTTTTAATGACAATTCATTATTTTAGCATTTGTGTAAATAATTTTCAATAAATTTTTGTTTGTCAAGCTTTTATCGATTGTTAATTTTTATTTCATGTAATTTCAATTATTTTACAATTGTTTCGGCGCTTTCCCGTTACTTTACATATTATATTAATTGTTACTTTCAATTTTAATATATCCAATTCTAATTAAATATAGTCTTACAAACTTATAATACTATTGATTACTATGTATTCTAGCGTACTCTTGACCTAGGACAATATTTAATATATTGACCTATCGTACTCCCGACCTACCTTAATAAACTACGTGTTAACCTAGGTCATGAGTACGCTAGTTCAATCGTACAATTTATTAAGTTTGAAAAATGCTGACATTTTCTTTATTATTAGTATCCATAATCTGTTTTCTTAACAATATTTATTATTTTTCATATCATACTACTGAAAATACAAAGAAAGGTCTATGATGGTCACATGACTATTTACAGCTGCTTTATTTTTATCACATATTCCTTGCGCATCCACCAAATATGCCTCATTAACCAACTTTTATACAATATCAAAATGAGTAATGAGAGCGGCTGTAATCAATAATAAAGTTATATTTGAACAGAGAATAAATCAAATTATGTAGTATGTATTAAGATCAGTAAATAAACGTCTTATCAAAAAGGTACGAACAGTAAAACCATTATTTATTAAAATTCAACACTATTACTGTTTTATTCTCTCATTGTGTATTAATTACCACTAACTAATACATAGGTGGCGCAGTCGGTAGGATATATTTTGATATTTTTTCTAAATAGTTGTTATAATTATACTGTTTTCCCTAACTATATCTCTAAATTCTTAGACCAGATTTTACTTTTTAAATTTATTTATCGTAACTGCAGATTATTGGAAAAAAGAAGGCATTTAAACTAAATCACTTATGACGATAATAATTAATATTAATTAATTAATATTAATATTGGTAAAATGTGATATAAATTTTTCAAAAATGTAAACACATTCTTTGTTAAACTGCTTTGCTGGAAGTAGTAAGATTATTCTATGAATAATTTCTTGAGTAATCAAGTGTGAACAATTAAATTAATATTTTTATTAATCACATTAAACATTCTTATATTGTATAAAATCATTATCATATACAGCGTTTTTTAATGTAAATTGATCATGTTTACTTGTCTGGGATTTAACTTTGTAATAATCTGCAATATTATAAACAAAAATGTTTATCAAGAAATGTTAATAATGGTAATAATAATCATTACTTTTAAAGGATTGATTCACAATTGTATAGCTTTTAGCCAGTATTAAATGATTAGTAATAGTAATTAGATGCAGTGCAAAAGTATAAACTAACAAAAATAAGTAAGTATTGTCTAATATAGACTAAACTTAAAAGGTGATGATTGTTTACCTGTTATTTCTATGATCTAAATAATTCTGTTTTAGATGCAGGGATGTACATGTTTGTAAACCTTGAAAAACAAGGTGTTACAAAAGAAGGTAGTATTATTTTTCCCGAAGATAAAACGAAAATATTTAGTCCAATCATTTAAGTTGCAAAAAACAATTGTTTATATGTTTAGTACTTCTAATAGGCCATATTAATTTTACATCACGTAAAAAAATATTTAAAATTTTAGCAATTAACTGATTTATAACTCTGCAGCATTTCTATCCTCGCCAACAATGGGCTAAGCATGGCGCATTTGAGATGTATGGAATCAAGATAGTCGAACTTAGAAGACTTGAATGCTTAATAGACGAAATTGAAATAGGGCATTCATTTACCAAGAAATAATAATAAATATTATAACATTTTAACGAAGATAAGTATAAATTTTATTTCTGCGCATGTGATCCCATAACTAAATTAGTCAAATTTTTAAACGCCCAAATATAGGAAAAGAAGACCGAGGATAAGAATTGAATCGTCTATACAGTTGCGTCATGAAATGAAAGGATAATGTGCTAAAAGCTTATAAACTATTATTATATATTAACATTAAAGTCTAGGTTTTGTAGGTATGTATTGTGCATACTGGGATATTGAGTACATTAAGTTGCCTATGTAACAAAATATATTTCTTATATCAATTAAAATTTTAAATAAGTTTATTAATATTCGCAAACATTAAAATCCGTTTTAAAGAATTTTGTAATACACATATCATTTATATAATACAAAATATACATTATCACCGATTTATATCTTTACCATTCAAATTATAGTCTATGGTTTTTGTGTTTGGCTTCAGAGAGATACAAAATGGCGTTGTGTTGTGCGAGTAAGTTTAATTACTTATCAAAAGTTATCAAATAAAATAATACTTTTTTGAATTATTAATCACTTAAAGAGCTAATACATAACTAGATTTACAATTAAGTATTTATCAGATAGTACTTTTTGCACAATATCGAAGTATAGACTAAGAGGTTAGGTTGTAATATGCGTTAATGTTTGTTTACTGCATTATTAATCATTTATCGTGTTTAAACCATGTTTGTTGCTTGATTTTATAATTTTTGAAAAATATTTTGTATTGATGTTATAAAGTTTAGCCAATTTATTATATATTTTGTACACATAGTGATCATAATATTACCACACTGTTTTCTCATGTATACTAACCAGTGTTTGAACTTGAATGTAATTTTTCAGTAATATGGATTTCTATTGTATTATATTATATAATTAACCTGGAGTTATATATTACATTTAGAATTAAAATTCTGTTTTTTAATATATGCAACATAAAGCAACTCAAGTACATTATGTACATTAAATTATCATAATAATACTGTATTGTAGACCATTGCAGTTCAAATTATTAATAAACAATTTTGAATCATAAATAATGTCCTTATTTTTGAATTTGATATGTTTATTAAAAATAAATTTCAATTTTAATATTAGCTTTTTATAAACAAAAAATATATGTGGATATTAATGATATTAACTTATTATATATAATTCATAACACATAATTCTATATATTCTTTTAGTTTCAAATGAGGTTCCAGAACACCCTGTGGTGTCTCCATCCTCTGGAGCGATCTTCGAAAAGAGGATAATTGAAAAATACATTATCGAAAATGGTGTAGATCCTATCAGTGGGCGTGAAATTACTGTAGATGAACTGATCGAGGTTAAAACACCTCCAATAGTGAAACCTAAACCCCCTAGTGCCACAAGCATACCTGCAACATTGAAGTTGTTGCAAGATGAATGGGATGCAGTTATGTTATACAGTTTCACACAGCGCCAGCAACTGCAGACAGCAAGGCAAGAGTTGAGTCATGCCTTGTATCAACATGATGCCGCTTGCCGTGTTATTGCTAGGCTAAATAAAGAAGTCACTGCTGCTAGGGAGGCTTTGGCTACACTTAAACCTCAAGCTGGCATCACTACTGTACCACAACCGGTGAGTCATACTATAAAATGTACTTTGTTTTATCAAGGTTCATTTCATATGTCACCCAAATATTGATAAATTAAAATATTTATTCCTTTTTGTGAATTCTATACGTAGTCTTTAGACCAAATTGTATAGAAACATTGAAACATAATTTCCATATATAAAAAATATATTTTAATTATGTATACAAGTAAGCAATGGTTTTATTTTAACAATATACAATAGTTAATTAGAAGTAGCCTTAACTTAATGACTCTTTTTTACAGTTTTAGTTACTATTTCTTTTGTTGTTTTAGGCTGTCGCTGCTGAAGCTGGTGGAGTGGCTAATCAACCAACTGAACAGGCTGGCATGAGTGCAGAGGTTATCCAAAAATTACAGGATAAGGCTACAGTTTTAACGCAGGAGAGAAAGAAACGTGGAAGAACTGTTCCAGAAGATTTAGTTACACAGGATGATATTCGGTCATTCCGAACTCTTGCTTCACATCCTGTAAGTAATTTTCTGTTTTCAGAGATTGTTTTAATAGAGTGCAGAACCTTTTATTTATTTTTGCAATAATCTATTGATTCTCATATATTTAATTGTATCTTTATTCTTTAAAATTTTACATTCTTTTTGAAAAAGTTCCCCTTCAATTTTACTTCACTTACTCTTTTACTTTTTACGCATCTGATATATTTTACTTCTTAATCTATTCTTAAGAAGAAAGTAAGTAAAGTAGCAAGAAATAATAATTTTTTCCTCTATCTTCCTTAACAATTCCATGACTTAAAATGTATTCTACAAATATATTCATATTTAGTGGATAATAAATACATATTTATTACATAAAAGAATTAAATGAATTTAATATCTAATGTTCTTTAAGATTATTCATAATTGCTTACATTTTGATTGTAGAGTCTACATTCTGCCAGTGTACCTGGTATTCTAGCACTTGACATCAACCCATCAGACACCAGTAAAATTCTGACAGGTGGAAATGACCGTCATGCAACAGTATTCAATAAAGATACTGAGCAGGTTGTTTGTGTATTGAAAGGCCATACAAAAAAAGTTTCTAAAGTAATTTATCACCCAGATGAAGATCTGGTAATCACAGCATCACCAGATTCAACAATCAGAATTTGGAATGTACCAACGTCACAAACTACACTTTTACTAAGATCACATGACAGTGCTGTTACTGGATTATCTTTACATCCGACTGGAGATTACATTCTTTCCACCTCAGAAGACCAGCATTGGGCATTTTCTGATATTCGTGCTGGAAGGTTGTTAACGAAAGTGGCCGATCAGTCTAATATTGCTTTAACGACTGCACAGTTTCATCCAGACGGTCTTATCTTTGGAACTGGTACTGCTGACTCACAGGTGAAAATTTGGGATCTAAAGGAGCAGAGTAATGTAGCAAACTTTACAGGTGAGTTATAGATATTGTAGCTTGCCTCATTAAAATTTATTTTAGTTATTATTAGTACTGTAATCTATAATAAAAGATTTACTATACATACTTAATGAAATTTAAATTTTTAGGACATTCCGGAGCAATTACATCAATCTCATTCTCTGAAAATGGTTATTATTTGGCTACAGCAGCTGATGATGCATGTGTGAAACTATGGGATTTACGAAAACTGAAAAATTTCAAAACTTTGCAATTGGATGAAGGCTATCAAATAAGGGATTTATGCTTTGACCAGAGTGGAACTTATTTAGCTGTAGCTGGAAGTGACATTAGGTATCTATACAATATTAATACAAAATTCAATTACATTATTATATACACGTTGTCCCCTGAAATTTTGAATATGAGTAACGTAATTTGTATTATATCTCGATGATTATTGGTTGTTGTGGTTGTTGCTGCAATGTGCATGTCAATTTGACATTTTGAAGCTATAATGTTAACAGGAATTTTATGATCATCTGGGATATTGTTTGGCTCAACAAGGAGATGTTTTCGAACATTTAATAAGATGAACATTGCTTTTACTTGTTATTCGTTGCGTCGGCATTGTGTCCGTAGAAATAGTAATATTAAAATAACGTGTAAATATGTTTCATTTTGATTCCCTATTTTATTACAAATTACTGATTATTTCCCGTTGGTCAATCCATTAAAATATGTGACGAGCGTGGTAACTAAGCAACGAGTAATGCATTAAAATGCCCGTATTCAAAATTTCAGGGGACAACGTGTATATATATGATAACTGGAAAGTGATTACATATCAGTCACAAAAAAAATGTTAATAATTATTTAAATACTAAACTATTTTTATTTTTTTATAGGATTTATTTGTGCAAACAATGGCAGGAATTGAAAATATTCAACGACCATACGGCAACAGCAACAGGAGTTCGCTTTGGCAAACATGCACATTATGTAGCATCCACCTCAATGGACAGAACATTAAAATTATATGGTTTGGAGTGAAATTGTTAATATTTTTTAATTAGATCTACAATTTACACATTGAAATTCCAATGTACAAAAAATTTTTGCTCAGTAACGAGAGCTGGCTTGATTGTAACATTATAGTTTGACGTTTCAAACATGTTTTGTAAATTAGGGTTAGTAAAATAAAATCAGAGTTAAGTGTAATTTTTTTCATATATGTTCTTGTAGTGTTAAATATTTGTTTTATGTCAAATAAGATCAACTGTCATATTTGGTTGTAAAAAAATTCTTGTGAAATCACATAAAAAATATATTTTATTGCTACAACATAATGGAATATAAAGAAATATCAGTGATGTTCTTAATATATTTAATTAAGTTGTTCAGACTAAAATATCTTATTAATTATCAATTGTTTAAAAAGGGTAATGCAATTTTATTAAATTATTAATGATAAAGACAAATATTAAAATAAAACATCTAATATATTTTAGCCACTAATTTTTATGTAATACAAAAATATTTTATATCAAATTTCCATATAGTAGCAGTCATAACCATCCTTTATAATTAAAGTAATTACCAATTAGATGATCTTAAACATAGTAAAACAAAATTAAATTTATCTATAATATTTATTAAAGGAACCTTAGTCCCAGGCTTACATCAGTCTCTGCTAATTTATTAACATAATTGCTATTAGTTATGTTCAGCTGTTTACGAATTTCAAAGCTTATTATACCTAAAGCTGTCCCCGCATTTAAACTCTCAACTCCATTTGTTAGTGGTACATTTAAGCGAATACCATTAAACTCGCTAGCAAGTTTATAAGAGTGATAACTAATTCCATTTGTTTCACCTCCTATAATTAAAATTATGTCATCATCCTTGTGGCATGTTACACTGTAGTATGGAATTATGGGTAAATTTTGGATAACATCAGTGATGTCAGAATTTGATGCATCATTAGTAAATCCAGAGATTATCTTATTATCAGCTAGAAAACATCGTGTTTTTCCTGTGAATGTTTTTTTGATGTCATTTATTTCAGCTTTGTCTACAATTTGAACATGGAAATGTGATCCTGCTGCACTTCGAGTAACTTTAGAATCCCATAAAGATACACATCCTGAAATAAATTAATTTAAAAAATAATATATTATAATTTGCTCACCTCAAATGAAGATTTTTAAATTATTTGAAAAGATATTGTAATATTGATTGATTGTTGAGGCATTTAAGTGTTGAATATTGTAATATAATTAATGGTACAAGTGGAAAGGACAGTAAATTACCTTTAGTCAAAAAAATCTTTTTGCATCCAACACCAGCCGCTGTTCTCAATATACTTCCTAAATTTCCAGGTTCTCTGATGTTATCACAAATAATTGTTAATGGTATGCAATTTTTAGATTCGTATTTGTCAACTTCTGGTGTCTTAAATATACCTAAACATAATTTTTTACCACAAATTTTTGTGTATTATATTTGTTATCTTACCCATAATGCCAGGAGATGTGGTTAAATTAGACCACATTGTTATTTCTTTATAAGGCATCTTATACAACTGTGCTCCAAATTTTGGCAAACTAGGTTTCAAAAACTCGAGTTCCTCTTTTCTTGAGAAAATTAAATATTTCAATTTACATCCACTATCTAATGCATCTTTAATCAATCGTTTACCCTCTAACAGTACCAGATCCCTTTTTGTTTTCTCCTTTTTTGACTTAATTGTTGTCAACAGGATTCCAATTCTGGGGTCATTATTAGCCATTTTTGTGTAGACAAAATTTCCTTGTGCATCCATAACGGTTTCTAGCATATCTGTGTTTTCAGGTTTTGCTGATTTTATCACGGGTTTGCTTTGTTGTTTTTTTGGTTTCTGCTGCACTCGTTCAATTTCTTCATCACTAGTCTCTTCTAGAGCTTTTTGAGTTTGATACCTCCATTTTATTTTCACTTCTTCCTTAAATTTTTCATTCTAAAATAATAATTTAAGAGAAATATTTTCAAATCCACATGTAAAGTAAATCAAATATATAACAGTTTATAAACGTAGGTAGCATGGGTTTAAAGCTTAAAATAAATTTAGAATTCAAAATAACTATATAATATACTTTACTAAGAGATTAATACATGAATATCTAGTATCATGAACTGTCTTCGGTACTTAAAATATTAAATCAAGACAATGTATTTATCAATAATTTAATTTGTATTTACTATTTTTTATGTATATTAAGCACTATAATTAGCCAACTAAAATTATTTCTTACTTTAACTACTGTATCCTCTACTTCATCATACTGATCAGGAGCAATTACTCTGAGAGGCCTCCGGGTTGGGCATCTTGCATAATGTTTACAATCTAATTTGTTCAATCTTGATACTGAAACAACTCGTAAACATCTACTTAAAGCGAAATTCATGTTGAATCTATATTGTATTATGGATTCATCTAAAAAAGGAGCATGAAATGAAAAGTGTGAGGTTAAAATAAACATATACTTATAAAGCTCAAAATTGATAAGAAGTGTAGCCAAAATTTAAAAAAATAAATCCCAAGGATCATAATAGGAATAATTAACAAATAGAGTTTTTATAAATTGTTACATTAAATATAGTAGTAGTAGTGTGTGTTTGTATATCGACCACGTGGTCCTTCTGCCGTGTTATTTGTGTGTGTGTAAGTGAACTTGTTACTTTAAAGGATTGCTCCCTTGTCACTTTCATCTCCATTAATTGTATCCCAATGACGAATGGTACCGGTCACATATCCAATTGCTAACCCGAACTAATGATTCTGCACTGTTGGTACCGTTAGTTCGGCCGCAACTGTATGTATTTTTTTTATTAATATTTTTTATTATTACCTAATTAAATTTTAAATATTATATAAGAATACATAACTCATGTGTGTTTTTAAGGTTATTTAAAAATTTAAGTTGGTACTTCCTACCGGCATCTGTAAATGTCACCAAAATAAGTAACCACTGCGACACTTGAAAATGGCAGATGTGGAGGTAACTATTTGTCACGTGTATTAAATATTCGTTTATATCCATTAAAAAAATGACAACAATTATACCGGATTATGCCTTACAGCTAACGAAGGCCCTGAAGGACTTGCCGTACAGAGTGCAGACCTCCAGCATTAAGGAACGGGATGAGGTTATTAGGAATGTAATCACTGTCCTGCAGAATCCAGGTAGGATCTCAACATATTACCTCCGATGTTATTTAATTACAGGAAAAATATCACTCAATTAAAGTATTTCGCGAAACTATAGTGCTTATGCTTGGATTTTTTTATTGAATAGTTGTATAGGTTAGTGAGAACAAACACTTTTGAAAATAGTATATTATTAGTATACTATTAACATAAAAACTGATTGTATTATTAATCACATAAAAAGTTACTGAAGCTTTTTAATTGCTAAATATATGTAATATTGTGTAATCTGTTTAATTAAGGTAGCCTTCATTTAGGGTGTGTTGGGATGAAATCTTAAATAAAGGGATTTATTAATTAATACTATTAATAGTATGAATTGCATAAAAAATGAAGAAGATTAATCATAATTAGTTTTAATGGATAAAATTAAATTAAAATTATTTCCAAAGTAAAAAAAAAAATTCACGAAAACAATACTTTGCCTATATTCTATATAGAGAAAGAAAAAAGGAATACAGTACATTTATGAAAATTAAACTAAATATTTTAATATTTATTTTGTAATAAAACCGAATTATTTTATATTATTTATTGAATAAAAACATTCAAAAATTGTATCAGTGAGAAGCAAAGAGATTTTATTATCTTCAGGTAATTGGGCTTCTTATAAGAAAAATGTTTATATGAGATGGTTTACTTAAAGATAAAAGGCTATATATGTTACTTATTTTTTAGAAGAAATATGCTGCACAATTGTGTTAACAATGTAAATTTTTAGGTATCTTTTTACCTTAGTATGAACATAAAATCTGCCGACTTAATTATGTAACAATAAGGCCTAGTAGTACTACTCTAGGATTGGGATTATATTTAAATAAAACCAATATAATGCTTCAAAATTGTATTATAACAAAAAAATAAATTTAACTCTTTGTGATCTTTATAGTAAGTATGTATCTTAAAAAATGTAATGCTATAATTATATTAAGTTTCATTATATAGTGTAACATATTTAATTACAATAATCAGATGTAATAGATTTAAATCTATTATTGAAGAGTAAATATAATGTTCAGTATGTTATATTATAAGTACATATTTACAGTAGTTTTTTTATTGTCTACTTAATCATATTTTGTTAATATGGTACTGTACTAATAATTTTGGCATCTGGCAAATAGTTTTCTCTCCAAGAATACTATTTGTTGTTTTTGGTATGAGGTTTACATATTGGTTGTGGTATTAGTTCAGTTTTTAGTAAATTATATTATTTATTTACCCAATTTGTGATAATTGTAATTACTGTAACCTGTTACTTATTAAATTACTAAAATTATTCCCACATCAAACATTTTTATAGGAAAAATGATTAAAAAATGTTGATTAAAAATATAATAATTCATTTAATAAAAATTACTGTTATGTTATTTTTCATATTAAAAAAAAAAACAAAAAAACTTTTTGGCTGTTTTTTTTTTGTTGCACTCATAATATTCTCTCTTACAGGTATTACAGAGAGCGTTGTTAAAGGAATCTGTAAAATTATCCAGTCCATCTTGTCAAAATATAATGATAATAAGTCACAGACATTCATACGTAACTTGATTTCATCTCTTGTAAAACACCATCCAGAATGGACCATCAAAAACTTCACCCCAGTTCTACTAGACATTGGAGTGCAGTACAAAAATATTGTTGCAACGTAAGTCCAATTTATAATATACCATACTTCTATGTAGTCCAGTAAGCTACTGAACAGAAGACAGGACGATTTACAATTTCCCATTGTAATTATTATGATATGTTAAAACAATTGCAACAAATTTGTCTTTTTATATAAATGGTACATTCATAAAATAGTAATTTTATTTTTTTATTTAACCCTTCTTAATATTACATATTTAACCAAATTATATATAAATGTTTATATTATTTGATAAAGTTAAGACAAATCTTATATAATAATAATTTCTTAAAATTTAGAAAATTTAGTTAATTAATACAATATATTTTAATTTTAGAGCAAATACTGCACAAACTTGTCTGTATGCTTTTCATTGGTCAAGCATACTATTCATCGATGGTTGGAAGAATTCACAAGATACTTTAAAGTCCCATAAGGAACAAATAATTGAAGGACAGATGTATCTATTATACAGTGTTGCAGCCTCTGGCATAGACAAAAAGTCTACAAAAGCATCAATTATAGTAAGTTCTAATAATAATATTGTTTTGCGCTTAAATGTTATTAATCATTATTTTTAGCTAAACAACATCCTCATCAGTGTACCAGAGAGTAACAAGATGTATTTTGAGACACTAAAAAAATTTGAACAAACATACTTCGTACCAGTGTTTAGTGCATTTTTATGTCAACAATCAAGTAAAGATAATGATCTCCTGAATGAATTTGTCGTAAGATTTTATTAAATTTCAATATAATTATTTTGAGAAATAATTATAATTATTTTAGCCAATATTTCTGGATACATTTATCAAAACTATGATAAGTGTTAAAACAAAACCACTTAAATCAGCGATCCTGGCTTGTTACCCATTACTGAAACAAGTCAATCATAACCAATTCAAAGACTCTTTACTTCCGGCATTGCAGAAGTCACTCCTGAGAAATCCTGAAATTATAATTGAGTGTGTGGGTCTTGTAATTTCAGGAGTGAGTTTAGATCTCAGTAAATATGCTATGGATTTAGGAAAGAGTTTAGTTGGTAAGTAAATACTTGAGAAATTAAACTATAATAATTATATTGCATATTTAAAATAATTAATATTCTGTAATATTAACAAATTAATGTGTTAACTCTGTTATTTTCAAGGCAAATTAACACCTACATATTGCAGATTTGTATATTTAAACATTTACAATTATCTTTATATGATTTCTAAAAATGTTTTATTGTATTTATAGGAAATTTACATTCCAAAGATGACTTGGCTAGGCAGGAGTCAGCTGAAGCTTGTATGAGATTATCTAAACAAATTTCTGAGTCTGAGGCTATTGAGGCATTACTTAAAAATGTGTTTGCAGTATTTCATGGATCTGATGGTAAACTAACGATTGTTGAACATAAAATTGGTGTGTTACAGGTAAGATGAAGAAGATAATGTAGATTAGTCCAGAAATATATTCTAATTATAATTACAGGGTGCAGGAAATATAAGTTTCAATAATGTAAGTGGAAGTGGGTTACAGAAATTAATTGAAGTGGCTTCGGAACATTTCATTAAGGTTCTCGAAGTAGAAGTGCACGAGAAAACTCTGTGTTTTGCTCTCGAAATGTTCTCATTATGGACAAGTAAATTTAGAAATGAAATACCCAAAAAAGTTATTGATGCTTTAAAGGTAAGATATGAAGTATTCTAGAAATTACTTAATTATATAAATAAGGTGTAAAACATTTATATATTTATTTATGTATGTTAAAATTTTTAAGAACAGTAAATTTTATTGTACTGAAATAAATTAAGAATCATAGGTAATAATTAATATTTATACTGTAAATATTTTATTTAATTTCGTTAAAAACAGAAATGTTATTTTTTTTAGAATGGATTAGGATTAAAAACATCCACACCTTTAGTTCGCACTTCATACATCCAGTGCATGCTGTCAACATTTCAAGGAAGCACAATTAGTCAAGCTAATGGTATTGTACCTATTCTATTAAAAACTGTTGAGAAAGCAGTCGCACAACCAACACAGATACCCCTGGTAACTGAAGGCCTATGCGCAGCCTGTTTCCTTTTAAAATGTGCTTCCATCCAAGGAGAAAAGGAAAACAACTTACAAAATCTCTGGAATGTCATCCTTGATATGAATAAGCAATTATTTATATCAGAAAAGTTTTTATCTATTGCAAGTGGAGATGGTTAGTAAAATATACTTTATCTATTATAATTATAAAAATATCACCATTAAGAAAATTTTTCATGGTTTTGCTCTGTAAACAATATTGACATGTTTTTAAAATTATTTGTTATCCCAATGTTTATTTCTAGCTTTGGTTTTGGTAATGCAATTATGTGAAAAATTATTAGTTGAACATCCTGATCGACTTAATGGAAAAGGGACACCTTTACACAGAGCAATATTAACTTGTTGTTTAACAAGCAGTTACACAGTGAGACAGAAATGCTTGAAACTTCTTAAAGGAATGGTTGGTGGTTTAGGTGGGGCAGCAATTGCCAGGTCGCTATTAAAAGAGTTAGCAAAGTATTTAGAGGTTTTGAAAATCCAAGTAAGTAACTTAAATCACTTTATTATTATTAAAAAAACTATTATTATTGGATTTTTTTTAGAATAAGAATGAACCTGAGAGCAATGAGTCTGGTGATGTTACAAGTGTGTCTCCACACATAATTGTTGAGTGTATTACAACTTTATGCTCAGGTACGACTATTACTGTCGAGGAGGCAGAACACTTAGCTCTGGAAGCTTTAATTCCAACACATCATCCATCAGTCTTACAAATAACTTACGATCTTTGGATTAAAATTGTTAGACATATGAAGTTGCAACCAAAAAAATTAATATTTCAGCAGATTGATTATCTTTGGAAATTGTTTACTGATGATTATAAACCAAACAAGGTAAATTGTGTACTTAATATATTATTCTTTCCTTTTATTTCCTAAAATGATAGCATAATTTTTACAATTATTCTTTTCAAATTTTCAACAGAAATATATGTTTTGTATATGTGTAAACAATTGAAAAATAATAAAATGAGAAATAATCTTTTTACGTAAAAGTACATGGCAATTTTAGTATTATTTAATTATTGGAACTGTAACATTAAAATTAACCACCCTTTTATTTTTAGAGTTATGAAAATGCATTAGGAACTGTCGTTTCATTTTGTGGAAATAATCTTTTGCCCAAACTAGTAAATCACATAGCAACAACACTGGATGACATCAGAATTTTGCAAATAAGCAAAGATGATTACTTTACATATTTAACGCCGGATGGAGAATTATATGATAAAAGTGTAATTCCAGGGTAATACAATTAATTCAATAAATTATGTTTATTATTGAGACTTTTCAAATTTATAGGGAGGAATCTAATTCTGCAATGAATATGAAACGTGAGAGCAAAGTTTACAGCTTCAAAGATCAACAGGAGGAACTACAATTGAGGCGAGAATTAGAGGAGAAAAAGAGGAAGGAGGGAAAAATAAAACCCCCACAATATACACCGAAACAACTAGAGGCTATAAAAAATCAAAAGATTAAAGAACAAGCAATTAAGGACAGATTAACTGAGGTAAATATATTATTTTACATAAAAATAATATAATTTAGAGTGAACACATTTATTTAATAAAATGATTTACAAGGGCAAAATTGAAAAGTAAATCTATCTAAGGTTTTTAATTATAGTTCAGTGTCTATCTGAACTACTATAGAATTGTATACGTGTATATTGTAAATAACACATGTTTACTTTTCATTTCAGTTAAATAAGATCATAGTTGAATGTGTTTCAAAACTAAGAGCTATTTCAAATGGCAATCCTGTTGAATTATCATTCCACTACAAAAACCTGCTAACAATAATCCTTAAAGATTGTGGATCACCACTAGCTGCTCCACTTTTAACATCACTTTTTGTAGACTTACGCAAAACAGTCTTCAGCAATGATTTGTCTACTTTATCTGATCTAATAGCATATTTAACGTTACGTCTGTACAAGCCACAGTGTGATTTGGAAGAGCGATGGGAGGATGAAGATATAAATAAATCAATGATTCGATGTATAGGATTAATACACAAAACCACATTGAAGAAGATTAATTCAGAGTTGGGGAGTGATGTGCCTCAAAATCATTTCACATCTCCTGCTTTCACTTATACCTTTCTATTACTAAAATCAAGTTTGCTATCAAAACAAGCTAAAAATGAAGAGAGTTTGATACATGACGGATTGCAGATAATATCAGAACACGCAAGACTGAGGGGCCGAGAGAATAATGATTTACACCATCCAAAATTCCTTCCTATAAAAGGGATGCTGCAGTTGCTGATTGAATTAATAAGTATAATCATAAAAAAGCAAATTATTGAAATATTATTAATTGTGACATGATTATTTAGGTACAACAAGTGGAAGGATACAAAGTCAGGCTGAAGCTACTTTGTTGGATGTTGCTGCTTCTGCTAGTGGTACCGAAAATTGTGCAACAGCAACTATTGAAGAATTGGAGGTTTTATTAGGTGCACTACAAAATCCAACAAGTGTAGTTCGTGATGCAGCTTTAAGAGGATTATCAGCTATGAAATCATCAATTCCTAGCTACTCAGAAAATGAGAAGCAAGCACTGTCAATTAGTAAAAGGATTTGGATTGCTAAATTTGATGTTGATGAGTCTAACAGGTAAGAATTGTAAAGGTGTATAAATGAATCAGAGTTTTTATTAAAAAACGTAATTGTTATTTAGGGATTTAGCAGAAACACTTTGGGTGGAAGCAAATTTAATTTTCCCACCAAGTCTTAGTGGAGAATTGATGGTTGATATTGAACATCCTGTTGAATGTATACAAGCTTCAGCTGCACAGGCACTTGCGGCTCTTCTTCAAGATAATAAGGATGAAGTCAAACCCACTATTGATAAGCTTATTACATTATATAAACGAAGAATGGCTGTAAGTAATTTTTCTCAAACTATTAATATTAACATATCTTATATGGCTAATACATCATTAATATATGATTTTTAAAGTGATATAATAATATAACTATAGAAAATTATTATTTTATTAAAATTAATAAAAATGTAAATGTATGCAGTTAATACCTGCTAAAGTGGACGAGTTTGGAAGAGAAATAGAAAAACCAGTCGATACTTGGTCACCACGAAAAGGAGTAGCATTGGCTTTAGCACATCTGGCTCCATTAATTAATTATGATCACATAGGCACACTCATAGAATTTTTCGTGTCTACTGGATTGGCAGATAGGAAAGAGAAAGTTAGGAAAGATATGTTATCAGCTGCATTGAAGATTGTGGATTTGCATGGAAAGGTAATTGATATAAAAATATTTATATAACATATATATTTCTGTTATTTCATTAACTCGAATTTCTTGAAAGAGTTGTAAATAATCATAATTATTATATAATACTAATAATAATCGTTCAATCAAAATCGATAAACATCACAGGCGACGTTTAAGATACTGGTTGTCATGTTCAACCGCAATGAGTATTACACTTGTGTGGTATTAGTGCAGACATGACGAGAAATTCACCGCCAAAATTCGTAATATATTTTGCATATTTTATAGGAAACTGTAAGCACATTATTACCAGTTTTTGAAAACTTCCTGGATAAATCTTCAAAGTCAGCCCACTACGATCATGTAAAGCAGGCCGTGGTAATTTTAATGGGATCTTTAGCCCGGCATTTAGAAAATGACGATCCAAGAATTAAACCAATTGTCCAGCGTTTGATATCAGCTTTATCAACACCATCTCAACAAGTCCAAGAAGCTGTGTCCCATTGTTTACCTCCTCTGGTTCCTTCAGTTAAAGAAGAAGCTGTTGGTTACATTAACAAGTTGCTACATCAATTGTTGAAAAGTGATAAATATGGGGATCGTAAAGGTGCAGCTTATGGTCTAGCCGGTATGGTGAAAGGTATGGGAATATTAGCTTTGAAACAGTTAGATATCATGCAGAAACTAACTGAGGCCATTCAAGACAAGAAGAATTACAAACACAGAGAAGGTATGTTACATCAATTTGCAACATTAGAAATAAGCTATTTATTTTCTTCTTCTAATTATAGGTGCACTTTTTGCTTTTGAAATGTTGTTCCAAACATTGGGCAAACTTTTTGAACCATATATTGTACATGTATTGCCCCATCTTTTGTTATGTTTTGGCGATTCTAGTCAATATGTTCGCAATGCTACAGAAGATACAGCAAAAGTGGTGATGAGTAAGTTATCTGGACACGGAGTGAAATTGGTTCTACCAGCATTATTAAAGGCATTGGAAGATGATTCCTGGAGAACAAAAACAGGTAATTCAGATTTGATTGTAATCTAAAAAGAAGACACTATAAAATCTGTTTTTAATTAGGTTCTGTTGAACTCTTGGGAGCTATGGCCTATTGTGCACCAAAGCAACTATCTTCTTGCCTTCCTAGTATTGTTCCTAAGTTAATTGAAGTTTTGAGTGATTCCCACATGAAAGTGCAAGAGTCAGGTGCTGAAGCCTTAAAAGTTATTGGTTCTGTTATAAGAAATCCTGAAATTCAAGGTAAGCACAAATTAAATTTTAATTTATTTTTATATTCATGTAAAAATTTTAGCAATTGTTCCTGTATTACTTCATGCCCTACAAGATCCTTCACATAAAACATCAGCTTGTTTGCAAACCCTCCTGGATACACAATTTGTGCACTTTATCGATGCACCCTCACTTGCTTTGATTATGCCAGTGGTGCAAAGAGCATTTATGGATAGATCAACAGAAACTCGAAAGATGGCAGCACAAATTATAGGCAATATGTACTCATTGACTGATCAAAAAGATCTAATGCCTTATTTACCTACAATTATACCTGGATTGAAGACATCTTTGCTGGATCCAGTACCAGAGGTAGAGTTGTGAAATAATTTTATTTTATCAGAGGATAAATTTAGCTATTTTAGGTCCGCAGTGTGAGCGCTAGAGCCTTGGGGGCTATGGTTCGTGGTATGGGAGAGTCTAGTTTTGATGATCTCATCCCATGGCTTATGCAAACACTTACATCTGAAAGCAGTTCAGTCGATCGATCCGGAGCTGCCCAAGGTTTATCTGAAGTTGTTGGTGGTTTGGGTGTGGAAAAATTATACAAATTAATGCCAGGTTTGTTTTTATAATATTAGTCTTCTAATATTAAAGTTTTGTTATATCAAAACTACTTCAAAGTAAGGTACTATTATTTTCTTATTTGGTAAGATTTATATGGTTTGATCAATAAATTTTGGCATTCACATGATATACAACTGAATCTAGTTTTGACAATATATAAATATGGTATATTTTATGTGCAATTTAATTTCAGAAATTATTGCCACGGCTGAACGTACAGACATAGCTCCACACGTTAAAGATGGTTATATTATGATGTTTATTTATATGCCAGTAGTTTTCCAAACAGAGTTTACTCCATATATTGGGCAAATTATCAACCCTATTTTGAAAGCCCTAGCAGATGAAAATGAATATGTGAGGGACACTGCTCTTAAAGCAGGTCAAAGAATAGTTACATTGTATGCTGAGTCTGCTATACTATTGCTTCTCCCAGAATTGGAAAGAGGACTGTTTGATGATAACTGGCGTATAAGATACAGGTATGAAATAACAGTCACTTAATTGATCTTATAATAAAATGATGGGTGCTAATTTTTTTTTAGTTCTGTACAACTTTTGGGAGACTTGTTATATCGTATATCTGGTGTAACAGGTAAAATGAGTACAGAAACAGCGAGTGAAGATGACAACTTTGGAACTGAGCAATCTCATCTGGCTATTATAAACTCTTTGGGTCCTGAAAGACGTAATCGAGTTCTTGCTGGATTATACATGGGTCGGTCTGATGTAGCTTTAATGGTTAGACAGGCCGCTCTGCATGTCTGGAAAGTTGTGGTTACAAATACACCAAAAACATTGCGTGAAATTCTGCCCACACTTTTTGGCTTGTTGCTAGGATGTTTGGCAAGTGATAGTCATGATAAACGTCAAGTAAGTGTGTTAATATTTAGTAATTAGTTAAATCATTTGAGCTTTCATCAATTCATCCAAACAGCTGTGAAAGATTTATAAAATAAAAACAACCGTATTTAATTTTTTTAGGTTGCTGCTAGGACCTTAGGAGATTTAGTTAGAAAACTAGGAGAACGGGTGCTTCCTGAAATAATACCTATATTGGAAAAAGGTTTGCAGTCAGATCAACCTGATCAAAGACAAGGTGTATGCATTGGTTTATCAGAAATAATGAGCTCAACATCTCGAGAAATGGTTCTCACATTTGTAAACTCTTTGGTACCAACTGTAAGAAAAGCACTTTGTGATCCATTGCCTGAGGTTAGGGAAGCTGCAGCAAAAACATTTGACAGCTTGCATGCAACTGTTGGAATTAAAGCTTTGGATGATATTCTTCCATCTATGTTAAAACAATTGGTAAGTAAATTATACAACTTCTACTTTATCAATATTTGGCTAACCTTATGACTTAAATACAAAATGTGATTATAAAATATTATTGTGAATGGATAATATTTCTTTTATAGAATAGTGATGATCAGGATTTAGTAGACTGGACCCTAGATGGATTGCGACAAGTAATGGCAATAAAATCCCGAGTGGTTTTGCCTTATTTAGTTCCAACATTGACTTCACCACCTGCAGACACAAAAGCATTATCTGTACTAGCATCTGTGGCTGGTGATTCTTTAAACAAGTATCTACCAAAAATTTTACCAGCTTTACAAACAGCCCTCGCAACTTCTACAGGAACTTCAGAAGAAGCACAAGTATGTGTATTAACAGTTTCCTTTTTTTTAAAAACTAGAAACATAAATGATAGCACATAGCTAATAATATTATGTTAATAACTAAATTTGATTACTTCTAGCAATTGGAATATTGCCAAGCTGTTATATTATCAGTTGTGGATGAAGCTGGAATTAGGACAGTTATTGACACTCTTTTGGAAAGCACACGCAATGAATCTGCTGAGCAGAGAAGGGCTGCTGCTACTCTTCTTTGTGCTTTCTGTGCAAATTCAAGGGCTCAATATACAACACACATTCCTCAACTATATAGAGGATTAATTCACTTATGTATAGATACCAACAAAGAGGTATTACAAATGTCTTGGGAAGCATTAAATGCTATAACAAAGGTAAACAAATTGTATGTAATATTAATTTTAGTTGAATCATTTGATTCAAACATGAATATTATATTCAAAAGTTAAATTTTACATATAAAATAAATTGTAATTTAATTTTCAGTCATTAGATGCTAAACAGCAATTAACTTATGTGTCAGACATCAGGCAATCAGTACGATATGCAATGCTAGATTTGAAAGGTTCCAGTGATTTGCTACCAGGCTTTTGTTTGCCGAAAGGTATTGCACCAATTTTACCTATATTCCGAGAAGCCATTCTAAACGGTGATGGAGATGAAAAAGAAGCTGCTGCACAAGGTTTGGGAGAGGTCATCAAATTAACGAGCGCGTCAGCACTGCAAACCAGTGTTATTTCCATCACAGGCCCATTGATTAGAATTTTAGGCGAGAGGTTTAATCCAAACGTCAAAACAGCCGTACTAGAAACACTCGCAATATTGTTGGCTAAAGTAATGTAGAGCTTTTCTTATAATAGAAAACATTATAAAATGATTAATTATTTTAGGTTGGTATTATGCTTAAGCAGTTCTTACCCCAACTGCAAACTACATTTGTGAAGGCTTTAAATGATCCTAATAGGGTTGTACGATTGAAGTCTGCTTCAGCTTTGAGCTATTTGATTTTAATACATCCAAGGCCAGATCCACTATTCACAGAGTTGCATAATTCAGTTAAAAATACAGACGATGTATCTATCAGGTATTTTAATTATCACTACTTACTACTTAGTGTTCACATTATTTAATTATAAGAAGCTTTTTTGCATTAGATGGACAGCTAAAAGGATATTTTACACTGTGAAAATGGTATACTCATTTTATTTGTTTATTATTAATCCACAATTCTCAGTATACTATACTAAGAGAAGGCTTAAAATAGTGTTTAATTTCATTCTGCTATAATTTCTTTTCTAATTTAAGAATTATGTGCATTTTAAAGTGAAATACACATAATTGTAAGCACTACTGTTTGCTTCCTTATTTTCATCATAACCAACTAATAATTTGTAGAGAAACAACTTTACATGCTCTTCGAGGAATCGTATCTCCAGCGGGTGATAAAATGTCAGAACCAATCCGGAAACAAATTCACCAGACATTGATAGGAATGCTTGGACATCAAGAAGACATTACTAGAATATGTGCAGCGGGTTGTTTAGGAGCTTTATGTAAATATTTATCACCAGAACAATTAGAAACCACATTGACAGAACACATATTACGTAAGTTATTTTATTATTTATTTTAATATGAATAAATAATATACAAATGGCATAATAATATATTAGATAATAAACAAATGAAACCTAATGGTTTTTATTTGTTTTATTTTAAATTACCAAATGTTTATTTTCATATTATAGATGATGACAACCAAACAGATTGGATGCTAAGGCATGGAAGGGCTGCAGCTTTATCAACGGCTATGAAAGAATCTGCAGGAATTTTATGGCAAGACCAATATAAACCCAAAATTGAGAAAACACTTTTGAGCCAATTGGCAGCAGATAGAGTACAAATAACACAGTCTGCAATTAGGTCATTTGGATATTTATTGCAATATCTCATGACCAATGGGGAAACTTTGCCTGTTAGTGTTCTAGGGCCATTTGTTAAGGTTAGTAATGGAATTAATAAATGATTAGTAATGAAGTGAGGAATCTTATATCTGGGCTCTAGTTACTGCAAAACACTATATTATTATAATTAATATATTCCAAATTATTTTATTGTTGAATCTCATTTAGCTAGATTTTTGTAAGAACTAGCAGCACTGAATTATAATATAGCTGCCATTACATGGCTGAAATCACAATTGCAAAAACCACAATTCATCAGTTATATGCCAAAAATTATGCACATCCTTCCTAATGGAAGGCCAAAAGAATAAAATGATTTCTTAAAATAAAATTATTACAGATATTTTATTTTCAAAAATGCAATTAAAAATTAATATCTACACACTTTTTGCTAGGTGCTCTTGAAATAATTTAATAGAAATATTAATTTACAGTATTATTAATATATAAATAAGAAAAAATTATTTAATTTATGGTAAACATTACATTACTTTATTTTAGAGCATGAATAACAACAGTAATGACGTGAAACAGTTATTAGCAAGAGTATGTATCCATCTAGCAAAAACAGTGCCATCAGAAAAAATGGCACCAGAATTGCTGAAACTTTTATTGCCAATGTTAGTAAATGGAACCAAGGAGAAAAATGGGTATGTGAAAGCTAATTCAGAACTTGCATTGATTGCAGTTTTAAGGCTTAAAGAAGGTGATGAAATTAATCAGGTAAGACGAGGCTTTTCTTCATTCTATGAAGGTTTTTATAATTAATAAACCAACTTTTTATAGAAATGTTTAAATATTTTGGATGTGGGAGCTCGAGAGTCCCTCTCGGATGTGGTTAGTAAGGTGTTGAAGAAAATCATGCACCAACCAGAGGGCAAAGAAGAAGAACTGGATGATACACTATTGACTTGATCATACTTGATTATAAACGGAGAGATTTACTATGTGCATGTCCGTTTCATCCTTTCACCTCATTATCGTGTACCCTATTTAGGAAGCCCTTATCGTGTACATTATGTTGATATTTGTTCCATTTGGTTTAACGACAAGCATTTTTATACTGTTTTCTGTAACAATTTTACTTGTTTATTTAATTGTACTGTTGATTGCATACAATGTCTTAAACCCGGTGTAATAAATGTTATAGAAACCGATATATTTTTATTTACAATTGGCACCATTCTGATTTGTTTAAAAATAGTAATTTAATTTTTTATATGACTTTTAGATTTTTATTTGTTAAAATTTGTTTTTTTTTATATATTTGGTTGGTAAGTAAGTTAATGTTTTTCTTCGTGTAATTTAATTTGGTAAGTAAACTTGATAATGTAATTATAGTTTTGTTTATAAATAATAAATGGAGATATCTGTTTTCAATAAAATCTATATTCGTGTTGGTAAAACTTGATTGGATAAATTTATTAGATATTTATTTAATTATAGATAATGGAAGTGTTCAAGGTGGTAACTGATCAATAGAAATATAATTTTATTTCCTGTTAAATATATTGCGTTATTATGTATAGTGTTGATGTATATTTTAAATTAATTATTAAATTTAAAAATATACATTCAAAAACACATACAATATAATTTGATTTAAGATAGCATTAATATAGTAAAAAAATATTTTGCTACTCTTTTCTAGATAACTAATAGAAATGTACGAAAAATAATATTTTATTTCAACATGGTAAGAAACAAACTTTAATTCAATATATACAGGGTGTTCAATTTAAGTGAAGACAATGAAATATCTCGAAAACTGCACATCGAATAAAAAAAATTATAATTAAAATTTGTTCGCCTCGGAGAGGGACATCTAATGATACAAATCTCGACCCACCACCCTCAACCCCCTAGGGGTAAAAAAGTTAAATAGAAACCACCATTTTTTTTGTACGGATTTGAATACTCAGGGAAAAAATAAGAAAGTTTTATCTGTAAATTTTTTTCGTATTCGTGACTGACGGCGCTATAATCGACAAAATTCAAAATTGGCAAAAATAATGATGAATGAAAAATGGGGATATCCTGAGAAATACGAGGGGAATCGTAAAATTAGATTACATATTTGGTAAATTTTTTATTTTTACTCGTTCAAAATTTAACCGCTTTGAATCCACGCTAAACGAATTAATTGAATAAGTATCTCAAAAACGGTTCTAAATCTATCTTAATGGCTTTTTGTACAAAATATAGGAAAGTTTTAAAGTGACTTTGTAAAAATTTGTTTAAACGAGAATATCCTATTTAAGGACTTAAGAATGTCTGCCTGTGGAAGCTGTATACAAAAACCTATTGGAGATTTTAGGCTCAAACTTTAAACAGGGGTTTATTATAATATCCAAAAAAGAGTCTCGAGTAAATAACCTATTACGAAGAACTACATGTCACTAAAATGTCAATAAAAACTTAATTTTAAAGTTTCATTTGAAAACTGCGTTAATTTTTTAAAGATAATGGTATAAACGCATCAGGCTTAATTCTACACTTTTCTTCAAGGCCTATAATGTTAATTTTAAATCAAAGAGAAAATGGGCAAGAGTTCTTCAAGGTTGTGAAACAGGTCATTTAAAACTAGAACTGAAATATACAAGACTTTGTTTTGTTAAACAATTTGTTTTAACGAAAGCTGTTAATTTCTGTTATCATTATTAAATTTTATTAAATCATTAGCTAAAATATATATTTTTTTAATTTTTAAGGGAATTATCATGATCAGATTGATGATTTGAGTAGGTAATAATTTTAGAAACGTATTTACTTATAAATATAGCTGGTATTTTTTATTAGTAACAATATTTTGTACATACACTTTACAAAAATGTAATCATTGTAAGTTTTAAATGTTGATGGCCGGAATTTTGAATTATCTCTGCTCCACAATCTTACTTTAATATATATTTTTTATATACAATCAATCGTTTTCGATTGAAATCATTATCTTTATAATTCCATAATAGAAATATTTTACATATAGATTGACGATTTTGTATAAGTTTATTTTAGAATAAAATTGATGATTATAATTATATTTAAATTATAGGCATTAGTCGAAGGACAAAAAATACGAAAATCAATCCGCCTTCAATTACGTTCTACCTTTTATTACAGATCAATTAAGCCTCACATGAATTAACTAAAGGTATATGAAACTGAAATTGCGTCGATGCCATAAATCATTAATGTAGGTATGAATTATTCCATATCATATCGGACGCAAAACGATAACTGAATCAGAAAACGGAGAAGCACTTAAAAATTCCATTGATTGTCTCGTCTATTATTAGATGAGAGTAAAATCAATTCTTTTCTGCGTGATAAGTTTAAACTATTAAATAATTTGTTGAGAGTCTTCAAGTCATCATTTTCCGCACTGGGTTCATTTTTCACTAATTTTTGACCGAACACCACTGAATTTTCAAATTGTTTGTCATCTTTAGGACTTGGTTTCGTAAAATCTTCTGGATGTCTGATATCTTCAAAATTGGGCCCTTTACACACTATAGGATCCAAAACAACGTACGTTTTCCTGCGAAGAAACCGCGTTCTATCCTCGTTTAAAGACATCACACTTTTCGAAATATCTCTTTTTTCTGTAGTCTGCGGTTTTTTTGTTTTTTTCTTTTTTGGTTTTAAAAGATCACTGTCCGAATTATAGTTCAACATCCTACTACCATGCTTTCCAATTGGGGGAATTCTAGTGTACGGAGTAAAAACTTCAGATTTTGATGTGCCATGTCTTTTCGATTTCGAGTCGACGTCCGTTAGTGAGTTTTCCTCCAGCGAGTTGAACGTTTGTTTTCTCAACTTTCTCGCCATTTATTTCCATGCGGAGTGTTGCGTGTGGCCATTATAAAGGTGGCCGGCTGACTAATATCGTCCCGCCGTAAAACTAATATAGTACTTACTTCACATTACACGCGATCCCCCTTTTTGTGTTATATTATTCATTGCCACCAACATCATTCGTGTAGATATACACTGATAAAATTTATCTAATGCATCATAATGTATTTATATTGATTTTATATTTGTGAATACATAATTGATAGATATAATTAGTTAGATAAACTTAGCAAAAGAGCGGTGCCGCGTTTTACCCAAAAATCTGATGTTTCCGCCCCGCTTCTTAGGTCTACTGCTACCACAAACGCTGGCCTACCTTGAACTCCAGCTCTGATGGGGAAGTAGTAGGCCGGACATGAGTATATACCTTAAAATATAGCAATGTAATTAAAATGTTTCTTTTATTATGAATTACAATTTAAATTCTGATGGTTTCTAATCGCATTATTTTAAATTTTTATTAGCTTTTAGCATTTAAAACAAGATTTATCAATCAAAACTTTAGATAAATTTTGATTTTATACACTAGTGAACAGTATTTAAAACTGATCACTTTTTCAAACAGTTACGAGTATATCTACCTCTGGTTTTTTTCTTCATACTCTCTACCGGTTTGAAATGTATTAACGGCATCGGACATACTAATTGCATGGGTTGAGGTTCTACAAGACACGCTAATCTTTTATCCCAACCACCTCCTTCTAGGAACAGACCTTTTACATAAACGCCACTTTCAGGTCTAACCTGAATCGAATACTCTTCAACGGTTAAGACGGTAAAATCCCAACTAAGAGTATCAATAGGCACTTCCATTGTTCGAGCTGCAGTCTAAGGCAAAATAAAATAACAATAAAGAACAACAATGACTGAAATGAAAATCACATCATAACAATTTTAACAATACTTGGTTAGTTAATATCAAACAACAACGTTTATATTTGTAAATAAAGATGAAAAAACAAGTAAGCATACTTGCAAAACGGCTGTTAAAAACCCAGTTGGAAAGGTGTACGCAGTCAACCAAAATAATAACGGAGGATGAGTTGTTTCAGCCCAATGAGCAAAGTGCTCAACGCGTAATATCAAGTCTCTCGTCCAAGATCCAAGAAGCTTCAGCGATGGATAAGCTTAAAAAATAGTGATTTAAATAAATATGCAATTATATTATATGAACGATTAAGTTTTAGAATTAAATTTGTATTATAACATACCCTTTAGCCACAACGAAGGCACTCGTCCTTCATAGAAGCAAATAAATATCTCTTCCAGCTCAGAAGACATCACTACCAATCCCTTAATGCCTTTTTGTAGCTCTTCTAATGATTGCCGCATTGAAATTAGCAAAACATTATATCTACAAACATTTTAAATCTTTTTTGCTTTAAAAAATTGAAATATTCTTTTGAAATACCTAGATATTTCTTGTAGTAAAACCACATCTAAGGGCGTCTTCGTGTTTCCTATCAACTTATCAGTTCCTTCGTAATCTATAGGTTCGGGAACCTTTGATAAAACATCCAACGCTAATTGAGACACCTTAAATTATCAGACATTTAATATAATAAACAATTATCGATTTATTTAATTACTTTCTCTTCTTTACTCTCCTCGTCCTTAGAAGTGGCTTGTATTTGCAAAGACATCAGTGTTTCAAACAGTTCTCTGGCTTCCGTAATCAACGAAGTAATATCCGCATTCGGATGTTGTCCAAAAGCTTCTGGACGGTCAACATTTGGTAAAATTGTTATGTAATCTTGATATGATTGTAAAGAACCGTCACGGGGAATATAGTAAGTGCCCAAAGAAGATAATCTAAAGCGCAACAAATGTAATGTATATATTTATTTTTAGTATCTATTTCTCACTCACTAAAGAAATAAGCAATAATCTGCATACTAACCTATAAAGTGGATTATTAATAGTATCGTCACAGAAGAAATGGTTAATGTATGTTGTTAATAATCTTCTATCCCAATCATCCGTCACATGACCTCCATAATTAACACCAGCAATCAAGTACTTCAATGCATCCCATGGTGTTACTTGATATTCATCTAAATATATAGTCAACAAATTTTCTGAAACCTAATTAATAAAAGAAAAATGTTTTACACATATCATTGCAACTGTTATTGCATGGTAGTTCATGTAAAATTACAATAAACATTTTAGTTTAAGTGTTAATTATATGCATTTATAAAAATGCCTATTATCATAGAATAGATCAAATTTTGTTTATTCTTTTTATATACAATTAAAGACAAAAAATGCTTTTTTGAAAATAACAGAGTTATTCATTACCTTATTAAACAAAACAAAAACAAAATGCCGTTTAATAAGTATAAGGAACAATGTAATCCCAGAAAATATTGAGAAAAAAATGTGATGTCATTTTATACCCTCTAAAGAAAGATATAACTAATTTGGATAGGTATGAGTAATTAACTTACTTCAAAATCTGAATCATTAAAGCTATAAATAACATTCCATCCCAACTGCTGAAACTTCTTCCTTTCTATAAGAATAGCATGAAAATAGCAAAGTGCAAATAATAATTTCTTGTATTTCTCCTTGGCATGACATGCATTAAACTGTTCTTCTGTAATTACTTGATACAACCGCTTAAGATTCGCTTTAATGCCCTGTAAATGTAACTAGAGTGCTACTTTTGTTTGAATTTTATTAAATTAATACCCTTGGTGGTTCAGTGGTCATCTTAATACCAGCTTGTAAAATAGAGATTGGAAACTCAGGATGCGGACTTGAGCTGAGCCATAATCTAAATCGTGGATTTACTTTTCCTATACGAAGTGTTTCGACAATTTTATCCAATTTTGGCATCCAACTTAAGGAAAGATGACAGTTTGCTAAGAATACCCAATTTCCTTCTTTTGCGCCAGTAGCCAACATTCTAAAATAAGTAACTTTCTCAATCATTCTTAGATGGTATAAATATTGTTCTTTTAAAACAACTGTATATATTAAAAAGTCCTTAGGTCGATGTAAAAGATTAACTAATAATGTTAGTTTAGTTTTAGCATTCCAATAATATCATTTAAAGTATAATGGACCAACGTCGACTAATTATTAACTAAAGTATATAATGTTTACTATACTTAGTGGCGATTGGGGCTTGGCCTTGTCCCAAGCTTAAAGAGTGGAAATGTTCAGTCATTTTTGACGTCTCGGCTAGTTGTAAAAGCGAGTTTGTTGGATCCACACCAGGAGAAAGCACAAAAATCAAAGGTGTTTGTGGTATAGATTCTTGCAAAACTGCTTTAATATCTAATACTGGAGGTTCCACGAATCGTGATCCTAACTGGTTGACAATAAATGCCGATATACAGAAGGATATTCGGTCCTGGCGCAGGGAGCGCACGAAAAGCATTTTTTGGAATTCGCTGCAAATATCCTCCCATTCGCCTTAAAATTATCAATTTTATTATAGAAATCTTAATAAAAGACATTAATACCTATTAAAGGTTGTGTCTCTGGTTCGGTATGAATATACCATTGATACCAATCTCTAGGAAATTGTTCAAAAGAACCAACCACTCCGTGAAAACCACCAATTTTATCTAATTCCGCAATATTGTCCCAATTAACATCACTCATCCAACTACAAGGGTTGTCCACTTGATTTTCTCTGTCCAAAACAACACCACCTTTTAGCAGAAAGTTGTATTCAGAGGAGATAATCTTTGATTGCGCCTCCAAAATTTTGACGCACATATGAAAAGAAAACAGCAATTTATGCCTTTCAAAAATCGCTCGACATGTATTTTTATAGACTGCATACGTATGAAAATCATTCAGAAAGTCGATTCTTTCTTCCAAATTTTGTGATTTTTGACTTTTGTCGATAGATTGGGTGAAAAGAAGGACGTACGCATCTAGCGCGAATTGGTACATCGGATCGATACGTCCCATGTCGTTCAAAACGAAGAATAGTATAGATGCTCTTTCTGCACAAGGTCTATACCCCTAAAAGAATAATAAGTAAATAAAATACATAACATATTTAATTAAATTTACTATTAGATTATGTTAAGCATTATCATTGACGTTGTTGCTTTAGAGTATGATCAAAGTACTTCTAATAATTTACTTGTTACTTACTTCACGTGCAGTATCAATTTCTTTTTCAGTTGTTTCAGAAATCTCTAAACTTTTCGTAACAGCGATTGAAGTCTGTTTTGATGTTTGCAACGTATTAAACAACTCGGCATCTTCAAGAATAGAGCCTCTGCTTTCGTTCAACAACCTCAACAATTCATTTTCCAAATCTGTTAACGTCCTCTTTCCTTTTGCAATGGTTAGTACCATTTGATCCTTTTGCTCTTCTAGCTGAGGTCTTTCTTTTCTGAAAATTATTCCTAGTAGTTGCGCTTCTAATCCTTGTTCCTTAATAGCAAAATTAACTAGCGTCGTTTTTGTAGATACTTCTGGAGGATAATGAGGGTTCGTTAATTTGGTAGTGATGAAGAATCTGAAGTTTGTATCATAGGAAACCATTTTATCATCCAACTTAATCATTAACATTCCTCCTTGTTTGACGACGGCTTTATCTAAGATTGGATTTACTGCTGGATCCATCACTTCACCTATGTTTTGGAGCAAAACCGGTTTTCCAAATTGGACGCCATATTCAATAAATTTCATAAAGTCTGGCATTCCAAAATCTATAACCTAAAAAGAAAAAGTTAATTTATAATATTTGTAACTAATATAATTATTCATAAAATATGTATAGTATTTATATATTAGTATATTAACTTAAAACTAAAATATGTTTATAAAATCATATAAAGGAGCTAATAATGCTTATACATATATAAAAATACCTTTAAATCTCTCACTGCTTCCATAGCCTTGATCCATTTTTGAGCTTGGCATTGGGGGTCAATAGCTAGTGGCCAACGAGATCCACGTACAACAATTATACCATTTTCTGTGCTGAAACTATCAGATGGTAACCCTTGAATATTCCATTCCCTAATTGTGGTTGGATCAGTTAAAAATTTGATAACATCAAATTCTTTAGAGCAAGGGACTTCCTCTTGAATAACCTTTTAAAAAGACGTAAAATAAATACATGATTTATTATTAAATATCTAGGGCGCACTTCTTTTTTCCACATATCCATCATTTCGTCCCTGTACTGAGATACAAACGGGCCAGCATAAGATACGAATGCAGTACCTAGAAGGCAGTCACCTGGTAGATAATCAAAGATTTCATCGAGGTATTCAACAGTATTTTCCCAGCGGACTTTTTCTCCGGCGAGATTATCGATTAGCATGAAAGCTCTTTCTAACTGTATTCTTAAAACTTCCGCCCTTCTATTTAATTCTTCCTTTTGAGCCACCTTTTCTTCGTATTCTGCTTGGAGACGCGCCAACTTTTCATTCAATTCCCGCAACTTCGCTTCAGCTTCAGCTAATAATCTTTGTTTCTCAGCTAGAGATTCCAAGGCTTCGTCTAGTTTAGCTTGTTTTGGAGCTACATATCTTTTTTTTATAGAAAATTTATGTATTTATATATTATGTATTAATAGACTTGAACATTCAATAATAAAGAAATTAGCGTTTTACTCTATTTAGTAAAGTAGTGGACAATAAAAGTATAAAATAAAAAATTTGTTTTCGTTTGCTGCATTTAATTTTAGGTCTTTATTATTAAAGGTTTCAATAGTTTGATTTTTAGCGAATGATTTATATTTAATGACTTACTTCCAAACCTTTGCATATTTCTCGATAGCAATGACCCACATGCATAAAGATTTCGCAGCCAATGATACAATACCAATTTTTTCAGGAACAAATTCTTCATTCGCTGTATACTGGGCAATTTTCTTTAAAGTTTTTTCACTAATATGATTTTTATCGAATTCTCTTAGGTCATCTAGGAACTTTTGTTCTCCTAATTGTTTTTTAGATTCGGTCCACGTGGGTTCGAGCTAAAAACAAAATTTATTTTTCAAAATTCAATTCTTCTATATTTAGTAACATAATTTTACTTGTTTTAAAATCATAACTGCCTCCATGACCATTTCTACTTTATATGGTGGTTTTGAATAAGATTTCATTTCGCTTATATCTTTTTTATTTAAAGAATCCAAGGCCCGAATAGCTTCCTCTAGTGCGGGCATAGCTTCATCCAAGTCAGCCTGAGCCACATCTGCCATTTTCTTGCAAACCACTTCTTCCTCGGATATTTTAATGCTAGTGGCTGCAACCTGTTTGGCTTGATCGTCGGCTTCCTTCTGCTGCGCAACAATGATCACCATGTATTCATCACATTGCTGTTGAAATTCGGCTACTTTAATTTGCGCTTCTGCTAACTCTGTAGACATAGTTTCCACTTTGGATCTACAATCTTCAATCTTCCACAAACCGCTTCGAAGTTTATTGGCTTCAAAAGCGATCTCTTTTCTCTTTTCTGCTAACATCCTATTATCATATTTAAATGTAAGACAAATTTGTTTAACAATACTTTGATAACAATACAACTTTAATTTTAAAGCAAAATTGTTACTAAATTTGTCATATATATAATAAGAAAATACTTGCGCTTTGTATCCGGTTACTAACTCCATATAATTAATTGGTGTTACATAAGAATAACGTTTTAATTCATCCGCCATTTTCCTAGCAAACTTAGCTACTGAATCATGAATTGTAGCAAAAATACTTGCCACAGAGTTTTTCATACGTTCTTGGCCCGAAATTATTAACGATTCGCGAGTTACTTCCTAAAAAGTACTAGTTTTAGAATGTTCACAATTATAGTTTCTGAAAAATACTTTTGCTTGTCCAGTAATAGTTTCAACAAAATTAAGTCCAAACAGGTATTTATTCGCTACTTCCAAAAGAGCTTCTTTAGGCCAATCACAAAACCAGTCTATTGTTGTGCAGTTAACTAAAGCTGGATATTGGCGCAACCTATTTCTAAATGCATCTCCAATTGGACTCATGCACAAGATTATGTGTAAGTTGGTGCGTATTCGTTCAATAAAGAAGTTGTATACAGCTTCGTTGGTTTGTGCAACACCAGCTTTTGTTGAATGTTTATATAGTTTACCTTTGATCTAAAATTTAAGACGTAATTTTTAGACTCTATATAAATATTGATATTTTACCTCCTCAAACTCATCCGGCTTATACAAGTTAGGAACTTCACCGCTACTCATCATGTTATTAATAATTTCCAAGAAACCCTCATCCATAACTTGCGTATCGTTAAATAGAAACGAAGTACCTTTACCGTCAATACCCGTTAAACCATTTAACTTCTTCAAATCTTCCCTAAACTCAGGTATTCTATAAGACCGAGTGACGCTTATTTGGAACGTTGACAATTCTGCTATATAGGCAGCAATCCTTGAAACTGATTGCCGCCCGCTACCTCCTATTCCCACCAGCAGCATGTTACCTCTGGGCTGCGAGACAACTCTAACAATCTTACAAATATGTTCTATAGCTTCTTTAAATAAAATTAAATCCATTCTGACAATATTTGGTGATGCATTGTATTCCTCCATCTGTAACTCAAGATGCCTTCTCAAAGCTGCCATATCGTGCAAATCATCGTACAGACTGAATTGGTGCATGAAGTCGCCAAAAAGTGGGATCTCTTTATTGGTGCAAATTGAGTGAAATGTTAATTCGAAATGCTTTCCTAGTTGTTCATTCATTTCATTCATAAACCATTCTCTGTCCCTAATTAAATATTTTGAATAATTCATAAAAATAATTATTAATATATAAAGAACACTAGAATTATTGGTTGCTTCGGTTATATATCTTACAAAACATTATAAATATAACTTATTTAAAATTAAGAACTTTACAGATTAATAAAATAAAAGTTAGTATGTGACTTTAAGCTCAAAGCTTTAAATGAAATTGGTTTGGCCAATTCTCCATATTATAAAATTACTAAACAAAAGTCATATATACACAATCATTTTAACTTTGCCTTCATTAAAATATAGAGGTTACAAACACTCAGGAGAAAGCTGATGTACGTGATAGATGTCACTACATAAACATTTTTTCTTATATTAGTAATAACATATTTTATTTTATTTAGTGTCCTTTTATGGTATCAACCATTCATTGCTATGTAGTTCCCCCATCATCTAGATGTACTTTATCTCTCCTGAACGTTAATCATTTACTAATACACCCTGTACATATATACCGTTTCACTCTAAGCTACTTACTTATCATCTATCAATCGATCGTAAAACACTCTGAAACACTCATGAATCCACAATTTTATAATAAAGAATTTACTGTTGCCATTATCTTTGTGTGATCGTAGTAAACCCTGAAATACTTTTGAAATATCTCTTAAGTTAAAGAGGTAATGTATTTTAGCTGGCGTTGGGAGCATTTTAACAATGACGTTATTGTACAGGTCTATAGTTGCATCTGTCATTTCCCTTGCTATTTCTTTGACTTCATCTATGAAATCGTTCACATGCTGTATTAACATGGTTCCAAAAATTCTTGCTATTGTGTTTTCTGTAGGAAAGGTCATGTTGATCACATTAAACTTGCTCTGAAGCCTTGGAGAGATTACATTCCGCCCGCCTCCAGGTGGGCCCATTCCAGCCATTATAAACATATTCTAAAAAGGTAATGATTAGTATACTCAATAGGCGGCTAAACAATTAAAAAAATATATATTATACAATATGGTCGCCTGACACGTGTTTCCGAACATAACGAGTGTTTCTCTTCACCAAATTTACATACCTGATTCCATCAAGAGTGTAGCTCAACAAGTATCAATTATAATAAACTATTAGTTATAAAAATATTTATTATTTGTTAAATTGTATTATAATTACTTGTATATATTTTCTCCACTGTTTTTGTCTATCGTACCAAAATCCATAATCAATCCATTGCCTCAATAATTCTAAAGGTGGCTGTGAACCATATGTTTCTTTTGCTGGCATATTTAAATCGTCCAAAAATGTTATCATTAACTTTCCACCTGGAGGTGCGTAAGAATTTTTAGTTCTTTTTTCAACTCTGCTTTCTATAGCATCTTGAACGTTTATCGAAGTAGTCTAAAAGTATTTTTTTAATATTAATTATCTGATTATCTCCTCATTTGTTATTTAACTGTATGATACATGATAATTACCTGTGCTGACATATTAATATTCAATATATTATACTTTTCAGGATTTACAGTTGACAAAACCGCTTGAGCAGTTGACGTTTTTCCGGTACCCACCGGCCCTGTCAGCAATACTGGGTGACCCTGTGCTAAAAGGGCCTTCACGATAAACTCATATCGGACTGTATCTATTGTCGGTACGAGAATTTTGTAGAACGGAAGTGCTTCGTCGAACTTCCAACTTTGGTTTAGTTTATCTTCCCAAGTAACGAAACAGCGGTTTTTAACGTCGACGTAGTATTCATATATGGTATCCTTTAATGGATAGATACCTTCTTTTTCTCTTATAAATGCGTCTAGCTTCTTTCTACCGTCTTCGTTTACCGTACAACAAACCGACCATGTGAGGCTAAAGGTGACCAAATCATTTATATATCATTAATATAATTATAATTAATTTAATCAAAGTAGTACCATTTTTGACAAGAAAAGAAAAGATATATGTTCATCATATATCCTTTTTAAACACCTGTAATGTGGTGAGGGTTTGCTAAGAGTTATTAGTTATTAATTTTTAGTGTGTATACAAATAAATCAATGCAATATACTCCTTAGATTTCTTAAAACATTACAAAAATATAAAGAAGCTAATTATCTAGTCACTAAGAAACGACACCTTTGTAAATACCGATATTAAAATAAGTAAAGATTATTAAAGATATTTACAAATAATCGTCTTACCAGAAGAAAAACCAATATTTCGACATATCTTCAAATTGTTCTTCCTTACTACTGTCAATTCCATTTTCCTTAGTAGCAAAAAGCTCTAGTAATTTGCAAAGTGAAGCAACTAAATTTAGTTCATTAGTCACGACAGTTTCCTCACAGTTGAAACGCTTGAAATCGAGAATTATGTTGAGGTAGGAATGAAAGTATAGCTTCATCTGAAATATGGTTTACTATTATCAGTTCATCTTAAATATTGTACATACAATATCTTGATATTCAGTTCCTCTAGGTTTCATCTTTTGTAGCCAACTAGTGACAAATGGCAACCAACCCCAATCTTTATAATCATTGTAAACCATACCGCATCTGCTAACTGTCGCCGGAGAAGCTACAGTTAGATCTCCTACTTCGAAAAGTAAGGAAACTTGTTCCGGCATTGTAATACGATCGCTGTTGATTAGTGTTAGAACTTTATTATCATCCATGACACTGTTCATATTTTCAATCCATACTGCATCAACTGGTCCGTCGAATAGAATCCACTTTTCGTCGGGACTCTCATCTAAATTTTAATTTATACATATATTGTAATATTCTAATATTATGAATGAAATAATCACCAGAGCAAGTTATTCTCATTATGGAACTGATAACACCATCTAACCACTCGTTAGTACTTAAATTGTACTCGCCGTAGAGCTCGCCCAAATTGAGCGCCTTGGGATTAATGGGATATTCGAAAACACAATTAAATCCCTGTTTACCCATTTTTTTCAGTCTACACATACTTCCTTTCAATGCTTTCCAAGTCACCGATTTTGCAGTCCCAGTTCTTCCTAGGATCATCACCGAATGCCGCGAGCATTTAGTTTCATATAATTGAATGACTTTAGTAATAGCAGTAGGTATAGCCTAAAATATAAAATTAATAAAATTAAAATATAAATCTTGTCATACTTAAACATTTGCATCTTTATTTTGTATTATTTTTATTTTTTTTGTAAGAATAGTTTTTATAATTAAAATTATTTTAATACCTGCAATCCAATAGAATTAAGTTCAGCGGTAATAGCATTATTCATGTCTTCATAATCAACAGAGGGTAAACTGACGCCTGGGAAGATATCAGACATTATTCCATTAAATAAAGGCAAATCATCTGCTGTTAACTTTGCTATATTCATATCCTTCATAGCTAAGTAAACAACTTCATCTTCTTTCAGATGACCATGCTGTCTCCTTTTCCGACCAGCATACCTCAATAAAGCAACCATTGATCTCAGACCAAAATCGTAATGGTCTTGCTTACTTAATTGCCTCATTGATAATTGATAAAGTGTGAATACCTAAGAAGAAATATTATTTTATTACAATATATGATAAATAGAAATATCATGTATACCATACAACTACAATCAATGAAGAATTGAAATTTGAAGAAAATATAGAAAAGTTAGTAAGCCCTACTACGTTTAATTAGATGTTATTAGATAAAAACAAAAAATATTCATACATATATCGCATTTAAAGTAACAAAGCCCATTTATTAAATACCTTTTTAGCCAAAAGTCTAGCATTTACGAAGCCATCGCTGAAAAGTGTATTTTCTGCTATTATCATACTATCAGGTACCATCATAGATATGGGCCGAAACATGGATTTAAGATTATCAGGTAGTTCTGTTCTTCCGGCATATCCAGGATTCATAGTGATGAAGATGCCACAGGTAAGTTTTAAATTAATCAATATACCTAAAAATTGTTTCTACAATTAAGTATGCTAAAATTTGTTAAAAGTTGTTCAATAATACATACATAACCCATACACAGATTTTTAAATTGTTAAAAAGAATTATTAATTAAATGTATTAAAATCCTTTACCTCATTGTAGAAAATTTACTATTAATTTATTTTCAGTTGTAGATACTAAAAATTATTTAGTAAAACAAATATGTTATGACAAACAAAAACTTCTTCTAATTGTAGGATGATACACTTGCATAAATAGTTCACACATTTCATCATCCTTCGAAATAGTATAGATAATAAGGTCATTAAAATATAATACTATAAAATATTTTTCAACTTTCAATTAAATGATATAGGTCTAAAGGACTTCAGAAATGTCAATGCTATCTGAAGCCTTATTGAGTTATACAATAAGTTAAGAGAATGCATATATTTATCATCTTATTGTTTTAGTAGAAAGAAAGAAAATAAATGCATATATACTTCTTACCTTCAAAAACAAATTGCTTCAACTTTTGAGAAATGGCCGATAGAATGCACATGATTTGTTGGGCAACCACAGACAGCACCTCGATATTGATCCGGTTGAATTCATCGAAACATCCCCAAGCACCAGTTTGGGCCAGGCCCGAAAAGCTCTTTCCCATACTTTTGTAGTCAAGGCCCTCGGAGCAGTTGTTGACTATGACCCACATTCCCATCGCCTTGCCCAAATCTTTAACCGTTTCTGTTTTTCCCGTTCCCGCCGGACCCTTTGGACTGCCGCCTCGGAACAGATGCAGAGCAGTCGTTAATGTTATATAACATCTAGAATAACATCCATTAACACACAAAAAACAAATAAAAATAATTATAACTGGCGAATTTTGTCTTTTTCGTATTATTAAGGTTTGTAATACAATAGAATTAAATTAATTTTATTTTTAACGTAAGGCATAAAAACTTATTTTGATGTTATTGGCTAGAATCGTGCATCTTAACGCTTCTTTTTTAAAATTGTAACTTTTACTGACAATCCAAAAAATTAAGGATTACTTTAATTATATTTTCATCTGATCTTAATAGGTGAAAAACGTATCTTAAATACGTCTGCTTAAAATCTTCATAAAGTTTGCATGTTACTTACCGATCCGTTAATGGAGTAATCACTAGTCGACCAGAGTTTCCATTATATTCATAACCATAGAGAAAATGTGTATTAGTCTGACGAATTACGCAATTGTCGATTTCCTTATCCCAATAAAATCGCAACTGTGAAAACCATTCAAACGCTCCAGTATCCATACAATCTAGCATTATTAAAGAATACTTTAAAAAAATGGCCCTAAATGTACTAGTCTTACAGTTACAGAAAATGTTGTCTTGGATTGCATTTATTAGGACATGTAATAGGATAAAAACATGTATGGTATACCAAATACCGAAAACATTAAAATTATCTTATATCTGAAGTGCTTTTTAATATGATTTTAGATATTGCTAATCTAATTATTGTTAGAATATGTTAAAGTACAAGGTTTACTAAAATATTTGTACCTTTTGTAAAGTGATGTATAATTTTTGAATTTTGATTTTGGAAATCCAATGTTTATACTAAACTACTATAAAAGGTGTATTTTATTTTAGTCTAAACGCCCAAAAATATACTGAATATCTAGTTTCGTAGCTACGACTAGTTATAATTGCATTCAGGATAATAAATTTCTTCACGGGACTGATTTTATCTTTTGAATTATATAACATATTTGATAATTGGTTCTAAACGCGACTCAATGATTTAGTTTTCGGAAATGTAAACTACTTTTTCGATAGCTTCGTCGTAATAGGTTAGTGTAGAAATTGGTTCTTTTCTTAACGTATGAATTCTCGAATAAATATTGGCTATTATAGTTGGCAATCGATTTTAATTTATTAAATTTTGAATCAGGACAACTGGGTAGCAATATCTAAAATTTTATTTAGTTCTATGGCTTGATTGTATATTTTGCTATTGCAAAAATTTTACTACTTACTACATGTGCCATATCCCTTAGAAAATAACTAAAAATTGAACTCACGAAAATTTCTGTGTTTTAAACTTACTGGCTTTGTACATCCGGTCAATCACATCTCTAGAGTGAATTTCTATCGTAATTAACGAATTGGACTTTAGCCTCTGAATCTTGGGCAGATCTTTTCTGCTTAATTCCGACAGTTTCAACAAAATCCTATTTTGCTTTTTGCGCAATCGTTTCAACGGCTTTTTACTTTCTGTAATCTTACAATGGACCAAAGCCCTTGTGCAATCAGTTGTCCATTGCATCTGAAAATTCACAACAATAGTTTACACAAAAAATATTTGAAATAATTTTCATAACTAAAGTAAATTTTTCAAAACAATAAAATTACCTTTACAACATTATTTACTAAAAATGTATGAAAATCTGAATCACTTATTTGCAGTAATTAGAGAGTTGCAACAATCCAAATCGATTAAATTAATAAATGTATACACATCCTTAAAAAAAGTCATAACATACCTGACTGCAAGCATTGCATAACTGACCACAATTTGCCATCAGCCATTTATCTCTTTTGCTCAGGTTTTTACGTAACGAAGCTCTGCAGGGTTTAAACTCGGCTTTGAGCGTGGCACGCATAGTCGACTCTATATCGCATAGCCAGCTCTCTACCTGACCATCAATAACCAACATCTTTGGGAATTCCATGTATTCGCCATCCTCGGAAAACATTCCATATGCTTCACTTTTATTTGTTATCGGGTTCTAGAAAAAAAGTTTTCTCTACATCGAGGATTCGGAAATTTTTACAAAATAAGCACCTGTTATAAATGTTATAAATGTAAATTGTATGAGTGGTTGCATAGCGTGAATTTAGATTTAAGAGGCGCGAGCTGAGAGCGCAAAGGAGAGGTTTGACAGGTTGGCGGGGAAGAAGGGAGAACGGCGGGAAGAGGAGGCGTCTGGACCTTCTTTTTTTGAGCAACGAGCAAGCGTGGGGAGCGGACGTGTGCGAGCGAGGAGAGACTGAAGCGAGGTGAGGGAAGAGAAGTTATCGAAGTGATTGAGGGAGTTTAGCGAGTCAAGCGGGAGTGTGAGCGAGTAGTGTGAGTACGGTGTATTGTTATTCTTAAATAAAGACGAGGCGAGTTGTTGTTAACGATTACTCTGGTGATATTCTTCTGACCCGCGACGTCCTGACAAAACGTGATTATAACATCAGAAGTGGGATATCCCGAAGACAATCATAGAGTTAATCGCGAGTGCGTGTAAGGTGTGGCGTGGCGAGGCGAGAAAACTTTGAGGTTGGGTCAGTAAAGTTTAGGCGCGGTCGGCGTGGCGCGGCGCGAAAGCGCGAAAGACAACCTAACATTTTTCGGCGCGGTGAGTGCGGGAAGGTCGACAATGGAGTCAACAGATGGCGCAGCGGGCGGTGCGGCAGCACCAACAGCTGATCCTGGAATGCGGGAGATAATGGCGATGATGCTGCAGGAAAATGCGCGGCGTGATGCGTTGATGCAGACGATGTTCAACCAATTAGCGAATAATACAACAACTGTAAGTGTAGGAGTGATGCCGGAGGTTTTGAGCGGCATCCCAGCGTTTGGTGGATATCGGGAAGACGGACGAAGGTGGCTGCAACAGCTGAACAGCGTACAGGCGCTACACCATCTCACAGATGAATACATCTTCGAAACGGCGCGAAACAAATTAGTGCGAGGTGCGCGTGAGTGGTATGAGGGCGTTCGTACGGCGGTAACGACGTGGGCGCAATTTAAAAACGCGTTCGAACAGACATTTTTCGTGCGGGAGAGCCAAGTGGACAATTTGAACAAAATGATGCAGCGGGTGCAACTCAGGGATGAAGCCGTAGATCAGTATTTGTTCGCGAAAGTGGCGTTGTGTCGTAAATTAGATTTGGCGTTCGCGGAAGTAAAAGAACAAGTTCTGGCGGGTTTGTGGTCACGCGACTGCTACAATGTTATGTTGGCGAAGGTTCATGCATCGGCAGACGAACTATTGCATGATTTGGTTGAATTTGAGCGGCTAGAAGGTACGCGTCGTGCGGTTGTAAGTAAAAGTCGAGAGGCGCGTCCGAGCGCGAAACCGTCGGAGCCGACGCGCTCCAACGTGACAGCTTCAGCGGGGCCTGCGAGACCATCGGCAACACCAACTGCTCGAAACTCCAGCGAGGGAAGGAAGTGCTTCCAGTGCGGCGAGGTGGGACATTTGGCGTCGAGGTGCGCGCGACTTAAGTGCTTTGTTTGCAAGCAAGAGGGCCACAAAAGCAACGCATGCCCGAAGGTAAAGTGCTTTAAATGCCAGGGTGTTGGTCACATGTCTGGCGCGTGTCCGCTTAAGCAAGAGGTGCTTTTTGTGAGGAAGGTTCAGAGGAAAAAGAGTTTCCGAAAACTGGCGATCATCAATGGCGAGCACGAAGTCGAGGGAGTGTTTGACACAGGCGCGGCGGAGTGCATCTTAAAAGAGAGCGAGGCGAAGCGAATGAATTTGGCGATGGACGAAACGCGATGTGAGTCTTTTAACGGGTTCGGAGCGCCGCACCGTGTAAGCTCACTCGGGGTGGTCACCGTGGATTTAAAAGTGGGCACAGCGATGGTGAGGGAGTTGGAGATTCACGTTGTCCCGAACGATGTGATGGGTCCTAACATGTTGATTGGCGAGACCTTTTTATTAAATCACCATGTCAAGTGGCGGATTGAGAGTGGCGAGGTGAGTGTTGAAGCGGTGGAAGATCCGTTTGAGGATCTGCAGACCGAGGAGTTTGCAGAGATTTTGACAATTGAAAGGGCGAAGCCATTGCCCGAGGGGGAGATGATCATTGGGCCGGAATTGAGGCCGGAAGAGCGAGAAATTTTGATTAATGTGTTGCAGGAGAACCGCGATTGCTTTTCGCAGTCACTTGCCGAGATGGGATGCACACATTTAATGCAGGTGGATATCCGCGACAATGGAATCCCCGTGAGGCGAAGGCCCTATAAGGTTAGTGCGGATGACAGGGCGACAATCAAGCAGATTGTAGAGGAGTGGAAGGAAGCGGGGCTAGTAAGGGAAACACAGTCACCTTATGCGAGTCCAGTGCTCTTGGTGCCAAAGGCGAACGGCGAGAAGAGATTGGTGATCGACTTTCGTTTCCTAAACAACCAAACAGAGCGGGTGAACTATCCGATCCCTCAGATCGAGGAACAGTTTTTGACGCTAGCGGGTAACAAGTTATTCACGACTTTGGATTTGGCAAATGGATATCTGCAAATTCCATTGACTGAGGCGGCGAAGCAGAAGACAGCGTTTATCACCCCCGACACGACAGGCGAGTTCGAGCGATTGTGTTTTGGGCTAACAAATGCGCCCTACGAGTTCTGTCGGATGATGAATGAGGTATTCGGTGAGTTGAACGGGCGCGAGATAGTATACTATCTAGATGACATTTTGATTCCGGCGGCGAATTTCGAAATGTTTGTTGAGCGGTTGAAGAAAGTATTGGTGCGGGTGAGGAGTGCGGGTTTAACATTGAAACTAACGAAATGCCGATTTGCGATGCCGAGCGTCGAATTTTTGGGCTTCAGCGTGGGCGAGAAGGGCATTCAACCGGGAGTGCCAAAAACGCGGGCGATCGAGGAGTTTCCACCACCTAGGAATGAGCACGAGGTGCGCAGATTTCTTGGGCTGACGGGATACTTCCGTAAGTTTATTCCGAACTATGCGCGGAAAGTGCGGGCGATTAGCGACTTAACGCGTAAGGACAAGGCCTTTGTGTGGGGCGAGTGTGAGAACAGTTTGTTTGAGGACTTGAAGCGCGAATTAGTTGGGCGACCAGTATTACGTGCGTTCGACGAGCGAGCGCAAACCGAGCTACATACTGACGCGAGCGCGGAAGGATTAGCGGGTATGCTATTACAGCGCGATAATGAAGGCGAGTTGCGTTTGGTGCATTGCGTGTCTAAAAAGACAACTGACGCCGAGAGAAATTACCACTCGAGCCGACTCGAGTTACTCGCGGTGGTCTGGTGCGTTGAGAGACTACGAACGTATTTGTTGGGCGTAGAGTTTATTATAGTGACGGACTGTCAGGCGTTGATCTATCTCAACGAGAAGAAGGCGTTGAAACCACAGATCGCGCGGTGGTATAGTCTTCTCATGGAGTATCGTTTCACGATTCGACATCGTGCGGGCGTGCGAATGGCGCATGTGGACGCTCTTAGTCGGGCACCCGTGGAAAACGCGAGAGATACTATAGACGAGTGCGCGCAAAGACTTGATGTGTTTCAGGTAGTTCGTGTGGAGGAAGTGGACTTAATCCAGCGCGATGATCCACGACTGCGAGAGCTAGTGGAGCTTCTTCAGCGACCCCAAGAAGAGCTCACGAGAGGCGAGAAGAATCGAGTTGTCAACTATCAACTCGATGAGGGGCGACTGGTGAGACAGGTGACGGTGAACGGCGAGCAGCGCGTGCTCTACGTCATTCCGTCATCAATGAGGAAGTCAGTGGTGGTCCAGTACCACAACTGTATGGGACATTTTGCGGAAGAGAGGACGGTGGCCAAGATTCTGCGGAACTTCTGGTTTCCGTCGATGAGGGCGTATGTGAGGCGACACATCCGAGGGTGTATGGAGTGTTTGTGGGGAAAGACCCCGGGCGGAAGGCGTGCGGGATTATTAAATCCAATTCCCCCTACCCTTAGACCCTTCCAGCGTGTCCATATCGATCATTTGGGTCCTTTTCCCCGGAGTATGCGTGGAATTTCGTATTTGTTGATTATAACGGATTCTTTTTCCAAATACTCAAGGTTGTATGCGGTGCGAGGAACAACGGCGAGGGAGTCTGTGCAGATTCTGCAGGACTATTTCCATGAGTATGGTAACCCTGACATGGTGGTGAGCGATAGAGGGACGGCGTTCACGGCAGTGGAGTTCGAGGAGTTCTGCCAGCGAGAGGGCGTACACCACACACTCATCGCAACCCATCGCGCACAGGGAAACGGTCAGGTCGAGCGAGTAAACCGGACTGTGGTCCCGGTAATTTTGGCGTCCCTTGAGCAGGAGACCGAATGGGACAGGCGAATTCGCGAGGTGGAGCGAGACATAAACCGTAGCGAGAACAAGACAACGGGGCGAACACCTTTCGAGGTACTGTTTGGATTCCATCCAACGGCGTCGGACAACCGACTAATGAGGGTGACGAAGAGGGACCGTCCAAGGCGAGACCCCAGCGAGATTCACGACGAGGTGCGGCGGTCAATCGAGGCGAGTCAGGCGAAGACGAAGGCGTACTACGACAAGACGCGATTTCGAGGCGTTGTCTACGAGGTGGGCAACATCGTGGTGCTGAAGAAACCACCTGTGGCGACTGGGGAATCCACGAAACTCCAACCAGCGTACAGAGGGCCGCTAGTCATCGTCGAGGTGCTTCCAGCGGACACCTACAGAGTGCGAACGCTAAATGAAGCAGAGGGCGGGCGAATCTACGAGACAACGGCGCACGTCTCGCAGATAAAACTGTACAAGAACGCGACAGAGAATGATCCAGTGGAGGGCGAGACGTTCGAGGACGAGTTTGACGTGGAGGAGGTGCTGACAGATAGCGATGCGACCGATGATGAGAAGTTAGATGGAGAGGACGAGGATGTGCAAGGGCGGGAGGAGAGCGACGCGGAATTCGAGCCAGAGGCGGAGAATTCGTCGAGCGGCGACGAGTTGGAAGGCGTTCCTGATGCGAGCAGACCCGAGCGTAGGCGACAGAAACCGGGCTGGATGAAAGATTTCGTCTAACCGCGAGGACGCGGTTTAATTCAGGATGGACGAGTGTTATAAATGTTATAAATGTAAATTGTATGAGTGGTTGCATAGCGTGAATTTAGATTTAAGAGGCGCGAGCTGAGAGCGCAAAGGAGAGGTTTGACAGGTTGGCGGGGAAGAAGGGAGAACGGCGGGAAGAGGAGGCGTCTGGACCTTCTTTTTTTGAGCAACGAGCAAGCGTGGGGAGCGGACGTGTGCGAGCGAGGAGAGACTGAAGCGAGGTGAGGGAAGAGAAGTTATCGAAGTGATTGAGGGAGTTTAGCGAGTCAAGCGGGAGTGTGAGCGAGTAGTGTGAGTACGGTGTATTGTTATTCTTAAATAAAGACGAGGCGAGTTGTTGTTAACGATTACTCTGGTGATATTCTTCTGACCCGCGACGTCCTGACAAAACGAAATTATAACACACCAGATATTTAAATAATAAAATTTTATCGTTGATTGAAATATTGTATAGATGCCTAACGTTATGGAGAAATGCGAGTCACTAAAAGATGCCGAGAAACAGATGGCGCACTAGTAGTGAGTCTGCGTACTGAAGATTTCTGTAGCTTTGGACAGTTTTCTATACATATTGAGACGATCGTACTCGGGAATCCTTCTCGGTTCCCGTGAAATTTTAGGCGAGCGGATGTTGCAATATTTATAATTCAATACTATAGAAAACTGCCCAAAACTACAGAAAACTGCAATACGCAGACTCACTACTCAGGCGCCATCTGTTTCTCGACATCTTTTAGGGACTTACATTTCCCCATAAGGTTAGGCATCTGTACAATATTTCAATCAACGATATTATACTCTTCCCTTATATTTGCACTACCCTACTACAAGGGTGTCCACGATGGATTTCCCCTCCTCTCAAAACAAAACTATCTTTAACTACGCTGAACTGACGAGACCCGAATAGGTCAAAACCAGTCCGCAGCTGTTAATAATAATTTAACATGATTAATACTTGCCTTTTGCATCTTTAGTTTATTCAGATTATCAAACAGCTTTTTAAAATGTGGCTGGACAGCTTCGGGCTTCTTAGAATTACCCAATATTTCCAGCATATCGTCGTTAGATATAAAGTAAAATCGCGGGAACACGTGTCGTTTCGTTTCCAGGTAAATCTCAAGAGCTCTTTGTATTTGTTCTAGCTCTTCATTCATTCTGTTACACTTATTCAGAAGTTGGGGTACGGGAATGAAGGTGACCGCCTTGTGAGCGTTTTTCGCGTGGTTCATCCTGAGCGTGATTTCCTTCCATTCCTCCGCCAGCATGTCGAAATCTTTGGTCTCTTTCTGCAGTTGCTTCCTTATATCTTCTCCAGCGAAAATATTCTAAAATTTAAACAAAAATATTAGGTAAAAGTTTATTTAGATGTAATAATAAAGATTTCTATGTTTTATACTAAAATTTATTCAAGTTTTTATTATGGGATTAGGATTTTCTTTGTCCAAAATATCTCTTGCAAGCTGAAGGAATATTTGAAAATGTAATACTGGCGTCAAATTAAACGATTTTTGAATTGAAAGGATTCTAGTTTTTGAGATAGTTCAAGAGAGTATTTAACAGCTTAACAGAGTAACAGCGTCTTTGGAAGCGAAATTTGTGTATTTATTAAAAGGTTGTTTCATTTTGATAGCTAGGATTATGAAACTACCGGTCAAATTAGTTAGATTAAGTTAGTGAGTTAATTATGCCGTAAAGGTGAGGTGCTAGGAGATTGTGACATAAATTATCAATTGTTTTGAATTTGGAAAAGGATATTGGGTTTGGTCATAGGTCAGAGGATAGTTGGATCCTACTAAAAATGTTAGGAGATATATACCTCCAAGTATAAATATTGCCGTTGCACGTTTAAGGCAGTTTCCAATGATTCCATGATGTATGAAAGTAATCTTTCCCACATGTCTACTTCTTTTGCAAACGGCTCCACAAAACGCGTACTTTTCATCGTCGATAGCTGCAGCATATTTTCTTCTAGTGTTTGGAAACAATCGTCAACAGATTTAATTCTGCAAATAATTTCAAAAATTTGAATATAACAGCACGTATGAATAATAATAATAATGAAAATAAAATAACTAAGAAAGATACTTACTTTTGTTTTGTATAAAAAGATTTTAGAAAGATACAAATCCAATGGGCTAAAACACTTGTTAAGTTCCATAATATTTTTATTTTCAGTTGCCTGACACGTTTTTTTGTACTTTGAAAATGATCAGGAATGATCGAAACACGTGTCAGGCAACTGAAAATAAACTTAACAAGTGTTTTACACATCGAATTTACATATATCGTTCCATCAAGAGTGTATCTCTACTATTATCAATGATAGAAATCCTTTTATTTTTTAGCTACACATTGTAACAAATTTAATGTTTTATTGTTTTTAATTTGTTACTGTTATTTTTTGAACCTTTGTGCAACTTTTTTTAATTATTGCATACCTATAAAATGTTTTGTGCGGTGCCATCTCGATTACTACATGCTTCCAAGTTTCGGCAATTGCTTTAATACCATTTTCAATTAGTAGTTCCATAGTGGCCGCGTTGGAAATTTCGTTGATCTGTTCCGCGTAATCCATCATTTTCATGGCGATTATGGCTTCCAAGTTGAAGGACGGAGAGTTCTCATCAAAGGATTCATACATGACTTCCCTGACTCTATCCCAATGCCTGGATCTCATTGCAGGATTCTTCAAGTCTGAAATTAGAGGCAAAGTGCGCCTGAACGCATCTACTTTGACCCTAGTGTGATCTACAATCGTCCATCTAAAAATTAAAAAAATGCAATTGTGTCTTACATAATTATAGATATAATTTTTGTATTAATTCTATTTATTTAATGGCATATGCTTAAATAAATATTACTGTTGGTTAGAATATTGTCATCTAATAATATTTGTCTAAATGCTGATATAATGCATACCCTTTATCTTTCAACTCTCTGCAAAGCTTTGTTAATTTTCTGAACAATGTCTGTGCCGTTTCTTCCATTTCGTCCGTTTGAATGGCCCAAAATTCTCCAGTTTTGTATTTGTTCCAAGCAGTCTCCCATTCATCCGTAAGTTGCCAGACATATTCTAGTATAGTGAGTTCCTGTTCAACGATTATTTGTTAATATTAAGAAATATAAAATGAAACTAATACTTATTGTATGGATTAGAAGAGGAGAAACTATTGAAAGAGATACAGAAAGTCCAGAATAGTGCACAGAGGAAGTATGTAAAGGTGTGTGTGTCGGACTTTGTAGTTAATGAATGACTAGAGCATAGAGTAAACATGGCGACTTGGATAAAAGAAATATAAAAATCATGAAAGGCAGAGATATAATGAAAGGAGTCGGCACAGTGACATGTTTGAAATCTGGAAGGTGCACGAACGATTGCCAGTAACAGTTAGCTCACTATGGAGGAAAAAGTCACATTGATCAGAGTTAGATGTGAGCAAAGAAAGAGAGAAAAGAAAAAAATGGGAAATGTGTGATATTACCTTTAATAAATATTTCACTTACTTTATCAAGTGCATCTAAATCCGACGAAGGCATTAGACTCAAATCAAAAATTGCTAGATTCTTCATGCACTCAGCTTCGCGTTCTCTCAATGCGTTTATGCCGTCCCTCAAATTCTTCAAGTATTCCTTCGCATCTGAAGTTTTGATGTCTCTAGTGAACGGTCCTTGAGACATGAAATTTTCTAATAACTTGATGGCATCTATTTTTATATCCTCGGCTTCCTCCAGAAGCTCATTCCTAAATCCATTCTAGGACAATATAAATTCATTCGAATTGTGCGAATAAAGTATCAAAAGTTATAAGAATAAGTTGGTACCATTGTTATATATTAAACGTTTCCTTATTATATATTAAAAATATAAGTATAATAAATAAAGTTGATGATGAAAGATCATTGGGTATCTATGATGAGGTAGAAACAAACGTGTAAATAGAAATGTGTCTTGTGATATATCTCTTAGATGACTTCAAAAGGATATTTAATTGTGGAGGGGTTTATTTTGTTTTACACTTTAAAGCTTTATAAATTTACAAATAATTTTGAATTCTATTAGTCGAAACTATAATCAGTTGTAATTCTATAAATATATTGGTAAAATAAAATTATCAAAATGTTTTAGTCAATTCTTATGGCTTTCATTCATTTTGAATATCTACTCTCAAAATTAAACACCTAGAAGTGAATGAAAGCATAGCTTTGGACAGACATCTTATATGGAAACTGATAAAAATTCCCTCAGCATTACACACAATATGGGTTTCAGTGGAAGAACATATTTTAATGAGAACGCTGCCCATGATTTTCGTTCATAAATTTTTGGTATATAATTTATTTGTATGAATATTATAAATTATTTAAATTAATACATAAAATTATAATTGCATACAACACAAATTTGGCACTTAAAATGAAAAATGCCAAATTGTTTACTCATATCGACATTTTCACCTACTCGAACAATCCAATTAAATAAAATTATAATGGGATTGTAAATGTGACATGTTTGGATAAGTGTATTGATTATTTTGCAGTGGCTTTATTAATGTTTAGTGTGTTTAATTAGGAAATAGCTACTGATGGGACTGTTAAGGATGTGACAGTAATGTTTGAATAAATGATTCACCATTTCCCCATATCTTTATTAGTGAGTGTACGTAATTAGGAAACAGCTACCTTTGAGAACTGAATCATTTTATTAGCTTCCTCCAGCATGAGAAGATACTTCTCCCACTCTTGTGGAATTTCTTTCAGTCTTAATCTGGTGGGCGCTGGTACTTCAACGCTGTACTTATCGATGACCTCCATTTGATCGAAAATTGCCGAAAATTTGCTCTCTTCTAAAGGCGCTTCCTCAACAAGTTGATTGTAAAATATGATGGACGCTTGCATTTCGGCAAGATTTTTAGGTACAATCATTACTCTAAAAATATACAATATTTAATTTATATATGAGCCGAACATTGTGTTCCATTTGTTATAAAATATTTTATTTCAACATTCACTAGGGATAAACTATATATAGTAACGTATAAAAAATCATCAGAATAATTAAATTAGAATTAAATAATTGCTTTCTCGATTCCTTCAAGGTGTTGGATTTGTAGTATGTGGGTTAAATTATGAAATGAATGTGTAGATAGAACGAAGATCCAATAGATTACCTTTACTATTATTGAGCAATTAGAAGCATTTGGTATATACTGCTATATTAATATATATATATATATATATATATATATATATATATATATATATATATATGTGGCCCAACAAAATATTATTCCTATGGATTTGGTAAACAACGTAATTAAATGGGAATAACATAGAAAACATATTTTTTATAATGAAACTATTAATTATTAGATTTTTATCTCATGATAAAACATTTGCATCAAAATTCAAATTATTTTTTTATAAATACTTACTTTTCCGTGTTCATTTTTGTATAATCATAAACGTGATCGATCATTTCCGTAGTCATTTTTAGCAACAGTTCAGATAGCTTGTCTTGCCACTCCTCGCAATGCTCGATTATAGTCTTCTTTAGTTTCGAACAATCTACTATTACAAAATATACCACAGTAACATTTTCGATAATTTGCACGTTATTGGCCAGCTCAGTGTAGCGGCCAATGTTGGCATCAAACTGTTCCGCCGTCGGATTCTCCCTTTCATAGCGCATAATGAACTTGTCCTTGTCAAGTTCCCAAAGGTCGTGGAAAGGTTCCCAAGTCTTCATGTATTCTTTGATCTTTTCGATATTGATATTTGCCTCTAAAAAGAAAATATTTGTTAGGAGCGTGGAAGGAATTCGAAACAAAGTGTTACCATAAATTAATGCGTTTTGAAAACGGTTACATTCCGGGTCGCATTCAATGATATCTTTGAAACTTCTCATATCCAGGTCGTCCATGTGAAACTTATCACATATTCGCGGTATAGCTCTTAATGAATCAACTATTGATACCAGTGTATTTTGGATGTGATTTGAAATATCGCTCAAGGAAGGTACGAAAAATGGTATCTAATAAGAAAAGAAATTATTTTATTAATTGATTATTTTTTGACTGTCCAAGTTGAATGATCATAAAGCAAAAGTTAGTTAAAATTATAAGCCCCCCACAAAATTCAAACAGAAAAAACTAATTTGATAAAAACCTATTTTCATGAAATTGTTATACGTGACAAGTGAATTTGATAAGGAAGTCATTGAAGAAAGTATATCGTATTATAGTATATTCATTACTCGTCTTTGCTTTAAAATTGCATCTATTTTTAAGATTGGGTTGGGGCCTGTTACACCATCGCCATGTAAAGTTTCGTACATATGTTGCATTGAGTTCTTAATCGACACACGAATAGCCTCTTCTAACAAGTAATCAAATCTGGTAATATATTTCATCCATTGATCAGTCATCTAAAAAAAATAATACTAATGCACACTATATTATTAATATTATTTAATCACCTAATAATGATTAAAATAATAATAACATAAATAAAACACCGAAATATAAAAGGTAACCTTTACAAATATTGTTTTAATACAAATTTATCAAGTTTAATTTTATTACACTTACATTAGCTATGTACTGTTCAAAACCTTCATAAACAATAATTATATACTGCATAATCTCTGTAAAATAATCAACGAACTGATCGATAATATTTTCTCTATAGACATCCATTGATTTAATTAATTCTTCCAATTCGAAAGCATAGTTAGATGTTATATTTATAATTTGAATATCACAAATCTTCTCACATATCGAAACAATCTCCAAATTGCAAATTTTGTAATCGTTAACGAAATCTTGCAACTAGAAATATACCAATTTTTATTAATGCCTAAAAAAGAATGTAAATATTAAATAAAATTACCTCTGCAGTGCATCCGCTACATTCGGCAATGTAACTATCGACAATATCAGCATTCCATGTTAATTTCGAAAGACCCGGAGCTATCTTCTTTTCCACGTTCCAAATCAGCTGCTTGAATAATAATCGCTCTTCGTCTGATAAAGAAGCCAAAAGTTTGTTGTAGTCGCGTGCCACTTGAACTACATTTTCATAGACATAGTGAAGTGTCGCAGCCTTGCCATAAAACGCAACGCAGTTAGCTGGTATGTCATATTTTAGAAGTTGAAAGTATCGGATTTCAGAATATAAGTTTATCAGAGATCTGTAAGAGAAATGTTCTTAATTCATCAATAAAAAAATTATGTATGTGATCAGCTTCTCGTATAAATTGAAACAATTGCATTAAATTTTACCTATCCAAATTGCATTCTACCAATCCCGGTTTAGTCAAACTCCTGCACATTAAAGGCCTTTCCAATCTAGAAATAACATCTTCACCAGTCGTTTCAACAAACTTCCGGTACAGTCCTAAAATAAGTTCGTCTATAGATTTGACTATCTTGTCATACTGAGCAAAGACTTCGTCAGCAATACTGCATTTTGGCAACCAAGCGGCATCATCTAAAACCTATAAAATAATTATATTAGTCACTAATTGTATTACCTATATGTGAAACTTCACATTTTTTAGTAATTCCAGCCGGTTTTTCTTAAGCATTGACATTATAGCTCGTCCAGCATAGTACGGCATATTCACTGGAAATTCGTCTTTTTCTTTTATTAGGCTAGATTTGCAGTCTTGGATTTCTTCTCGGAATAACTCGTAAACCTAAAAATAACAAAGTGATTATTTATTCAATCTAAATTCCATATTAAATGATTAATTGCTTTAATAAAGTGCAGATTTATATTAAATTTGTATTAAATTGCTTTAATAAAGTGCAGATTTATATTAAATTTGTATTAAACATTACTTACATAAAGAGTCTTCCTATCAAAGAGAGGTTTCAATGTAGCTCTTTTAGAATAGTTATAAAACGCTGCCAATACTTCAACACCTTCATCGACGGTTGGCACTTGCTCAAAAACGCTGTTCGCTAAATTTTCAATCACTATTTCAATATCCTTGATTCTATTACGAAACTTCAAGATTTCGTCATACCATTGAGCCGATTGTACATCCAAGATTATATTCTTTACCTAAATTTTAATCAAAAGTAATTAAAACATCTTATCAACTTTATAATTATAATTATTTATAAATATTTGTATAATTATGCATCACTATAGTATATTAGAAAAATGAAATGGTGGTGAATAAGACTCATTATTATAACTAAACTATAAAAATAAATGTATCTTACAGCGTTGAGTTCATTCAAACATTCTAAAAACATGTCTTCGATCTTCTCGCACCAAGCCTCAAACTCTGAAGCCCTGGTGCCAGAAAATTTGGGCTTTGGTATAGCTTCAGTTTCATCAAATCTTCCGAACGTAATCATTGTCTCGCATATCTCAATCATATCATTAAGCCGCTGAATGTAGGAATCCAGGTGATTTAGAATTGGAGCTCGCTCTAATTTCCAAGGTTTATCACTATGTTGAGTATGTGCTTCAGAAATCTATAAAACAAAATGTTTACAAATTTATTTTGCCTAATTTATTTAGTATTCCGAATACCAGATAATAAAGCTGCATATATCGATTGCAGCACTCTATACAAACTTCGAAGAGCTTGATAGCAGTCCGGCTCTTCTTCTGCTTAAACACCAAATTGAGGTCGATAAAATCCGAACACTTTTGAATAACCTGCGTTGTCAGGGCTTTGCACAGAGACGTTATCCTGTGCTCGGTGTTGTAGTACTCGCTGTTCAACCAAATATATCTGATATAGGTGAGAATTTTGGGAATCTTTGTTGGTATTTCTTTTGGCGAGGATAGGGAGTTTAATTCTTCACAGGGCTCCTTCAGTATTTGAAGGTATTCAATGTTCGATTTCGCTTCTTTCATTTTGCTACTTATTTCATCTACTACGATCTGGAATTGTTTGACATAGAGCGATTGAACACCGGTTAGTATATCGCAGGTATGTTTTAGATTCTTGTTGGTTAGTTGATGATCTACACCCATCAGATTCTCATCTACAACAGATGTTTAATAAATATATAGTTGTTTTTTTAGAAATCTCATTTTATTAAAAAAAGTACAATAAGTACTTTTCTTATATTACTTTATATATAACATATATGTATACTACTACTAAGTATACTGATAATTATTACTGAATGAGAGATTTGTTTCTACTATTAATTAAAATACATACATCGATATATCCATAAATCCAACTCATCTAAAGGTCCAATGTTGGTCTCTTGTACATTCTGATCATGGTCCTGTAAAATAACCCTTATTTGTCTCGTCCAATAAACAACTACACCTTCCAATCTCTTGATCAACTCTTTATCTTTAGTAGCTTCTTCTAGGCTCAAATGTAGAGCTTCCTTAGGAACATAAATCACAGTTAAACCCAACATTTTGTAGTAGTTATCAGTCAGTTTACATAAGAAACTATGCAAACGGTTGGAAAAATCAGCTTTAATACCTAAAATTATAATTGACTTTATATTATAACTAAGAAAAAAAATTTCAGTTACTATAATAAATATCATTGTTAATACTATATAATTTTAAACACAATTCTTTAAAACATAATCACAAAAAAGTCAATTTGAGTTAAGAAAACGCAGAAAATTGAAGAAATTTATTTAACACTGTAAAGACACGTGCAGAAGCTCTTGAAGATATGTAAAAATATTAGATAATTAGGTACTATACTTACTTTCTGGCCATGTTTTTGCATTAATGAATACAGGCGCGTATAAATTCTCCATAAGAGTTAAAATCGTCCCTTCGACGCTTCCATTAATATTTCCAAACGTCACCCTATCGTGAAAAGTTTTCACTTCGAACACTTCATTTGGTTCCCTTATAAAGTACATCACATCGTCGAAGGGCGTCTCCGGGCATCCGAGAGAAGCGATGAGGGTGTCCTCGAAAAAATATATGAAGAGGACTAGTTCCCTCGGTTCGAGCAAGAATTCCTTTATCATATTTATTGTCTCGTCATTCCAATCAGATTCCCTCAGATCATACAAGGTGGTTATGTCTTGAATAAATCTGACAAGTTTATTTAAGTCTTCTTCGGTGTAATCGACTTTGACCAAGTTTTCAGTGACCTGTTCAACAGCTCCGACGTCGTCAGCAACTGAATTTATAAGAAACAATGTTGATAACAATACAGTATCGGGAAATGTTTGGAATATAACTATAATCTGTAATAAGTACAATTATAATAAATGTATTGTCTAATATTTTATTGACTTTTAAATAAATATATGTAATTATTTAAGGTCAATTTACAGCTACCAATGTTTTTATTTAATTGTGGTGGATGCGCCGGGAATATATAATACCGTTATTACATAAATAACTCAAAATATTTACAATTTGGACTTATTTAATGGCGATGAATTAAAAATAATAATTTACTAAATAAACGTGCTTGTGTGGGACATCACTGCAACTTTCTATTTAGTAATATACAAACGAAAGTAGTTTTAATCAAATAATAATTCTAATATTTAAATAATCTTTTAATAAAATTTTAACAATATAACCATCCTATAAACTATTAACTTAATTATGTTTTGCGTACAAAATAATACTAAACCTAAATGAATATTCGGATAATCTTAATCAAAGTAATACTATGTCAATCTGTCATACTAACCTTTATCCTCTTTTTCGGAAAATAGAGAGTCCTTCTCTTCTTCATCATCGTCAAAGATAAATGGTGTAGCCATACTCCTATTCCGCTATTTTGTATTTATATTTATGTTTTTAATCTATACTTGGCACTCGATAGAATCAAACTTCCTACTGAATTCAAAGTTTGATCAATATATGCTATTTATTAATACCATAGTAACCTCCCTATAATATCACGCTCTTAAAATAGATTATTTAGGGTTCTTCAATTAATTGAGATTTAGAGATAAGTCTACAAAATATTATAAAATAAATTTGTTTACACTTTATACAATAAATCCCTTTAATTGATATTCTTACAATTTATCCTTAGTTTTTATTTTAAACTTCATAAAATGTAATATTCTCTATATGGAAAATACAAAAAAATTAACATTCCCATAGAAACACTGTCTTTTTGACATGTGCTGTGAATTGCATTTTACTCTTTTGGTAAATGAAACACTTTTTTATTTTCAAATTCTCAAGGAAGGCCCGATTAAAACTCACAGTCGCGTTTATAGTGATCAGCTTGGTACAAATCTTCATAGGTCTATTGATGTCAGTATGGTCTCTCTACGTCTGTCTGGTAGTAGCAAAGCATTTGTATTCAGAAAAGGCAGAAATTTCGTTTGTGTTCACGGTAATATGCATCTATGGAGTTCATGTCATTGTGCAGTACTTGATAGGGATAAAAATAAGCCAAAAATGTTTGATTCGAGCACACAAGTAAGTCACTACAAACATTAGTTTTAACATTGTTCCCCGTCACGTTTTAGGCGAAGTACAAAGGCTCTTTTATACAGTTGGCTTGGAATGAGTTTAAAAATAATCATAAACATACAGATAATATCCATGCTGAGTGTACAAATTTCAAAACATATAGTGAGGTCTATAAGGCATTCGATGGAAAAGGGTATGCGGAATTACTTAAAAGACCCTGTGTGGAAACAAACAATTGATAGATGGCAATATAGCTTACAATGCTGTGGTGTTAATGATTACAAAGATTGGTACGAATTGTCTTGGTTAGATAAATATCATATCGATTCTTCTAATACACTAGCACAAAGGTATACTTTTAAATGTCTTAAAATATTAAAGATATATAATATAATCATTATACCCTTAGTTTAAATTACCTAACCGATCAGAAGTCTTAATTGTTACAAAACATCCAAGTATAAGGGTATATTATTATTGTTGCGTGTTAAATATATGACTAGGAATTTAAAAATTTTTTTGGTTACAGTTTTGTATTATCTAAAGACCATCTACACTTTCCTGTAGTTCCATGGAGTTGCTGTAACTATAATTTTCCAATGCAATGTCTACACGATCCATTACAACAAGTAGAATTTGCACATATGTGGAAGGAACAAGCAGAATTTATAGATGGAACTATTTATAACACAGGATGCTTGGAAATCCTCAGAAAACCAATTGAAAGATCTCTGATTGCTTTTATATTTGTCTCCATTTTACTCTTTTTAAATCAAGTAAGCAAAAACACTTTAGAATCTTGATAAAAAATATATATCTAAAAATGTCCGTAGTTTGAATTCCAAATTAAAAATATGACATGAACAATTAGTAAATATATGAACAGATACACACCTAGGCACATTTCAAAAATAGTATAAACATCTCGGTACGCTTAAAAACATATGCTTCCATTAAAATATTGAATTCGAAAAATATGACAATAAACATTATTGAACACAATAAAATAATGTAAAAATTTAAACTATTGGAATAAATTTTAGTTTGCAATTATCGTCATATCTCGCCTTCTTTACACGTCTTCCCGTAACGCTGTTGTATTGAGGAATCAAGACGGAGATTCGCCCGGATGGTTATTTGGAAGGGATTGCTTTTCTCCCAAAAAAGGTCGGACGGTCTCCGAAGTGATGCTTGTGAATAATTCGAATTCTTTGAAAATAAAAGAAATTAAATGTCTCATACATTTTTAGGATTTAGGTGGATTTGAGGAATTAGCCGGAGGAAATGCCACCCTAGATGGTGAGGTCACTGAACCTACATCTGATGGAGAAGAACAAAATATACAAATATTGGTTACGCCTCGAGGAAGTGAACACGATACAATATCCAGCACTGAAGAGGGCGTTCTAATGTTGTAACGCTTCCATTGGATCAACTAGATATAAAAAATAAATAAAAATATCAACTTTGAAGTATTCTTTACATAAATTTAACTAAATTTTACCCCAAGTTGGCATGCAACCTTAACGCAACGCGTGACCCTATGACCTATCTCAATTAATAGTAATTTAAAATAAATTGCAGCATATCTATATCACTTAATTGAACATAAGAGTGCAGGGATTGACATAACAACAAAACTAAAAGCACCACAGTAATTTGTAAACTTTCAATTATTATCCCAGATACAACATAAATATAAAAATACAATTGGTTTTGCCTGGGTGGAAATGCTTTGCCCTTACTTGAACTAAGTAGAGTTGGATAAAAATATGTAGTCTCCACTGTAAATATTTTATTCGAGTATTTAATTTCTGATTAAAAAAGTTAACATATGTTAAATATAACCGTTGATTGAAATATTTCAATAACGATATAACATTGTAATGAAGAGAATAGTTGAGACCGTTACTTTGTGGTAATCCATACTTACACTGAATTGTTTTAACCACAAATAACTATTTGTTGTTAAAATATAGAGAATTTTTCAATAAACTCATCACTCTAAACACCAATTATATCTCAAAAATAAGTAGTACTAATCACATGTTTATTTGATATTAGCCCTTAGAGCCAGTGTTACATATTTAATCTAATTATTTTTTAATGTAATGCAATTCTTACTCACTTGTGGAATTAAAACAACAAGTGTCACAAAGAATTATTTAATTTAAAAATACCAAATTCCTTACGTTATCACAAAATTATCATTGCAAACTATGTAAAAACGTTCAGTCATCTATCAGAATTATTAACTAAAATTAGGTATACATAGCTCAAGGTACAATTCAATGATATCTACTTCAACAAAAGCAGTTTTTCTGCAGCTACTTTACCTACAACCATTGGATTAAAAAAAAAAGGTAAAAACTTCCTAAGAGTAAGCCGAATCTCCATAGCCAGCTAAAAAACTCTTATATTCATAAAATATCGCTATTTAAAATAAATATCTTATATTTTAGATATAAAATTAAATTCTGAATTATTAAAAACAAACTCGATGTTGATTCATCGCCTAAAAGTGAAAAACTACCAAAACACAAACAGTAAATGGTAAGAAATAAAATACTTAGTAGAAGTGGCATATATTTAACCTTATGTTATAAACAAAAAAAAAACAGATGTCCTTTTTATATTATCGCAAGTATTTTAACCAAATTAACTTAGGTTATAATATTCTTAATAATATAATAAATAAAATTTTCGTAAAAAATAGTGCCAAAAAATAAAATGTACACATTTTTCAATTATATCGATTTTAATACTAATAATAAATTCGAATACAACAGTTATATGTTACCTTAATTAAAGATTACTATCTACGAGATTATTCATGTTGTTGATGCAATCCTCGTTTCCACAGGTTAGTTAGAAAATGAAAATTGTGTACAAATGCATCCTTTGTTCAACCTAATGCTGCAAATAAGAAAAACATTCAAAAGGTTACATCCATAACATCATTAATAATATTAATAAAAAGATTTTAAGTAAAAATATTTTCATAAATAAATAAAGGATATAAAAGTAAACATGGAATATTGAACACTGAACAAGCATTGCAAACAATATAATTATTTTAATTTATCAAAAAAAAAAAAACTTATATGAAAAACCATTTTCTAAAGGAACAAACTAAATTTCGAAAATTTGTACATAAATATTTGCTGTTATTTTTTTTCTTTATGGTTGGAAAATAAAATTAATAATTACCTGCAATGCCAGCTATGGCTTCCAAAGCTGAATATTTAACATCAATATCGCTGTCAACATTTAATTTATCCAAAACAGGTTTTACTTGGGGCTGAATGACGGTCTGATCTAACTGAGGTGCGATTTTCTGAAGCGTCTTTGCTACGTTAAACCGAACATTAGCGACCTTATCGCTGGCCATACCTAGCACGGTAGGTAGGAGCAGTCTTGTGGTGATATCACTGCCGCACGCCTCTGCAAGTACATTGATGCAGAATAAGCAGGTCATTCTGTATAAGTAATTTTGGTCCCTAGACATGGCCAGAACTTTGGGGATTATAGTGCTCTCAGCCCATTCAGCTCCAAACTGATCAACTAATTTTCTCAAATTCATTGTTGCAGCTTCCCTAATAGCAAATACATGATCCATGAGCCAGGTCATGCAGAGAGCATTCAATTTTTCATCAAAGAATTCCTGCCCTAATTGGCCGGCAAGTAAGGGCATGTATTCAATGATAGCAGACCGTACTCGCCATTTTGAATCCTCAGCCAGTTCAACAATTGCTGGTAATAGTGATTGGGAAAGCTGTTGTATTCCAATAACTTCATTAACACAATCAAGATTGGATATTATATTCAATCGAACCTCAGGACATTCATCCTTCAATTGTGACAGAAATAGAGGTAATAAATGCTCGATTGTATTGTGCCTTCCTAAAATTGGACTGAGACCCATGATAACGGAAGCGAGGGCCGATTTTACATGCTGATTAGGATCCGCAACGAGCTCTTTGACGCATGGCAGTATGTTGGTCATAATAATATTCTCTTGGTGGGCTTTATCGAGGTTCTGACAGAAATCTTTCACCTTATTTGCGGCGGCCGCTCTTACCTCAGCCTCTGTGTCTTTCAAAAGACTCTGAAAAGCGGGCACGAGGTCTGTTCTTGTAATTTCAGGGCCGACGGCCTTTTGTAATTCGGTGAATTTGTCGGCGACCATATAACGCACTCTCCAGGATGTATCCCCTGTAAAAATATAGTATGAAATGATTTCACAGATTAATCAAATATATTTGTAAGGAAAGGACCCACCTGTGTTTTGTATAATATTTTGGTCTCTTACTTCGATGTGGTTAAAATATTATGAAAATATTATAAATACAACATTAAAATAAATAAACAAATCAAAAATTAAACTAAATTGCATTGCCAAGTATTGAATATTATATCACACCTTTATGATACAAACTGTTTTTCTATGAACATATATTTTCACAAAACTATATTCAAGAAAGTTATGCATATTAAGCGTACAACAAATATTTACTGTTGCTAAATGCGTATTAAAAGGTATATAATTAATTACCTGTACATTGTCGAAGTGTAGGCATAACTAATTGTTCAACATCTTCTTGGGGCAAAAGAGTTGCAATGCTTACACATGCTTCAACTGCAAGCAGTCTCACTGAATCCTAATAAAAAAGAACAAGATTTATTTTATCAAAATAATTGCAAATATATGTTATTTATTATAATATATTTCTAGTAGTAATTCTGAATTTATATTATCAAGTAATTAAACACAATATAATTAGCAAAGTGTACGTTATAGGTAAAATGATTAATTTCAATTAATAGAACATAATCAATATAGTATGTGTTTTTAACATCTAAACACATTACACATATTTCGTTCAGCACGTGTCTAAATATTATGAGTAACCACAAGTGTTAACTATTTCCCTACACGTTCGAGATATCTCGGGCATGTGACACTACTTTTAAAAATAATATATTGGAAATTATTCACTATTACATGATCCAAGACATATTTTTTAATTGTGAAGTATAAAATATAATGTAATTTGTTAATATTGCATTTGGTTATTTTATTTGTGATTGTATTTTGAATTTAAACATGTAATAATTGTAAGTCAATTCAAGAAATTTTACTTATATACTTATTTATTTACTTTCTTACAAAAGAGTAAAATGGAAGTTTATCATTTGATTTTCCAATTTAAACTATTTGGGACTAGTAATAAATCATTTATGCTAACCTTTCACATTCTTGTAAGTCTTTATCTTATTTTGTTTGTTTTTTTTGTTATATATTTTTGTTATATGTAAATGATTGCTATTATTTGTATAAAGGAGATCTCCGTAAAATAAAGTAATAATAATAATAATAATAATTGATCATTATTACACTAAGAATCTGATTAAATAAAATGAAATAAGTTACCTGTTCATCCTGGGCCAAATTAACAAACATTGGTATGAGATCGGATTTTAGGTATTCGAGCTCAACCACTTGTGCTAATTCTCCAAGTTTTGAAGCGGCCGCTCGACGAACCATTGGGGTGTCATCCTGGCACAGAGACCTGAAGTGAGACCTCAGATCGGCCTTCATGGCCGGAGACACTCTTGGATAACAAACCTGTAGAAGAAAAATTATTTAACCTATAAATGTTAGATGCACATGAAAAAAACAATATGTATTTAATTAATTTCAAGAAATAATTGTTTTGTTGTTTTTAATATAGTGCTTGTATATATATATACATATATATTTTTTTAAACCAGTAAAATTAACTAACCCAAAGAAAACTATCCATTTCGCTGTTGATAAAAATACAATTGTACCAACAATAAAGAAATAAATTCCTATGATAAGATACTGTGTTCCAAGAAGGAACTAATGATTCATTCTAATTAACTGCTACAATTTTACTTTTATTTTTTTAAACATAATACATAACTAGTATGGACTTCAAAGTCAAAACAATGTTCCTCTGAATAAAATTATAACTTAAATGAATAAATTAGTAAAATAAGGTTATAAACTATTCATTATAATCTTCAATAGATCTTAAAATTATACTGAAATATATCATGCATTAAATAACATTACTTACTGCAAATAATCCACATGCTGATGTCCGAGACGTAAACCAATCACCTGCCGCAAGCCTGACAACTAATGGTACAAAATGTGTCTCAAGATCTCCGGGGTTGTGTTGTTGTGCCACGGCTCGCAAAGATTCAACAGCTTTGTCACGGACTACAGTCTCCTCGACAGTGGCGAGACTCTCCAGCGGAGGTAAGAGCCAGTAAGCATGCTCAGGTCCTCCTACCAATGTTATGAAATTCCCTAGTTGTTCTGCTAATGCCAGTAGCACCTCATCCTCATCGTAAATGGTTTCTGTTAGGAATGGGATCAGTTCCGAACGAGTGCGCTCAACTCCCAAAGCTAAAGCGATAGTCGATAGCTTTTTGATAGAATTTAACCGCAACTGAAAATATAGATAAGTATGAGGAAAAAGGAGCATAGTTTTAATAATGATTTTAAGTAAACATGTTTTAATGACTAAAACAATATTTGTGGTTGTGGTTGTAGGGTATAAATTAGTGTGATGAAGAGGAGGCGATTGTGATTCAATGATAAATAATTGATTTGACAATTAATGATGTCATTTGTTCTATGAATGTATAAATGCAAAGTAGAAATTGTGAATGGCCATTGAACCAAGGGGCGTAACCCGCAAATATATGCATTTAGAAACGGAGAATCGCTGGTATTTACCTGTACGTCTTCATTTTTGAGTTCGTCGATGAGTACGGCAATGGGATACAAGGAATCGTCGCCTGCCGAATCGCTGGCTGCCATTATAGAACAGTGCAATACAATTATAACTACCGCTTCGTCGTGTTTCCGTAAATACTTCACTACACTGAAAGGAAATAAATGTGTGTTAACTTAACTGGCACATTTTCACCGTACCCCAACCGACCCCCTTTTCAATATTCACACTTACCAATTTATAAAACGTTATCAAAATGCGGACTTTTTCAATATTTTTTATACGAAATCGTTAGTAGCAGAACCCATGTTAGGAGGCGCTAGTCAGGATATCACAGGGCTGCCAACACGTGGCCACTTGGATTAAGGCAGGGCCAACATCGATAAGAAAATTAACTATTTTTCCACAGCTGCGTGCCTTTATTAATGTTGACGTTATTCCAATAATTAAAGTCCGCCGCCGTTAATTCATATATTAATCTAGTTTGATTAATTTCTTTGCATCGCACTAGCCGAAAAAATCAATAAATATGTAGGCCGGACTATTAAATATGAATATTTACCTAGTTAATATAGGACAATAACGAATTCTATAATAATAAATGGATATTGTAAATGTTATATTCTAATTGGACTGTTTCATATATAACTGTAATTATATTTAAGTATAAGAAATAAAAATTAACTAATAAATAATATTTTGTCCAAAAAATAGGATTGTCGTTTGTTGTACCTGTGAAATTGAACTTATTTACTTGAAATGTACCTAGCTTAATATCAAAGTAATAACATGGAAACTCCTTTGATTATTTTTTTTATTTTTCATTGTCAATTGTGTTATCTCCATATAAGTAGTCTTTCTAAGACGGTCCAGTTTCGTTTCCTACACATTTATTATTCGATTTTTGCAGAAAGCTCCATGCAAAAGTAACCATGCCAATATAGTGGAAAATAACCGTCATCATATTAGTTAATTACATATGTTATTGTTGTACTGTAAAAATTACAACGGGACGGACAGATTTGCCGAAATTAATAGTTAATAAATAAATATTTATTTTCTTTGATACAATACGAGTTTAGAGGCTGAGTCATTCGTTATCAAAGAGTATGTATGCCAGTTTGCTAGTAAATTTAATGAATGTTACTATTAATTCCTATTTTTGCAATAATTATATTAATTTAATTTAATTAATTGACGCGTATATTAAGAAATACAAACAAGTCTGCTCTGCGCTTGTATTAATCCCATAATTGTTAGCGTGTGATGCTATCTTTTTCAAGGTATGTTTTCAATTGGGCATAAGGCAATACGTCTATCTCCCTCAGATAGCGGACGTTAAAAAGAGACAGTGGATGTTACATCACAACCTCTAGTTTTTAGTGGAGTGGTGTAACAATATTGACAAATAGCAAGGTTGCTTGTGCAAAAACTGTGTAAAATGTTAGATCAAAATTATCAACACACGAGTTAGCATCAAAATAATGAATGATTTACAAAATACTATACAAGTTTATAAAGTTGATCAAATCAATGATGGGTAACAACAACAATCAGAGAAGTGATCTGTACTATTTTAAAGTGTTCAAATATAAAAGAGTGGAACCGGATCACCTCTCCAAACAAAGGGTACCTTTACCCCGGTCAGGGCACAGGATCGTGTGTGATATCAAGAATTTGTATTCGTTCGGAGGTTATAATCCGTTAATACAGCCCGACATTGACACGAGAAATGATGATGAGTTTACTGTGCACTCGTTTCCACTGTTTCAAGAGTTGTGGAAGTTTAATTTCGCATCGAGGAAGTGGACCAGGTTTTCTGAACGAGAGACACTACCACAGGAACTGGCTTCGAATGCAGTCGTTCTACAGGGAAATTGTTTGATGGTATATGCTTGTGTAAGATATTTAATTCAATGTGTGATAGTTACATATGATACTTTAATATAATAATATCAAAAAGCCCAATACAATGACAGTTTATTGCTTTCATGTATGTTCATATATAGTGAATCTAATAATACTCGTAAAGTATTTATAGATACAGACAAGACTCAAATATGGCATGTTTATTAATAAATTGTCGGCTTTTATACTATAAAAAATTTAAATTTATATAAAGTATAACTTATAGATAAGGTACTCTTACTTCTTAAAAATTAATAAAAATAAATATTCTTTACGTTAATAATTTTATCAATTGTTGTCATCATAAAGAAGTCACATATATTAAAAAAATCATCCAACAGTACTGTTAATACATATGTTCATTAATTAGTAGAGATGTCTTAAGCTATCGACCTTTAGTCTTTTATCCAAGAGTGCTTTCTTTTTTTCCAACCTTGACCGTTTTTTCTATTTCAACACCACATATTGTTTCTGTTGTTACTATTAAAATAAAAGTTTCATAATTTTACAGTATTTAGGCTTGAGATACTAAATATTACATTTTTTATTTGTGAAGAAAATATATATTTTCACAATACGATAATGTACCATTTCCATAATGAAAAATTAAATTGTAACAAAATACATTCAAATCAAGTAAGCAGAAGACAATTAATTGTTTACAATTTTGCTAATTCAAATAAGATTTTTGTTCAAATATTCATGATTTTAAAACGACTATCATCTAGAAAATTATGGAAAAAATGGAAAATAACTTATCAAGCATAAGATAACATGATAATTGTGTAGATACATGTTTGTATATATTATATTTTTGTTTAAATGAATAACTAATTTGAATGATATTGTTGATTATTGAGGTTTCTACTGCGTTATACATGTTGAATATAGATCAAAACACTTTTTCAACTTTGTTTGTATATACATCTTTTTATTTAAAGTTAACAGACGTTAAAAAAGTGTTTTCATTTATAATTTGAATGATTTTTTAAAATTATATTCAGTTCTAAGCAGAACCATACACCAAATTTTTACATTGATGTATATACTCTACATTGTTTATTTTATCAATAAAACTATTAAAAGTCTTCATAGAAATTACTTTAAGTAAATTGCAGTTTTAAACAATACTAAATTATTTTAATATTTCTTAAAATATAAATAATATATTTTGGAAGGATTTGAAAAAAGAGCCGAAAATCTTTTGAGAAAAGCCCATTAAGTAATCTTTGTTAAATTTTATACCTACAATAAATCACACAAGAATCGTCAGTATTATTCTATAATCCTTTTAGATATAAATGCTATATCAGTTGATTAACTAGTTATTAAGATGATGAGGACATGGTACTCAAAATATACATCAAGCTAAAAAAATAATTTGCAACGACAATGTTAGTTTAATGGCAAGTTTCTTAGTAAAATCTCACTTAAATAAAAAAATATATTTGAACAAAGATTTAAATCAACTGATTTTCTTTAAATTTCTTCAAATAATTGTAACACAAACCTTCAGAAAATTTTAATGAACAATGTGGGATATAAAAATGTTACAATATTTATATAAGACTAGTTGGTAGGTTCAGTGAAAAGTATGATCAATAGCATAACCATTTAGAATTTTGTATTCAGTTAATAAAGAATGTGGCTTAAATCTGTGACAAGGTTTTTAAATTCATAAAGCTACTAAACGAGGAAAATCCACAATTAACAATTAAAAAGAAATCTGGAAACTTCTCTATTTCGACTAGATTACGTAAATCTGTATAAATGCAAACCATAGGTTAAGTGAAAAATTAATACATAGTAATTGCAACACATTTTTCTCTTGTGCTTACATCATTTACCATTTCCAATTTATGACATTGTGTACCACATTGTGCAATACAATTTTTAAATGATTTGTTATGAGAGTATAAAAAGCAATGTCATTCTCAATAATAACATTGATTAACATACCAGGTATTATTTTGCAACAATACATTTCGACCATGAACATTTTTGTTGTTTAGTTAAACCAATTGTAAATTAATTATTTTATTTTAAATCATATAACGATTGTAAAATTTTTCAAAATATTTTAATTTGTTCCCTTAAAATTGATTAAAAACCCAAGGGTATATATTTAACATAGTATAAAATTTAGAATTACAATGTTTTAATGCCTAATATATTTTTGTTGGAACAATGTTTTAATAGAAAATTCTACATTATAATTGTTCATTTAAATAATAAAAGCATCTAATATAATTGTAATTATTTAGTAGTTATACAATATTTAAAACAAGTTTATTTATTTTTAGTATATGATACTGGCTGATTAATTAGTCTCGAAAATTAATTGAAATAAAAACTGTTCTTATAAGGAACAGTGCCATTTTATTATTTACTTCAATGTTCATGTTAGATTTACAAATACAAAATGACTTTCTCTTCCATTGGCCTCACCTGCATAAATGTCATGCAAATAACTAATAGATGTTGTTACGCAAATAGTCATAAAATGGGTATAAAATAATTAATTTTTTAATTGTGTTGATATATGCTGGATAATAAAAAAATAAGAGTGGGATATTGATAAGTAAATTGATTGGAAGATAAACTTGATTATAAAATAAAGCACTAAAAACCGCTCTTCACACAGTTTATTTGAAATATATATTTCAGACACAAAGTGATAATTATCAATGGTTAAATACTGAGTATTATTATATTGATAAGTAATTATTAGGATTCTGTATAAGTATCATAAAAATGTCTCTTGATAATACATATTGTATTAATCACTTCCTGTCCGAGCGAATTACGTTCCAAAACAATTGTGTGGAAAGAGATTAAAAACATAAAACGTTAGTTGAAGGAATAAGCCTTATTATCACACATACAATCTTACAAATTGTATTTTTTTAAATAATATTTTTCTTCAATTTTAGGTGTATGGTGGTACTGGATCACCATTTGGTGAAAGATGCAGTAATCAATTATACGTGTGTTCATTAGCCAATAACAAAGGAGTGATGAGTGAAATACAGACTTCGGGTCAGTTGCCATTGCCCCAGTATGGACAGGCATTAGTTTACCACAATGATTACCTGTACACAATAGGTGGAACAACAGGTTTTACTTACACATGTGATATACATAGGTAATTCAGATTACAGTCTATCATTAGGATGATTACTGTAACTTTCTATGCTTTAATTGCAGGGTAAATATGAAATCTCTCGTGTGGGAGAATGTGTACATATGTCAAGGGCATAAGGAGTACGAACCTCAAGGTCGATATAGGCACGAAGTCGCTTTTAATGGAAAAGAGATTTTTATATTAGGGGGAGGCACTGCCGAGTTAGCCTTTGATTTTGACAAGCTGCCTGTATTTGATCTGGAGAAGAAAGAGTGGTCAGAGATGAAAACCTTGCCTGATGCAAAATGTACAGTATTTTAATTTTTTTTACTAATGTTTAATTTACAACTATATTTATTTCATAATTTATAGAACTAACAAATTTATTACTTAATTACTACTTAACTAATTTTCTACTTAAAATATACCGTACAATGTAATTTTTGTGGGATTATTACAGAAAATATAATTATACAATAATAACTATAATATTGTAAAATATTTCTTTTTTTATATGGAAGTAAATTAGGCTAATATAGGTAATTGTCAGAGTAGACATTAATATACACATGTAAAAAATCTATTTTTATTGTGTCTAGTATAAATAGTATTATAGACAAAATGAATAATTTTATACTATAACTGTACTAATCACTTATTAATTATTATAGGTAAAGATTTAGGTATACCTTCACCTAGGAGGTGTCATGGGGCTGTGCAAATAGAAAACAACAACTATATCCAAGTGTTTATAAGTGGAGGTTACGACGGTTTAAATGTGTTCGATGACCTTTGGAAACTCGATCTGCAAACTCTTCAATGGACTCAAATAGAAACCTGTATATTACCTTATCCAACCTACTTCCACTCGATGGCCGTCACGCCTGAGGGCAAAATGTACACATTCGGTGGCATATTCATAAACGGTGATTTGAAACGAAACAATTTGATCCATACAACGTGGCTCTGCATACCAAAATTAAGTGAAATGTGCTGGGAGGCCCTGCTGCACTACAAACCAAATTTAGCGGGACACTCTAAAGAAAATATGTTGAATGATGGTTTGCCAAGACATTTTATCAACCGCATCGAGTGATACCTGGAGCGAGAGTGTACTTTTGAGTTTGATTTATATTTATTTGATTTCAGAGTGAATATAAACTTCAATGAAGCCATATTGTTACTTTTAGGGAATGTACTAGAGCTTTACATACTACAGATATTCTTTCCTCGCACTGAAACAATAAAAATATTTATATCGAAATAGAAATATAAATAATTTTATTGAATGTCTTTTTTATACCTTTTTATTTACAATTGTACCTATTAATCTTTAATATAATAAACTTAATCAACTGACAAAGTCATAAGTTATTTCATCTGTAGGAGAATAAAAAAGGCATACACAGTATGTGATCAAACTTATAACTAGGCAGTCACTCGTTTTGCTATCGCCATTAAATGCAAGCCCTGTATAATAATACACTCCTTTATTTCTACCCACTTTTATCTAAACAAATGTAATTTATTAAAAAATATTTGAAATTGGTAAATAATAATAATAATTGATGATATAAACAGAAATATGAATATATTAAAGCATAATTATTTGTTTTATTTTCTCTGTAAGGTAATTTGTTATATATTAATATAAATAGCTGGAAATTACATTATTCTTACACTGTATATGTATGTACAAGTTAATTTCAAAGTGCTAGTATATATTGTCAAAAAAAATTTATGTGAAATGAATCAATCAACATTATTTTCTTATGATTATTTTTGATACACATCGAAGTTTTTAAAAATACCATAGTGTTTTTTAATGTATTATCGATCTTTTACCATTTCTTATCCATTTAAGCTATTGCTCTTATTTGCAATTCTTATTTTTCTTGCTACATAGTACAGTATCAATTTAAATAGACTAAATTATGTTAATTTTAAATATGGACTAGCCAGTATAAATTAAATATTAGTAATTATGTCTTACAAAGGTGGGTTAGTGTTGTTTTATCTTTCAAAAAGACGCAAAAAAATGATTTTATTTTATACCACATATGATTTTTCAGAATAATAAATGGTTTTATGTGCAATGAAATTGTGAAAAAATATCAGCCAAAATTTAACTTTTTGTTGCATATACAAGAAAAATAATTAACACATTTTAAAGTTTGCAACAAATATTCAAAAGTATTGACGTATTTACGAATATACAGGGTGAGTTTTTTTTCGATGTTCTCTATAGGGATCTCGGAAACTATAAGAGATAGAGAAACGGTTAAATAGGGAAAGAAGTGTAGATTTACGAGACGATTAAAATTCCACTTTCAAAGTTTTCAAAAAAGTCAAGGGTAACTAGATATTTTGAAAAAAGTAAAAAGTGTCAATTTTTTCAAATCAATATATCTCGGTTATTATAACAGATAGAAAAAAACTGTAGAGGACAAAGTTTTAGATAATTTTATGTAGATTAATAAAAAATAATCAGAAAATTTTTGTCGCCATTATTTTCCGAGATAAGACGCAAACTTACATTTTTTTAAATGGAAATCATAGTTGGCTATGGCCTCATTCAAAAGATATTTTTTTTCTCTTTAATCCAATATGACATACGACATAGTTATTTCTAAAAATAAGTGAGTTATAGTAATTTTAAATTTTATTTTAATAAAAAATGGGTAGCCATGAAAGTAAAACAATTGCAGTTGTTTATAATAATAGCAATATTGTAATGATTAGTTTTACAGAGATAAACCCCATAGAAAACATCGAAAAAAACTCACCATGTATATATATATGTTAAACATGTTTTGGTGCATAAATTATAATTAATAATTTCTTCAAACTAGATAAAAGTTTTCATTACTTATTGTTTATAACTCCGAAAAATTGCAATGGTTTTTATTAAGCAATAATTCTAAAATGTTACATAATAAAAGTGTGTTGCAAAAACATAAATTGATTCAAAATCGCTGAGAGATTTAAAAGGCAAAAGTGCTTGATTGAAAATGCATAAACGTTTTGCCAAGCAAAAAATTGTGTACCAAATATTTTGTAATAAATTATTGCAAACACATCAATACAAAGTGCAGCATGTAAAATGTAGGTTATTCATGAAGTAATTATATTATTTTCCTAGACTAATTATATAAATTATTCTATTCAAAATGTATTATTATTATTATATATAAAGTTCTTTTTTATAAAGAAAATTTTTTGATTGCAAAAACAATTTTATGCTTACCAAATATCAATATATGCAAATAATATGTGCTATAAGTGCTACAGTGAATTCATCTTAAATCTATACCAGTGATATAGGTTTATTGAATCTTTAGCTATATTTTATTAATTGAAACCTATTTTAAATAAGTGGTTCAGGTAAAACCCCCTTCACAGAGAGAGCCAATCCATAGTTAACTAAATAATTTATTAATCTAATGAAAGTATGGTTTATTTTCTTTGGAGCAAAAGCAAAAGTTTGCCTATTCATTTTAAAAATATATGTAGGGTGTGGAGGTGGCCATTATCCCTCCAATCATATGAATATAAGCAAAGGATTATTTTAATAAGAGTTAAGGGACACATGGGGACTTTAAAATAGATTTCAATTAAAAAGGCAGAATGTATAACAAGCCTGACCTTATTTTTATTAAATAACTGTAAAGGAATGTGAATGTGATTTTATAAAGATAATGGCTGTGACCATTACTACGTGGTAATCCATACTTACACTGAATCAGTGCAATGTGATTTTAGTTATAGTTTTAACCCTTAACTGCATGTTTTACTTTTGATTTAAAAATACGTTTTGTTTTGAATTTATTTCTAAATCATGTGAAAAATAATGTTTTGCATCAGTAAATAAGGGCTTTCTCTCTTCGGTGTTAATGATGTTCCCATTTTACACTAACTGAATCTGAAAGGGCACCATAGGATAGAAACAAAAAGCGTTGCAGAACTGCAGAACACTATGCAGTTAAGGGTTAAAAATATATGCCCAGACACCACACTCTGTTCTTAAGAGGATAATTGAAAATCTATCTACAGCAGTTTACTTTCTTGTACTATTCGTAATAAGAATAAATTTTAATCACGTTCAAGAATAATTTCCGATGTAAATCAAAACTAGGCAGTACCATATTACGTAAATAATATAGTGTGGTTTAAAATTATATTTGCCGCCACATTAATAAAGCCTGTGCAAATGTTTTCAGTCTAATATATTCAAGTAGCCTTCTGTCCAGATAATTTTTAACGTTATAAAAATACTGATATTAATTACACGTTTACGACAGTTTCAAAATTTTGAATGAAAACTGATCCGTAGAACGAGCTTCCGGCGGAAAATCCCCACTGCCTGAAACGCAAGTCGGCTCCTCCCACCACCGGCGCGATCCACTGTTCGATTCTAGCATATTTTTCCTTTCGAAAGAACCGTCTCACGCGCGCGCTGCGTCGCGTGTCCCTGTCCACTCGCCGTGTCGCGAAAATGTACACCATGAATTATTCCACAAGTAAACACCTCTGATAATGTACCACAAACCAAATTTTTAGTACCGTGTGTTTGATTTTCATTTTATCTTCATAATTTTTGATATATCCGATTTGGTCCCCTCGTCGAAAAACAAGCACTATTTTCGTTGAGAAAAATGGAGAAGTCGGAAACGAAAACGGTCTACAAACTCGTGCTAACAGGCGGTGAGTATTTTTTTACATTAATTGCTTTCATGCGCCGATAACCATCCATCATAACTTTAATACGTACGTCCATTTCGGCCACGAAAAGGATCACAACACCCTATTTATTCAACATGTCACCCTTGGATCCTTAATCTGTAATGTACCTGCATTGATTTTCCACTTGCATACGAACATAAATATACGTAATCCTCGTTTCTTATAAATATTATGCTCTAACAACGTGAGTCGTGAATTTGTAGGTTATTTTTAAATGCGATATGGATACGAGTGTCATTGTCAAAAGACGCAATTTCCGCTTAGAATTACTAAACAAAACGCACATTCTCGCATTTGTTTACCTTGGTATTGCAATCGATATTTTTAATTAGAACAAAATAATTGCCTGCACGTCACCAAACATGATGCCTATTTCTCTTAAATATCATCTGCAAATTGTTTTTATTTTATTATATGAACAAATAAAAGATAATCATGAAATCTATAGTGGCAAACATTTTACATTTCACTCTCTCAAACAAGTAAAGAACTCTTGAAAGTGCAGAAAAAAAAAGGATTTTATTTAACTCATAACTACTGAATTAAATGTTATGATTTCTAAGCTCATTCAATAATAAGTAAGTAAATAGTTTTGTCAGCACAAAAATGTTTACATATGTCAAAAACAATAGTTAATATTTGAATTTTGTTGGTACTGATACTTCCTAAGAAAATAATGACTTTTGTTATTTATGTTTTAATTGTTCTTATAAACAGAGATTATTTATTAAGTTACTATGTTGTATAATTTGTGATAAGCCATTATTTTCAATATAAATGGCCAAGCTGTTGAAGTATCATGAGATGTTAGGACCTAAATGAAATGTATTGCGGTAAAACTCAGACTTAAAGGTAAATATGAAATGCTCTATTCAAAATATTGTTTGCAATTATGGCATAAAATAAAACGAAATATAGAAAAGTCTACTTCATATTTCAATTGAGTGAAGCACGGACAAAGTTCTCTTTATGAAATCTTCTACATAAACCCATCTATTTTGACTGTTGCAGAAGTTAATTATAGAATACATTTAGTTTTTTTAGGCATATATGTGCTTCAAAGACTTTTCATTCATTTGTGTAATTTGTCTGTATATTATTTATTATTACTTGGTTAAATGTGGTATAATTTTGATGAAACTGTTGCCAGAAAAACCTTAAAATATGATTTTTATTTATTTTTTATTATGGATTATGAAAATGGGTAAACAATTACATATTAAATATTTTAAAAATCATTGCGTGGAATATACAAACTAATTGGTTATTTCAATTATTAAAATAATCACCTAATGAGGTGATCGAATTAAAATTACGATGGATTACAGGTATCCAATGTGTGCACTCCAAGCGTTCGCAATAGCCCTTTCTAGTTTTGATGGAAAACTAGCATGTGAATAATACTAACATGAGGAATTGTAGGGTTGTTTACTCTCTGATTGTTTTTATGCATTTTTAATTACACTTGTGCCTATATTTTCAAACGAATGATATGATATATATAAAAAAATATACAATTTTGAAAGCTTGGCTAATTGAAGTAATATAAATCAAATTGTGTATACAACAAACAACTACTATTGAATAAAGAGAATGGTTGTGACTGTTACTACATGGTAATTTATGCTTTTGAATTTAGTAATTATTTACTTAACCAACTGTATAACACAACTATATATATAAAAAAAATTAAGTCTATAAAGATTTCAATTTTCTTTGCAAAGGCTTGAGTTTATGTTCACATAATCCACTCTTTAATAATGGCAAAGTTGTTGCTAAAGGCTCTTTTGATGATATTCTACCATCTTGATTGTTAAATGTTCCATAGTTTTGATCAAGACCTGCTCATTATCAAACTAGAAATTATTATTATTTCATGAAGTAAATGCTTCTTGTGTCAAACAATTAAATGTGGTATTATTCATTTCCAAAATAACAGAAAGTTGTAAAAATGTATGGAATCTGTGAGAGAGTCTAATAAGTAATAATATGATAATTAAAAAATAATTCATTAGGAGTATTATTTTTATTAAATATTAATGTAATCAGTTTCAGATTCCATTATGCAAAGATTAATTTTATTGTTTGTGAAATTTTAGATATAAATTACTGTCTGGACTTTCCTGTTTATCATTTTACATTTCTATACAATCAGTGCCATAATTGTATTGTTATATCTACTATTGTTTATTGTCTGTAAAAAATCTCCCTTGTTTGTTACTTAATATACCATTACGTAATTAGATTAATTAATTAGATTAGATATTCTATAATTAGACCTAGGTATTATTCAGTAAATAAACTAATATATAAAGTAATTTAAGTACAAGATAACTTAACTGTAAATCTTTTATTCGTTTTTAATAACTAGCATATTTTTTTTTAAATTTGACATTTCATTTTACGATGTCTTGGTAATTGTGGAGACTTTTACTTCACGATTTGATATTCAAAATAAAATGAATAACTTCTTTGGTATCACTGCTTTAGTAGGACTAATTTTGAAAATTTCAGCTTGTCATTATCAAGCAGTTAATTGAAAAGTTGAAATTTTCAAAACTAGTTTTACCAAATAAAGCTACTTATTTTATTTTGAGTAATTTTGTAAGAATTGAGGATAAGAGACGTAAATAAGGTTATTTTTTTGTAATGGATCATGTATTTCTCAGTGATTGGTAAGTTACGTGGAAAAGCCTCTAATGGGAGTTCATTGAGGACAAAAGCATAAAAATATATTAGGATAGATTAAGGGTAATCAGCACATTTCTAAATCATTGACATAAATCTATAAATTTGTATATGTTTATTTATTTTTCTCCATCCATGCAATAAACACAATCAAAAGTAGCATTTTATAGCACTCATTACCATTTAAGTGCATTTCCTATTTGCCTACAAGTTTGAGTTTTATTGTAGTACATTTAACTGAAATTTGACTTTAACATATCCCGAGAGTAATAATAAATTGTCTGCTTGCATTAAAGTTAAGATTCAAGTTCATAGAGATTTCAACAGGATTTATGCTCATTGCAAAACACTGACAATGACAACGATACACAATTTGCAACTGACAGATGACACCACAGAAACAAAAACTATGCTATCTTTAAACTTTCTTTTGTTTAAAAAAAGCATATAAAAGTAAATTGGTTTATTTTCATTACTTAGCATATCAAATTAAAATTGTTCATTTTCATAACTTTCAATAAACTCAAGTAATTAGTTGGTGAACTGCTACAACCGAAAAAACACGTAAAAAACTAAAAATTACCTTAAATAACGGATTCACCCCAAGTTTTATGCTCGGCAGTGTATGAATATATAATTTGTTTGATGCTACAGATATGTAACTCACTCTGTATATTTTGAATTTATATTATTTAATGAACTGTGCAATAAATAAAACAAATTACATATAAGTAATTTCATGGAGCAATAAATATATTTAACAATATTGTCAGTATTATGTATTGTATATATTTATTTACAGTTATAAATATTACGTTGTAAAATTTGTCGCTGAACCTTGTCATTGGGTTATCATGTTTATATATGGCCGATTCATTCCGGTTTTTGCAAATAAAATAGTTTTTTTTTTTAATATAAATAAATGAAGTGTTTAATAACTGATTTATTGTGTTATTTAATTAATTTGATTGGTAGATTGATATATCTTCTATTATAATTTATGAAATGTAATTACTGATAATGTGTCACTACTTATTCATATAATTAAATATAAAAATATTTAGAAAAAAAAACACGAAAATATTTCGTAAAATCTACAAGAAATGACTATTAAGACTACAAGAAACAAATCACTTTTGAAACAACTACTTCTCTAGCTAATACTTCGACAGACATTGAATGATACAAAAGTAATGTGCGTGTTACAAAATAGCAAGGCTATCAAAGCAACACTAATTTGAACGTATTTCTTTCTGTAAAATGAACTAAAAATGATTGAATGTCTACAACGTAAGGACTTATATATTTTATTATAAAAATATTTGTTCATAGATTTCTTTCCCACTTTGCTTTAGTTTTTCTAATTTTTTTTTGTTGATCTCAAGTTGTAATAGCTTAATGATCATTAGTTTTTACTTACTTATTAAGATATAAACATAAAACATATTATATAAAAGACTGTGCATGAAGTCTTTTATATAATATGTTTTATGTTTATATCTTAGGCTCTGCTTTAGATTTGACTTATTTAATATTGTATTTCAAAAATTCATTCATTCATAATTTTTTAAGTGCTATTAATTTATATTCCAATTAATTTTGTTTATTTTTTTTGTACAGTGGTTAAAATTAGGAATTAAAGAAAACTTTTGAAGTCTTTTGTTAACATATAGCAACATTTCTGGTAAGATATACACTTTTTTAAATTGATAATATTTTAGCCACATGTTTTGAGAGCTTTGCATTATTTAATTCCATTTTTGAATTAGTTTTAATCTTGCATTCTCAATTTGTTATTAATTATAATTATAGGAAGGTAATCATAAAGGGAAGTTAGGTCATCAATAATATCATCCATTTATATTTTACTTCCCGCAATCATAATTAATTGTATTATTATAATTTAATTAATTCATAAGTTTAATGTTTCAAGTTGATTAACAAGGGAATGTATTGTATTTTTTTTTAATATATGGTTTATTACCCATGATTCACATGTTAATTAAGACTTATAATCATTTTTTATCTCTTGCCTTTTATTTTTAATCTATTTCTCCTACTGCGTCGTTTATCTTGTTCTTCCTGGGTTATGTTACCCAGTAAAAGTCACTCAAAATAGTAGTTGCCCAAAAATGCATGTACTAAAAATAGTGAATATTGTTATTTTACATCTTGCTAGCTTTATTCCCAGATTTTTATTTCATTCCATTGATTTCCTTTTTTTCTTTTAGCATGAGTATTTACAGAATCTTTCTTCTATTGTTATATGCAGAATAAGAATTACATAGCTATCAAAATGTATAGCATCGTAGGAAACATTATAAGGCTTCCTTATGGATTCTGATATTACAAAGTGTCACTCAGCTATTATAATTAAATTTATTGTAGTACCATTGTTTAAACCTTGTGGACATTTTTTTGTTTTCTAGGGCAAAACTTTTCTAAGGCTGCTTCTCCGCCTTTAATTTTAATGGAGTAAACAATATTTGCTTCAATTACAACTAATTCAAGATGTACCACAAAGTCAACGCCCCTACCATCAAAAATTGGTTTTGTTTTGTATTACTTTGATTTAATGGCAATTTTTAAACTAACAATCAATGCTTTATCAACAGATGAACTTCAGATATTTTCTTTCTTCGTGTACATATTGTAAATATTTTTTACCCTTCGATTATTTATTATTTCCTAACCAAATACTGTTCAATGTTTATGGGCCATTGCATAAATTAATTGAATATCTTAAAAACTTACTTAACACTAATAACAAATTAATTAAATTTCTTGAACATTATTTTTTGTCTACTCCTGTATAATGTTTTGCATGAATTAATTATTTTGTCAGTGTTACTATTTGGTTTTATTTTTTTACAACTTTCATGATAATTATTATACAGTAATGTATTTAAGAAATAATATAAAGTTTGTTTATGTATATTACGAACTATAAATTAATTTAAAAAATAACGTCGAAGGATATCCTCTGTTGTTTGATTAATTTACGTTATCATTTAATCATTTTCCGGTTTTCCTTATTGTGGACACACCGTGGAGTTTTTATTAATCCGCCGTGACTTGCACGTAATTTATTTTATAATCATGTTATTTTGTTTGCCTTGCTTATGATTAACGGAAAACGCCATATAACCGATAACCGCATTTTCAGGAAATCATTGTTTGATATCTAAATATTGTGTGTGATAGTTCATTATAATAATCGGTATTTCAGTATCATAGTGTTATCTACTAGTGTGTTAGATGAGTGTCAATTTGCCTATTATATGTGAAAAACAAAAACAGGAAAAAGGAAGGTTGTTGGTTACTTTTAGAATTATTTTCTTGTGCTAATAAATATTTATAAAGTGTCCTGTTTGTTTATATTATATGTAATTACCTTCCAACTGTTTAATATGCTCAAATCAACCAGAAAACATAATCAAAGAAAATGTAATTTTCAATTCAAATCTAAAATGTTTGAAGACTGAAAAATTATTAACATTTTATTTTTATTATTTGTATATTTTTCAAATGAAATAACAAAGCTATTTTAATATCGTTTTTTATTTTTGAAAATGTATATCTCCTCTGTTTCTCATGAAAATATTGTATGACAATGTGAGCATAATATTTTATTGATAATCAGAGAGACGCGAGACACTTAAATTGCTATTATATTACTTTTGTAAATAAAATATACCCTTGAAAATACCCAAGAATTCGATTAAACTTCTTAGCCAGCCCAATCAATAGAATAGAAAACTAAATCGGCAGCAAGAATTGTCATTTTGAATCGTTTAAGTAGAAATAAGAAATTTAAACAAAACAACAAATATTTCTGTTAGTATGTTTGAGGCACTCGAAGAGAAACTTAAAATATATAAAAACAGAGAAGACAGGGATATCTAACTTATATTAAATTAACTTTACAAATATATAAATTAATATGCCTGCCTTGTTAGATTATAGTGTAATCTTTTTCACCAACATTCGTCTATCTATGCTTTGCCGAAAGATCTGCCAGGAGAACCCTTCCCAAACTCAGACACTGTAAATCCACTCCATAATCTCTCCAATAATATCTTTTTAAATACTACTCAAGTTCCGCCCATATCCCAGCACATATTAAGCTTCAATGTTAAATTTGCCTTTATAACCAATTATAAGTTTCTCTTCAAAATATCAGCATCCTACCTTCATCAATTAATTTAGCAAATCATCAGGGCAGCCCATATTTAGATGTATATTATTTTTACATTTAATCTAACTTTAAAGCTACAATTATAATCTGAAATAGTGAAAAGCAAGGCCTTCAAATTATTTACCAAACGTGCAATTCTGGACGGCTTAATGTAAATAATTTAAACCAGCTTCAGCCGTTAGTGTTTTCTTCTGATTTTTGTGTTAAAATTAAAGTATGCATAATATTACATTATCAATTTGTTTTCATTATAGTTTCGAGTCACTGGAGGTTAATCGCAATTAAAATTGTATTACGCATTTGAAAAATCACGCGCAGATTGTGTTTCGTGTTCGTTGTAATAAGTATAATGATACTTACATAATAAATCCGCCTGGTCACATTCTAGTAATTAAAGACTCAGGTATTTTAATTAGACTCGCCAATTTTTAAATGACAGAGGCTAATTAGGCCTCTTAGCAAACGTTTAGAAGGTTGCTAATTGTTTATGTGTCCCTATTTTGGTGTAATTTTATTGTTAAGATGTGACTTTAATTGAAAACAGGATTTTCAGGGTTGAAATTAAAATTGAACATTTCTACAAACACGCCTCGATTGGTTTTTCGACAAGAAAGTAAAACGTTATTTTAATATAGTTCGATAAAATTTTGAACATCAGATAATATCTTCATCTTGTATTGAGTTTGCAAAAATTGAATTTCAAAATTCTTGGAAGTTTCGAAAAGCGCTAAAAACTATTTTCACGGGCGGTTGGATACTTTTTTCGTACTAAGATAATTTAGATTTTATGAATGGCTGGTTCTCGTTCTAGCTAATTTTAGTTTTGTTTCATAAAAATGCATCAATTGAAAGTAAATATGTCGAAAATTTGCAATAGGAAACGTTTATCTGCCAGAAATTAATATACGATATTAATATTAAGGCATGCGGTGGAATTAATAACAATACTATGATAACAAATTTGTAAAACTTCGCATTCGAAATATGAAGTAGCCTTTAAAAAGACAAAAAACAGTTGCATACCAAAATCAAACAAGATTATGTGCATGATGTGTTAACACTTCACATATTTTTTTAAAGGAATGAAATGAAAATTTTATAATGTCAACATTATTTTCTGTTTATATATATTATCATTATTAAAAGTCAGCAAAACATTGTTGATGTTCATTTATGGTATAATTTCACTTGTTTCAGGACCATGTGGTGGCAAAACAACTGGCCAGTCCCGCTTGTGCACGTTTTTCGAAAACATTGGATGGAAGGTAAGCTAACTAATTTATTTTATGCGTTACAAAAAACCCCAGGTAATTGCAATATTATATAAATATAACAATGTATTTTGGGATCTCTGGGGGGTGTAGAACATTGTTGGCATTTCGTCCTTGTTTACAGGTATACCGTGTACCTGAGACTGCTAGCGTACTCCTCAGGTAGGTATAGACGGTAACAAATTATATTTCCACATAATTTCCTCAGTAAAAACACAAATTTTGTAGTCCGCCAAGCTGAAATACGTTATGCACATCATAAAGATATATGCATAGATAAGATTACCTTGATACAAAAATATTTGTATAAGAAAAAAATAATATAACGTATTTTCGTGCGGAAGACTAGATCAAAACTCTAGAGAAATTGAGTTTTTGGAAATAATTTTCCTAACAAAGTCAACCAATCATTTGTTTCAAAAACTGCCAAATCAAGATGACGAAAGACAATTACAAACTGATTACTTTAATATGTCTGGTGTTCTCATTTCAGTGGTGGCATCAAATTCAGCGACCTCAGCGAGGAAGAAGGTGAGTCTTTTTAATGATTCGCTATTATTGGGCATGGACTTTTCAATTCTAATTTGATTAATACTATTACTAATCACCCCTGTTTGTTTATTGGTCCTAATCCAATATTGATGAAGGTTAGGCTTTTAATTAGATTACGATCGTGGAGACAACGCCAAACAATTTGTTATCGGCGAATGCATTCGATCATGAAGGTGTGTTTGTTTGCGGCGAACGTTTATTATTTTTATTTGATAACTATATAAACAATAATTAATTTGTTGAGATCAGAGGTTATAAATAGTGATAATGTATACGTAATAGGCACTGTGCCAAAGTATTCTTATGCAATTATTTATTCAGGGCGTACGCCATTTTGAATAATATTTGGAATTTCTTACATGTGTGTAGTCGAGAAGTTATGCGAGCACGTGTTGGTTCATTTATATTGTGAAGATTTGCAAAGATTCAGATTATTCTAATAAATTAAATGCTATCCCTTCATTTATTTAAATTGTTACATCTGTTCGACAAAACTATTATTCATTTTTATAATTTTTTAATCATAATTTTGGTTTGGTTGGTTACATCAAGTTTTTATATGCGTAGTTTTTTTCGTGGACTTTTTGATTAATTATGCTACAGAATTAAATGAAAGACCATGATTACCTAACAAAAAGAGTTATCAACGAAAATAATGATCATGTTATGAGTTTATGTTTAATAAATACTTTCGATACTCGCTATCAAGATGTTCAGAATGTCGAACATATGTTATTAAATCAAATACCGTAGATTTGTTCACCACTCTCAAGAACAATATTTTTAAATTTAAGAACGTATTACCCTTACATTGATTTTTTACTCTATGAAGAGAAGTGTCTATTTAAAATACTGGGTGTTTCCAAATTAATATCGGGGCTTTAACAGAGTTTGTTTCGCATGGCCTCCAACTCCCCTGATCTCGCGCCTATATGACTTCTACATGTGGGAGTTTTTAAAGGATCATGTGAATATGGCTCCAATACTAGCTGACATACCCGACTTTAAACATAGTATTGAGACAGCTATTACAATTATTACAGCACAAACACTAAACCAATTTCGGAAGAACTGGCCTATCGACTTGATATGTGTCGTAAGACGAAATCTCATATTGAACACTTGTAAGCTTGTAAGCAAACTGTTTGAGTTGCTCTCTAATTCCATATATCAATTATGATTTTAAGATTTACGTAATAAATATTACAAAGCGTTAAAATCCCGATATTCATTAAAAAACACTCGGTATTTCGTTGAAATAAACTTGCCAGTTTATTTCAGGTTAAACAATCTTGTCGCAACGTTTTTTTAATAATAAAAATTACATACTAAATAAATAAATACTAATAATAAACAATAAATAGGCAAATACATTTCATGCAAAAGTACCAATAAAAAATATTTGTTTTCATGCGGTAGTACGACTGTTTTTTTTTATACTTCTTGTCAATCAATAATGCCAATTAATTACTAAATAAACATGTTTATTTACAGAAAAAAATAAAACAAAACATATGTGACAAATAAAATAAATTCTTATGTAAGACAATGGTTTTTAGTTTTCTGTCCAACGGCTATCTACTCGCGGTCTTTCAGCCTGGAATTATCTGTCATTCAAGCGTCATGATTGCTAATGTCTTATTGAGTTAACTGTCTATGTTCTTTAAACGTCATGATCGCTGTAATTGTGAAATAAGAAAATGAATTGAAACTTTTCAGACTTGTTCATGCTAAACCGTAAACTTTTGCATATAGATATGTTGTGTTAGATCATTTTATTTGATCCCAGGAATCTATGGTCCATTTCCCCGCATTAACGGGACACCCTATATATTGTCAATAATAGTGTTTGAGTAGTCTTATGGTCTTGAAATTAAAGTTGTATTCTTTCATTTTAAAAATTCCAAAATGTATTGAAGTTATCTAATCAATAAATGATACACCAGAATCAACTTAAAGAATTATTTTTTTATAAACTACACATTTTTCTCCGAAACACATTACTGACCCCAAAAAAAACTTACTAGAGCAGAAGTAATCTCTCGCAGGGGATAATGTGCCGCCGCCTTGAGCCTTCAAAGGGTGGCTCCCCCCGCCCCTAGGGATCACTGTTGCGCCCGCCCAACGGCCGTATCTGATCCTATACGGACTGTGTGTCATAGTTTCTAACAAAGGGCCTAGCATTCCCAATGAACAATTTTCGGCAGTCATTTGCGTTCCTTGGTGCACATGTGGTATTAATTGCTGTGTACAATGCACAGCAAGTATTCCCAAGTATTTTCCGTAATTCGACATTAGTTCAAGTTATGAACAATCCATATACAATCAAGTTATAAATAATCCATATAGAAGGTTTGCTAGTGTGAAATATTTTAGGGCATATTTGTTTCAGTTAGATATTTTACATAAAACAGATATTAAGATGATCTCCTTGTAAGACAATAAATAAAATAATTTTTTGATTGCATGACTGTTAATTAGGACAATATCATTTGTAATAAGGTTAATGTTCTCTTTTTAGAGATTTGGGTGGTGCATTTGACGGAGGGTTTCTCAGCTTAAGACCCAGTTTTTTCTACACAAATATGAACAATTCAATTTAGGTTTCCTTGGAATATTCCTGCATATGTATGTAGGTGTATATTAAATAAACCAGTATGCATCAACCCAATAAGAAAATAATGGCGTGTAATTGAAATATAAGGATCAACTTTGAGATACACTAAAAGGATAATTAAACGAAATACTACTGTTACATTTTCAGGATTTACAAAGTAATATTTCAAATTAAAAATGTATTTATTGCTGTGATGATAAATATATAATACATGTATTATGGGAATAACTTTAAACCAGTTGGTGCCGTCGCGACTAATCAAGTGAAAAACCCAATAACCTCACTTGATAATTAGTATGGATGGAAGGATGCGATAATGTTTTATCGTTTCCTGTCATTAAACAACATTATATTTTTAAGAAGAAAAGTTACTATCGATATATTTATACATTTATAAGAGTAAATTATGCAGCAACGGGCAGTTTTTCTTACTCTTCTGTAGTCATTAAAAATTTCTAGTATTATCACAGATCTCTGTGAGTTTCTTGATAATAGTTTTCGTTTTTTCTGAATGTTAATATTTACTTCATAATTCTTCTGTTCTAAGATTTTGGTTAAATATTTTGGGCATCTTATTTAATTTTTGTCATAATTATTTCTATTTTATCCAGGACAACTCTCATTTTGATTTTTTAAAAAGATATTTGTCTTGTTTTGTTGTTTATTTATATACTATTTGCTCAACAATAAAATTTTGAATAAACATTAAAAATACTTATAATGTTTTTATCACATTTTGGTTTAGTCTTTGTATATGAATTATATTTCAACCTTTTAATAAATAAACTACTGTGACATATGTATTGTCACTGTCATTGTCAAAATGTTATTAGAAGATTGGTTGCGACCTATAGTCTGTTCGTTGGATCTTTCGTCGTACGTCACAAATTATCGCTTCGAGAAACGACGCAAAAACATTCAGTCTGATAAAGTAAACCAAATGTGTTAGAAAAAGAACGCACTGTAAAACTTTCGTCGTTTTTTGAAGCGATAGTTTGTGACGTACGACGAAAGATCCAACGAACAGACTATATACATGACACGTAGCAACCATTCTACTAATAAAATTTTGACAATGACAGTGACAATACAATATATCACAGCAATATATTCCTTAAAAGATTAAAAGATACTTCACATATGCATCGAATATGCAAAGCTATTATGTAAGAGTATTAAATTACTTATACAACCTTTGACAGCAAAACTCGGTAAATAGTCATGTAACATTAAGGTAGATGAACTTTACGGTCTTTCGAAATAGTCACCTCCCATAACAATGCACCGATGAGATCTGCTATACATGTCTTGGAAACTTTTCAAGAAGGCTTCTTTTGGAATGAAGTTCAAAAGCCTCGTCACGTTTCGTTGGATGTCAGGAATATCGTCAAATCTCTTTCCTTTCTTTGACACTAGCCGATATTTTTAGCAGTCGCCAGACAGACTTCTATGAACGATTAATTAACTTCTCACTTAACCCGTGGTGAAAAATTTTTATGTTAATAAAAGGATTAATTAAGCACTTGGTTATGTTTCACTATTTTTATATTTCTCCGACTAGTTTCGACCGTTGGTCATTCTCAAGGAGATATCTCCTGTGAAACATAACCAAGTGCTTAATTAATCCTTTTATTAGACTTCTATGAAATTTTAAAATACCTACTCCATAATTATACATTTAAAAAGCGTTAATCTCTTAAAAAATCCAAATGCTTTCTTGTAAGCTACTCTCAAAATGTATGTCATAAACACAAGTTCTTTTAAGAACCACGTAGTAACGGTCGCAACCATCTTTATATTTTCGATTATAGTATATCACATTGAAATATATTTTAAATAAATATAAAAATATTTGTACATACATTTTGTCATAAATTATTAATTATTGCTATAAAATCGCGCTTCTTAAAGTTCGAATCTTTATATAATTTCATGTAAATTGTTATATTTTGTAAAAATATTACTTATTATTAATAATAACAATTTATATTTTCCAATTTTAATGAATATTTATTTATTTATTGCTTTGTGTCTCTTCTTAAATTAATCAAAAATACAAACTATGAATAATATTACTAAAATTTTAATTAAAGAGACCCGAGCGAAGTTCATTTCTTTGAGACGTTCTTCGACTCTGACCCATATTTTCTTAGATCTACTTAAAAATAAATATATTATGATAAAATATATTTTTTTTATATAATACGAAAAATCTATACAGCATTTATATTCCAATGCTGGACTAATTTCAATTGAGCTTAACTAAAATGTAGTATATTTAAAATAAATTATTATTTATTATTCTACTATTTCTGTGTACAAATAAATATTCAAACATAAATACGTTTTTCTTAGTCCTTGAAAATTTATCGTGCCCATGTAAATACAGTACTTTATTGAATGTAAAATATTGCAAACACTTGTCGTTATCTTTTATTTTGTCATCTACTTATATAAATAGTAATTAAAAAAATAGGTTTTGTAGATTTTTGGCACGTTTTGCAGCTATAAATTTCGTTTTAAATGAATTATTTGGTTTTATTATAAATGGATGAGAGACAACTGTTTCTTATATTTAACGGGTTTCTTACTTCAGAGAGTTGCCTTCTACGCTTTAAAGCGCAGTTAAATGCTAATAATTAATTGGTGTGTGGTTGAGATCAAAGAGTGAAATGGCAAATTTAATAATAATAAAAATTCAGTCAATTATAAAAATGGAGTTAAGTGAATTCACCTACTTTTTTAAAATTAGTTCGAAAAAAGAAAACGCGATATCTTATAAATTTTATTTTTACATAATGTTTTAATAACCGTGGAAAAATGCCATGGTCAAAACCTATTCTTTCATTTTAAACGATAACTATTATAGTATGTTAAATGTTAACGAAGAATGTTTAATTGATTTATAGTTATTTCATTTTGCATTAAAGTTTCTATTAATACATCATATTTGTTTCTTTAGGTTTAAATGTATCATTACAATATATCACATTATTTGATTAAACTTAAATATATCATTTAAGATATTTCTGGCAATTAGGAAATTAAAACATATGTTAAATAAATTTTATGAAACTCAAAACGAGCTAGAAGTATAGGTTTGATTTTAAAAAATCATTAGTTCTTTCTTGGCTGGTCAATAAAATATTATGCTTTACAAAATATTTTCACTATATTACAATAGTAGAACAAATACATTTAATGTTTCTGTTATTCAATGTACTAGATATTAATACAATTAATTATTGAAATATTTAGATACGTATAATTAAATTTCAGATCAGAAACATTTCATTTTTCTCATTCCTGATCCAATGTTTTTTTTTTTAGAGAGAAAACATATTTATTATTAGAAGTAAATATTACATACAGTGAAGTAGTAGTAGATTTCTTCTATTAAGTGGCTTTCAGCCTTGTTTTTTTTTAATGTATCCTTATTTATGTATTTAAATTTATAAAAGTTCAAATCTTGAAGAGTAGGAATTTGATTTGTTTCCTTAATCAACATAAATTCTGCAAGATCATTGAATCCAATAAATATGTCATTTGGGCACAAAGAAAAGCGGCGAATTGGCTATTGGCCAAAGGGATGTATAAGTGGAGTCGATATAAATATCGTAATTTTTTAATTTTTATTTAAGTGAAGATTTCTGAGAATCAAAACCATATGTCGACGACAAGAGTAAATCATTTACTAAAAATATCTGTGCTAATTTTCGCAACTGTTAACTAATTTTAGAGTTTTTAATGGTACGTTTAGAATAATGTCTGTATGTGGTGCCAAAGTAATCAGAATTCGGTTTGAAGTACATTCTGAATGCAGCCATCATTTTTAGACAATAATGTAGGCGGTGTGAATATGCCATGGGTCTATAATTGTGGACCTCTAGCGGGAAAATTCTAAAGTAGTTTAAAAATAAATCTTAGGGAGCTTTATATCTACCTTTTTAAAACTTAATGGTAATTTTTTTTACAATTTACACAATAAGTTTTTGTAATTAACCAAAACGGATCTACATCATTTTATTTTATTAGTTGGTATGAGTTATTATCCATGTAGGATTTCCTTTCTTAAAAAACATTTTATTATCTATGTTGTCCATGTTATTTTGACTATAAGAAAGTACTCATTTTATTTGTGATATACATACTCTAGTAAATTTTAGATTCATAACCAATCTTACAATCAACCACTAATCATCTAAAGAGTGTTCGTATAAAATTTGACTTCTCTATGTTTAGTACTTTTTAACGCGGTACTAAAAACATGTCGCATATAAATTTACTATAATATATAAATAACTTAAATAACCTAAATATTACTTCTTCATTATTTGCGGTAGCTGAGACTTGGCACTTATGTCTCTGGGTGTAATGCCGTGGCCGAAACATTATAATAAAAATAAAGAAACGGCCTCCTTAAATTAGTCGTGTAAATAAAATGGGGTACAAATATCAAAGGAATTTTTAATTTCTTTTGGCACATTGTAAATACGGTATTGATTGTGTTGGGAGCAGTAAGGAATGTCGCCCTGTAAAACCTTTTCAACGGAAACGGACTGAAAATAATTAATGAAACGCGAGATACTTTTTTTAAAGTCAGTCTCAAAGGTTGACTCGGCTATCTTGTTTAATTTTAATTTATAGCTATACATTTTTAATCTTTCCATTTAAAGTTGAAGAACATAATTTTTTTCTTATTGAGAAGGATACAATGCAATGCTGAGTATTAAAAATTGGCAATTTTCATTGATATGTATTTTATTGTATTTAAAATATATACAATTAATTTTGACTGCATGTAGAAGGGCGGAGTTCACTCTTAAGGATGATCTTCCACTCGAACCCTCTGATCCTCTCCTCACTGATTGGTTATTTAATATTATATTTGAAATATATTCACTCATATTTTATTTCAAATCTAATAATTATCTATGTCAATTTGGGCTTTTTTACATATTGTTTCTAACATGACAAATTTAACATTTTTCATACTTGATAAAAAGGAATGCAGATGTTGGTGACGCTATTCTAATGAATAAGTATAGTTGAAGCCATTACTTTGTGATACATTTTGAAAATTAGGACGATAAATAAAATTCACTTTGTTGTTATCACACACGGTTTTTATTATTATTGGTTGAAACCGGTCACTAATAATAAAAACCATGTGTGATAACAACAAAGTGAATTTTATTTATCGTCCTAAATCGTCCTAAGTATTGGGTCCATAAAACGGCATAGATAAAGTGCAAAGCTGCCGTAACCATCCCCTGATGTCATGTTTCAATTATGCTGAAAACACTCAAAATACTAAGCTCCTCCTCATTAATAGATCTAGGAATAATTGTTTTATTTCGTTTTCAAAATATTAAAAGTAGAGAACAATCATAACTATAATTTATATTTTTGGAGGAATTGAAATTTAGTATAAGTAGTCTTAATTTCTTCTATGTCGATAACGTAATTTTTAGCTTTTGGAGCATATGCTTGTTAATATTTCTTTTCAAAACTTAAATTATTCGTATTATTATGGTGTCAGTTTCTTCATGATGATTAATTCAATGTTAACGATGCGTTTGTTTGAAACGGATCGAAGATGTGGCTTAACTATGGGGATGTGATTCCATTTCACGCAGTAATTTATTTCGAAGCCGGTAAGCTCTAGCTGAGATTGAAATTGCAACAGGTTATTATAAGGGGGAAGTAATAAAAGATTAAACTTCTATATAGAATTTCCATTTCTCCTGATTGAAATTTGTAGAAGAACCAATTTCTGAAGGTAAGAATGTATAAGCATTTATTTCAGAAGCTAAAATGATGATGGATAAAAAATAAATAAACTATTTTAATTAAGGATTGAAATTAAAACCGTTATTAATTATTGTTCCATCAAAATAGAATGAAAGCCAGAATTTTAACCATATAATAATCTTGATCAATGTTAGTTTATGTACCACCAAATCATTGCTGATCAATGTTACATTATCTTGAAAATCAAAAATATAAGCCCGTCAAAATTCCAACTGCAACTTTAGCCTTTAAAAAGATTAGATTATTTAACATTGTAGATTAAGAAAGAGTATGCAAATTACACTATAACTAAATCGAACAGTATATTATGTAACTATGAGTTGAATGCATTGATTATTATATTGAGACCCGGTTTATACTGGTCGAAACACTAGTATGATATAACACTCAAGTTGCATATATGTATGTATTATTTTTATTATCCTATTTGATCTTAAAATTAAGGGGTAATCAACCCTTTAATAAAAAAAGTGGTCAAAATGTTATTTTTATGAAATCAGATCGAATTAAAGTATAGTTAAGAGAAAGCTAACTAAGGTAATTAACTTGTAATAAAACATGCTGGCTTGTGAAAAATTATTATTTCGCACATAAAATCACTCACAGTGGAAACATTGCAATTTGTACCATATTTGCACAAAGCTGCATGTGGCTTAATATGGTTTGTAATTCACAATCGGCTTTGTTACGTTGTACGCAAACGAGATTTTAATTAACATTAGTCGTCGTAATGTAGGTATATGCGCAAAAGAATAAAGCTCTCGCAGTTTTGCCAGTAGAGTCTAGACACGAGGTTCGGTTTGAGTCACTTTTACTCCAGACGATTAACTGTGTCATCAGCGGATAACCAAAGGTCCCCACGAGGTCAGGGTTGAGATTACTTCCTCGTCATAAATCACACTCGTGATATAAAATTTCGACGTAATAATAGTAGTGATAAATACTGAATGAATTAATGGATTTCACAATTTCTAAAAATAATTAGTTATACTACTATCAGGCGTTCATTATGTTAACAAAATTCAAGAGCATTTTATACAATTTAGACAATATTTAACAGCCTTTGTATCAAATAAGTCTACGTAATTTATTTTCGCAAAAGCTGCTTATTTGAATAATAATATAGAACTTTTAAAATAAACAAAACCATTATGTTTGATTGGCTTGAGGCCATTACTTTTTTATACATAAGGTGATGAATAAATATTATTGTTATTGTATTTATATTTTATGATCTCATATTACCAGGTCAAAAATTAATAATTTAACCTGTTTTTCATCATCTACCCACTAAATTTCTTTGTCGAAATGACTAACATTGTTTTGAAGGTACAAATGAATTGTAAAAGTAATATTGTAATCTGAATTGTGTCACTTTAGAAAGTATTTGGGCACGCAAATTTTATATTGAGAGAGTATTCATGGGAAAAACCGGGAGTTTTAATCATTAAATTAGTCGTTAAAAGTGTTGTGAGTCATACAATTTTATTTCTGGATTGATGTATACGTCTTTTACTATATACACAAACGAAATGGTGATGTATTTTTATTCATTACAAGATAATTTTTTGATATTTGAATCGGTACTAATACATTTGAGAATATGGTTAGCTGTAATATTATTAATTGCAATTCGCTCATTTTTATACGTAGCAATTAGGTTGTGTAACGAATATAAATATAACTATTATGTGTGTATGTTAATCACGAGAAAAGCATTGCAAATACAAGAGTGTGAATATATTATTATTTATTTGTGCATTCTGTGAATTGAGCTAATTAATGTAAATAGCAGTTTTTCAAACAAAGATTTTGTAAAGAAACATTAAGTTTTATATTTTAAACGGAAGATTTGTAAGGCTTTCAGTAAAACATGGTTCAACCGAAGTGCCAGTTTACTGGAAGGTCTTTTCCCAGTTTTTCAATCCCATGGGAGTTATGTAACAAATAATTTTTAAGATAATAACTTGATCAGTACAGGGAAAATACTCTAATGGCCATATTTTTGTGTTGTGATTATATTTGTAATCAATAAATATAATCGCTCTAGATTTATCAACGAAGAAGTTTAAATTTTATCGATACTTATGTGTAAAGAAAACTTTTACTAATAGTATTAGCTAAGCTAAGTAACCATTTCGAATCGAAAACGAGCTTAATTATTTAGTTTCTTTAGCTATGAAGTCTCAATTCACGGTCTCTAGAATTGAGAGATTTCATGGGCAAAGAATTTTTGATGTTACCAGAGAATAATGCTTGCTTCTTTTGTTGACCAAAGTTGATCTTTCTATATATTGATGACATACAGAAATTTTTTGTAAACAATTAGCACTTCTGACTCATCAAAATTCACTTTACGAAAATAAATTATAAGCTTCTTAACGACCACACATTTAACCAAAGTTACTGAGAAGAATACTGTATATAAACATGATAACAGTCACCTATATAAATGTATAATTTATGTTGATCTTCAGACAGTTAATTTTCTGCCGTAACTAGACAAAAAAAACCTTATTATATATGTCTATAGGATAGCTAGCTAAATCAGCACATTAAACAAGCAATTTTGGTAAGGTAGCTTTAATGTTATAAAGTACCTCTTATGCTATCAGATTGCATCTTAATATATGTTTAACAAGGATGTTAAAGTACTTAAGAAAGGAGGAAAATATTTTATGTGTTTAGTTTTCAAATCGTGAGTTCCAAAATACTTAAAATAGCATTATTTTTGGGACCACAAGTATCCAAATTGGCAAACAATTATTATTTCAGCAGTTCATTGTCAACAATTAGTAAGAGTGCATGTGTTAATGGGATTTGGATTCAAAATTTCTTAAGCAATTGAATGAAGAGATGTGTGTGTTATATAAAGTATACTATTGCATAACTATTTAAATCGTCTTCCTAAAAATTTAGGTGATTTTGATTGAAAAAGACGAACAATTGTACCAAGAAAACCGGACTATAAAAGAAAAATTCAATGCTTTTTTGAATGCACATCTGAAGTCAGTTTTTTGTTGGAGTGTTCAGCTATAATTATATAATTTGTGAATTCAGACAGACTTTGCAAAAGCTTTCGCTCGAACCAACTACTGTAGTTTAATTACTAATCTGTGTCATCTCGGGTGTGGACTGGCTGTTACTAGATATTTGAGCAAGAGGGAACAATATGTAAAAATAAATCTTTTTTTCTTTTTCTAAACTTAGAAGTTTTGTCTGGGATAATTGTTGTTTGTGAATGAGATCACTATATGAAATTATTTCGTGACGTTTCAAGCCCTTTAGATTAATTTGCATATTTTCACATTATACCGAAGATTTAAATATTCTAATTTTTGTTTGAATCCATCCTCGACCCGATCTGTATCTAATAAAGTTGATACAAATCTGGTCGAGGATAATATTTTTAGAATATTATTCTAAAAATTTATATTTGACTTAACCAAAATGATTTGTTTTAAAATGTACTTTTCAAAAACCTTTACTTAAAATAGCTATTTAAGGTATATTAAATATATTATAACGGGTGTCCAACAATTATTGCAGTCCCGGGTGGCGTTGGAATCGAAAACGTAGGTCAATTCTTTCACGTGCCAAATAAATGAACTGACATTTTAATTGTCAAACATAACTTAAATGTGCATTAAAAATGTCAGTTCATTTATTTGCAACATGTAAGAAACGACATACGTTTTTTATTCCAACGCCACCCGGGACTGCAATAATTGTTGGACACCCGTTATTTAAAATTTTATGTTGATTGGTTTCTGAATAATAGCGAATGTGATAGAAATGTAAATTAAAATCATCTGTTGGAAATAACTCATTTCGACCAAGGGCTGAGCTAAAAGTTAATCCTTTCCTTTAACAAATGATTAAGTCTTCGTTTTATATCAATAAATATTTGTTTTAATTTATATTTCAAAAGACGTAGCGCAATAAATATCTTTATTATTTAATGAACCATTGATTTAATATCGTATTTAAGTACGATAACGATCCAAACAAAATTAATTCTGCATTAAAATGACTACATTTGCTTAAATTAATATTGCTGCTGCTAGAAGGGGTTTCTATAATTTAAATTCCTTACTTTATAATATTCTATGAATATATAGATACGCGACAATAATAAAATTTAAAAAAAATGGAAAATCTTCCTGAACTATAAATGAATCTATTGAGTATAAGGAATATACAGTCATGGGAAATAAGTTTGTTAAGAATTTAAGTTTACATGAAAAAAGGGAAAACTTGAATGTTTGTGAAAATATTATACATTTATATATCATAATTGTGTAAAACTTTGATATGGTTTCAACACATTTTATGATTTTGGTAATGTCTGACCTTTTCACGTTCTAAAATTCTTCACGAAGAAGGCACTTCTAACAAGGCCGTGCTTTGACACAATATCTTTATAATTGCTCCTTGCTCGATCGAAGCTGGCCATTATGCAGATAATTACGGGAGGGTAAAAATTATAAGATTTCATACAAATTGAAGCAAAAATAAATCATTAAACTAAATTTCATCTGAATTACAATCAAATTAAAGTTTGATTTCAATCTATAAAAAGTGTTTTATAAACTTAAGGAGAAAAAACTAATCATTTAAATTTGTAAATTAATTTTCTTAAGACTACAAAATAAATCAAATAAAGAGAAAATTATTTCTTTATTTAAATTGATGTTTATTTGCAGTGGTAATAAAATCTATTTGATATGCTATTAGTCGTTTTACCTCAAACTAGTAAAAAAAATCAATCACGCGATGGCAGACCGTCGTGATGTTTATTTTTGCAATGATGTTTTCGCATCCCGTGACTTCTAATTGTGAGTTATTGAATTAACGAATCGATACCAGAATCGTTCGGTTGCGTGGTCGCTAATGAAATATCTCCACGATGAATAATAAGACGTTTACGGAAAATATTTCACGGTGATATGCACGTCATGTCCCCAACCTTGACCGAACAAGGGCAGAATGAAGAAGGGTGGTGGTGCATAGCTGGGATTTCGATGCGACCCTCGCTCCGCTGGAGCGCAATTAAAGTTTAAGGTTTCCTGGCGTCGACGCTCCCCATTCTAAACACGACAATACTGGTTGGATGATTGTAGACTTTACTGAAAAATCAATGCTTCGCATTTTGTTATCAATCTATTATTAGCAAAAAAAATACAAAACAAACATTCTAGCCTACTATCTTCGTTCATATAATAAATATTTGTATACACTGATTAGCAAAGTTGTCCTTCTATAATATACGATTTTTAGTATTTTCTGATTTTTGGTTTATAATATATAAAATTAGAAACTACTTATCAGGAATAATCATACAAAAACGTGGAAAAGATTTACGATATTTATTTTTTACTAAACCTATCAGATAAGTGCAAACCTAACGCTCCATACATTTTAGTAATTATCAAATTGGGTAAATTAAAGCACTTGTTCTGTCCATAATTTTATTTTCAGTTACCTGACACGTGTTTCGATCTTTTACGATCATTCTCGAGTGTAAAACTATTAGTAATTATACATAGAATAAGATAATCGGCGAAAGGTAGTGTTAGTCTCAAACTATAAGTAAATGTAATTTAATTTTTTTAACAATCCACCTAATTGATTTATTTTTGTTTGATTTTTGATTTGATTTTGTAATTTTATTGGTACATGCATGTCAATTCATAACAAATCTTCCTTTGAACAATATTGTAGTAAAGAAAATCGTCCTCATATTCCTTCTGTTTCTAAAAAATGTATTTATATAAACATCTTGCACATAAGCTCCTTCCAATTCTATTTCTATCTAGAAAAGGAGCCATTCCAAATTCTTTGTGGTTTTACGTACGAGATTTCCGTAAAAGCGGGATGTCTTTAAAAAATATGTCTCGAAGTTTTCAGAACCAAAAGTGGAAACGTATTAATAAATTTAGACACGTGCTGTCCGGACTTGGCAGATCGTTTTGTGTCCGAAAGCGCGTCATTAAAAGTGTATTTTTTCTGGCACGTTCCTCAGTGAAAAGTGTCCCAAGATTTAATGAACGAATGGTTAATCTCTCTTTATGATTATAATACTATCCTAATATAAAGAAAAAAGTATTACATCGGTATAAAATTATTAGCCTATTAAAGTATTTATTACTATTTAATTATTCCAAATATTTGTCTCTAATTTATTAATGATGTAATTATAAGGCTTGGGATATTTTAGAATATTATTTTTCTATTAAGTGGAACAAAGACTTATGTCTTAACAATTATGGAGGTTACTCAAAGTAGGATTGTAAATGGACTGTTGGCACAATAGAATAAATAAATGTTCGTATTTTTAACACAACCTGCCTGGCGAAAGTAAAAATAAAATAAGTATTGTTAACTACGCGATGTGGAGGCGGGCTCTAATAATTTTAGTAATAAGAAATAATTTTGGTGTATATTTGATATTTATTTATTTATCTAATGTGAATATAACTTAAATATATATACACGTGTCAAATGATTATCATTGATTGATATTTCCGTCCGATTTTTTTATTTTGCATTTTTTCTGTTTCATTGTTTTAATTAGTTCGTAATTGAAGCATTATTGAAATTATTTAATGAATTTGTGAAGTGTTTGGAGCGAAATTTACGTTTAGGGTTATATTTTTGTTTCTGGAAATACAAATGGAATCTATGATTTTAAGTAGGTTTAGGACGAGAATGGCGTTTCTTGAATGTTAATTACCTTGGTGGATTTGTATAGAAAGGATTTTTATGAATAATGAGCATGTCTAATTTCGGTTAGTATCTGATCGTAAAGATTACGTAAAATTTCATTGTTAGAGTTGAAGATGATTAGCCGAATAGTCAAGTAAACAGTGACGGATGATTTTATAGATGTGTATACTTGTTTGTAAATGTAGATATGGTTCTTTTTAAAGAAATATTCAAAGCCAAAAAAAAAATATATTCAATTGATTTTATGTATTATTGTATTCAATATTTTTGTGTAGATATTTTTAAGCTGCAATAGAATTTGTTGGCATATTCATGGTAATTATAACGGATTCCACTTCGTAATTTATATTTAGTGACATGGAAATAGCAACCCCGAGAAATGGTAGACATTTTTTGACCAAACTTGGCACAAACTTAAAACTATTAAAAGGTAGCAATTATAAACTTCCATGTAGCGTTGGCTATTCAAGAACTGGATATATTTGAAAAGAATATTCTTTCCTTTAATCTTACATGTCTTGATATAATTGTGTCCCTTTTAATAATAGTCACAGACTGGTTTCGATAATTAAAGAAATATAGTACAATTCTTTAGACCTTAATGTCTTGTTGTTTTAAATCCTAAGTGCCTTGATAATCAATCATTAATATAAATATATATATATATATATATATATATATATATATATATATATATATATATATGTACATTGTCAATGTTCGGCTTTAATCTTCGAATTTGCAAGTTTTGATGGTTCTAAAAAGAACCGATATATATATATATATATATATGATATCTCTGTCAAAAATAGGTGTCTATTCTTTTGTCGTATCAATATTATTGTGTTAGTCACATTTACTGAGAATTTATAACAATTACATTGAATTACCTGTAATCAAGTGAGACGAGACACAAGTATCCCTTATCTAATCAATTTAACCTAAATTATATTATTATTAGATACACGAATATATATGCATATATAAATAACATAAATTTCCAATAATATATCAAAACAGGCTGAAGGACCAAGGGTCAATAGTCATTTGACAAATAAATATACTCCAGATTTATGATTATAATTGTAACAATAGTTATTATTATTATTTATCTATTTACCAACAAAAATAAAAAGCCATTATGATGCTATATTAAAAATATTATATCTGCATAACATTATTTAATATCGATATTTCTATGCTATGTGTTTAATTTTCGAGAAATAATAAAACTTCAATGAGCTGAGAAATTAATTTTATTGTAATTATTTTATAAAATTAATATTTTAACCTAATTTCTTATATGCTTTTAAATATTTGTTTTAATCGAGTTTCAATGTATTGTATTGTCCTCCTCCTGTTAAACACTACACGTGTACTTTTTTTTATAGAATTGTCATTGATCTATTTCCTTGGCTAATAATTGAACAATTGCATCCAGTTATATTTTTTATTGCATTTGTCCACGTCATGCACCATTAAAGATATTGCATTCATTTTAATCTTGGGTTTTATTTTCATCCATAATTAAACCATCAACGCAGATATTGACCTTAAAATCTGTGTCACTGTGTAGCCAAAACAATTAGTCTATTACTATTTTCAGTTCTAAACAATCTACAAGACAAGTATTTTTAATAAGTAAGAAATGATTATTATAAATTTACATTAATTGCCAATTTCTTTTCACTAACACTAAAAAATATACTTTGGGAATTTATTTTCATCTGATTATTTTAATTATGCTATCAAAATATACGTTTTGTTGTTCTTTTTAAACCATATACAGATCAAAATAATCAAAAAAGTATTTACAGGAACTATATTATTTAATACTTCATCTAATGATAGGTTTTCCTGGTCTAAGGTAAAACTGTGCCTTAACAAAAATTTGATTAGGATTCAGTGTTGAAACACTGAAACTTAAGTATCTTTGAACATAATAATTGACAATACGATTATGGAACGTAAACATGTGTTACATTAACAAAATTGAAATAATTGAATCAATTGTATTTCTTGCAAATAAAGGCATGGATTATTACATTTGCGAAGACGTTATTTACTGTTAAATATTAACGTCTACATACTTAATTTAGAATAATAAATCGTCTCATTTCCGTACGCGTGCCAAATTACCATAAAATTGAGACAGATTTTCTTGAAATCGTTCGTGTCATTAAATAAATACTCTGCGGAAGGTAAAATTCGTTCATTTTATGCATGTTTAAGCCTTATTATTATTAAATCGTTTATTTGTGCGGTCGTTTCGTATGTTTTATTTACACCGCAGTTAATTAGTAATAATAGCGATGCGGATAATAAATTTCCTTGGTTATTCGCATTTTCTCGGATATTCATAACTACAATTGATTTATTTAGTCACGTTGTTCTCGCTGACGTAACTAAAAAGACATATATAATGTTATTTTAAGAAACGGCGTCGGGCAAAACTAGTTATTTCTAACAGTTTTTCGGAAAATGTTTTGTAACTCTTACCTTGGAATAAATATTTTGTGCCAATAGTTAATCCTTTCAATTAAAATTTCTTATTATAGGGAAAACATATTGGCAATGACATTGATTAATAAAAAAAGTCAATTATTGCGAGAAGTTCTAAGATTTTTGACCAAAGATTTGCCCAAAATTTAAACTTCATTAGATTTCTCAAAATGTTATAATTAATCTTTTATATTTATGTAACAAAAAATGTGGATCATAAAGTTTGCTAAATCACGAAGCAGAAGAGTGGACTGCATAAGTTACTAGTAGTAATAATGTAGTAATGTAACGCATTATTTGTTCTACAATTATTTCTTATATAGAAGTTTATTTTAAGTTAATCTTCTAGTTGGCAAATTGGTTTCGTTCAAACCAATGTAAACATTTATAATTAAACTATTTATTTTTAAATTCAAAACGCGTCAAAAGTTTGGGTTGCTCAAAGTCAACGATCTAATGACTTTCCCGTTTGGAGTAAAACAATGTCACGGTCACCTCTCGATTTTTTTGCATTTACCGTTTGGCAATGAACTCCAAATTGCATACCGAATTTATACTGTCTATAAATCGCATACGTCATCCGTATTAACAACAAATATCTTGTGTCTTTTGGTTATTGAATTAGTAATTATTATTTATTTCCGTTTACATACCTTAACTCTTGCTTTGTGAGAAATTATTTTTCTCATTAAAATGTAACGTCCAAATTGAAATTTTCTTTCTTATTTGAATTTTTAAAAATTGTACTAATTTTGAATGTTGAAACTAAATGGCAAAACAAAACTCTAAATATATGAAAATCCGCCAAACAATTAACTAAGGTGTTCTAGGTAATAATATATTGATGGTGAATGGAACATAATACCCTATTTAACAATTATAAAAAATTGAAATTGAAAAAATAATGCTAATATTGATAAAATGTTATTGATCAATATTATCATATAAAATATATCATGTTTGTCAAGAGTAAATTAGAACTTGTCTGCTTAAGTTTTTGATTTATTTTTAAATAACATATTAAATAAAAGAGATTGCATTTAATATTATTATTATATTAAATACGTATGGCAAAAATATATGCACTGATGTTCAAAATAAATTCCATTAAAAACGTACTATATATCATACTACCAACTTAATATTATTGCAAGCTACAGTTGATATTTACGAATGTAACCATTTACCTTTCGGTGTACAATAGAACTAAATTTGTAAATAATCATCGATAATTTGTATGTATTTTCCTAAACTATTTCGAGCGATTGATTTCTTGGCAAACGCTCTGTTGCACAACAGCGAAGCCAATCATGCGATGTAATTCCATTATAGATATGCACGTCACTCATACTTAGCTAAAATTGAACTTGCTGTCGCAGATAATCACGGCAAACGTCCATAAATCATTTTGGCCCATTTCAAATAATAATATTCAAGTACGTTTAGACAAATGTATTCGCAAAAACAGAGCCAGGAACTGAACAAACTTTAAAATTGGATGATACAAAAATAGAAATAGGAAATTAACGTTTGAAATGTTGGAATTAGGCACAAAGTACATTTCACCTAACATTTTTTGATCGTACTAAAAAAAAGAAATGTAAAATTTTATAGTTTGACTTAACTAATTAGCTATTTTTAATGTTTATCTTTTAAGTGAAAGAGCCAATATGTTATTATGATTAGTAGGTACATGACACACACAAGAATTATCATTATTACAAACCAGATTAAACTTTTAATGGAATTCCTGACGTTTGCTAAGCCATTCTAGCCAACTTCTTTTCGGAATACACTTTGTAAATTCATTCGAATATATATAGTTTCATCTAGAATTTTAGGAATTACTGGATCAGTTGTTAAGTGTTTCTTACCAAGTATGGATTATACATCTAGTTACCTTACACTATATGGTTGATCCTTAAAGTAATGTTATTTGTTATTAATGTTGTTTTCTTTTCAAAGACAAGTTTTCAAGTAGCATATCACTGTGTATATATTTACAAGAAGATATTATCTCTTTACGTTTGAGGTTAATGGGAAATGAAAACAACATTTTTTGTTAAGAAATGTTATTTAATCCTTTGTAATCAATGTCACCTCCTTGGTTTTAATTATGTTAGTTCTATACATATTACATATTTTCTCTGCATCCATTTTCTTCGGCATTTTTGATCAGGATCATCCCATTTTATTTTGTTTTCGTTTTCAATAACTCGCCTTAGTATGCCAAACATATTTCGTAATATATTGTCCAGTTCTTAATGCGTAAACTAATTCAGACGATTTCTAGTCTGGTCCGAATGAGAGAGGTCAGTTTACGGGGCGCGGAATTGGCAGACTGTCAAAATATTTATTTATAGCGTTGAAAAGTTCAGGAGACATAATATGAATTGTAAAGCCAGCGCAGACACTCCGACAGCATTGGCTAATAATAATAATAACGGCCTTATCAGAGGCCTGAATGTGCTAATATTTTGTACAAACTGATGCATGGCGATAAGGATTCACGAACAATTACACACCATATGTAATCGACCTTGAAAGGCTACACAAAATTTGACATGATAAACAAATTCTGTTCAATGCGATACTTTTGCGATGTTCTATATTAGTTCAAGGATTGTTGTAGTTTATTGTTCAAGTGTATATTTAGTTTCTGGATAGTAAAACGATTATTTGTAAAATGGTACCTGTATTTTCAAAAGATCTAGGATTGGTACCCAAAAAATTGTCTCTATATTTACATTATTTTATCCACAAAATTGTAAAATTAAAAGTAATGCATGTTTTATCAATAAGAATTATTTTATATATGTATATATAATTTGCAGATACTCTTACAATAACAAAATAACTCAAGTACTGATTGAAATTTGTTAAAAAAAAACTGTTATTTATTGAGGAAAAATATTTCTGACTTATTTTTATGTTTTTCAAAATGCAACGTTTAAATATTTTCGTGTGTTTGAAATTATTTGTTTTATACTTTTAACGCAAACATGCCTGACTCGAGAAAGAATGATAAGATAAGTTCTTTTTTGATAAATAAACCACATTTCGGAAGTATGATATAATATTATGGCGTATTATAGTTGTAATGCTTGTAAGTTTTAAAGAAATGACAATCTGACAAGGAATTTGTTCAGGCCAAAAAAACTAAAAGTTGTAACAAGGCTTAATATTTTAGAGCACTAACCTTTAAAAATAACGAATATCAGTGGAAGTAGCAATAAAGATTGATTAATCAATATGACGGCAAATTCTTGATTAGCGCATTACATTTTCCAATCCTAAACAAATTTGCATGTAATACCCTACCTTTAATAGAAAGCTCATTATTTTTTTCTCCCCCATAATCAAGCCTTTTCTTCTTAATTCAACTATCTTTAAATCACCCTCTTTCAAATTATAAGTTTATATCAATTTAACACGGATACAAACATCATAATTTTATGTAGAGTAGCAATGTAAATTATATGTTGAAATGTATAAGAATGAAAGGTTTATAATCCCGTTTTCTTAAAATATAAGCTTTTACATTTTAGATTCAGTATTAAGTATTCAGTGTTTGTTATACTTGAATTGAATTTACATGGGTAATTCACATAGAAAACTGGAAATCAATATCTTGAGTTTCTCAGATGTAATTAATAATTACTTTGGTTTATTTTCCAGATTTGATAACCCTTGACAAACAAGTAAAATTGAATACATTTCATCGAACTGAATTATTTATATTTGTTCTATCCCAACTACACACTTCTCCAATTTCAGGTTTAGATTGCAAATTTTAAGATTTTATCATTTTTATATCGAAAGAAAATTATACTGCAGTTTTCCATCTTATTATCATAAATCCTAGAAGCGAATATTAGTGTCTTGCAATACCCCACCCGGGATGTTTGACTATCTGGAGCGTGACGAATTTAACCAAAAAGAATCGTTACGAAACCGGATTTCCATGCAACAAAACGTCTTTCATTTCCCGCGTAAATACGATCTAACATTTTAATCCGTTTAATAATGGTGTTTTTAAATATGATCAAAACGCTAACTAACACGTGTTCGTAATAATAAGTGGTTAATTTAATCTCAGGCGCAGATGTCTAGAACATGCTGTACGCAGACACAATTTGTGCATATTTTTTAATCAAATCTTTTCTTTCTGTTTCTCGGGGGCAACAGTCCGCCGATTATCACTCCTCGGTAGTCCACACAACGAAATGGGCCATTCTTGTAAATATTGCATGTCGGTGGCATGTTCGGCGAGTGAGGGTGAGGACGAGGATGGCCATGGCCAGACACTAACATAATTTACGTATAGTTGAAATCAAATCTCGTTACCAAAACTTTCCGTGAAAATATAAGTTTAATAAATTCCCATTTAATTATAATGTAATTACGGCAATTTTACATTATTAAAAATATTGCAATTTATGACAACTAAAATATGATTTCAACTGTAGAATTCGATCACTCATTGCATAACCCTGTAATTATCGATAGTGTATGTTTGTAAATAGTAATCTCCGTAATTTGATGTAGTCACGCATCTCTTCAATTTCTTCATCGTCTAGTACACGAATTTATAAGACATGCGATGTCGAAATTAATTAATGTGTAATGCTACATTGTGCTGGTTAAGTGCCTTTATCTTAAATGTTATAGAGCAATTGTTTACTGTAATACTCCTCCTCTTATAATTGGTTTGTACAATGGTAAATCTCAAAATCAGATAAAAAAATCCAAATATAATTTGAAAACGTTTAAACCTCTTCATTTAAAAACACACTTTTATAAGAATACTTCATTGAGTATTAATTTAATTTCTTTGACATAAAACACTAGAATGTAAGTCTATTACAATAACTTAAAATAAAAGATATTTGAAATATAACTACAACATTTGCTTCTTTAGTTATATTTTTAATAATAGTTTAACTAATTTAAGAAAAAATATATATAATTTCCCTAAATCATTTAAATTTTTTAGTTGAATTAGGTTCTCGTGAAACATTTTTTAACGTAAAAAAAAATATAAAATTCATAGTAAAAATGAAATAAGCCAAAAGGTAATTGAACTTTTTCTATACATTTAAAGAGAATTCTTAAATTATTTCTAGAAGTTTAAATATATAATTCTATTGGTGGCTCATGAGAAATAGAAGCATACTATAAATTAAAAAACAATAATAATAAGAGATTTATGTCATCTATGATCACTAAACAGAGAATCTATAAAATAATTATTACTTTTGATAATTTTCAGTCGAAAATTACATAAGCAACTGAAATAAAATTCCTACTTAAATTTTATATGTAAACTTATTTTTATTCATTAATAATCTGCAGTATTTTTATACTTAAGCGTTTAGCTTACAAATTAAACATTTATTTGGTAAATTTAAAATAAAATTTTATTTCACTATTTTCATTAGCGTCTTTATGTAAAATATCGCATATTCAAGTTTAAGAGTTCATGTATAAAACCTTAAGTAGATTGCTTTTATACGCCTCCAAGTCATTTTAACAACATACTTTTCAATTTCTTTATAATAAAATTTTTTGTTATGTGTTGGTTAATTGAATTTTTGTTTCAGCATTTACCTTTCAAGAAAACCTACTGAAAACTATGATTCAAATTGAAAACACATTCTTTGAGCTGGGAAAGACTTGCAGGAGAAATTGTCTAATTATTTGTGACCGGGGCGCTATGGATGCATCAGCCTTCATTTCAAAGGAGAAGTGGGACAAAATGATGAAGGATAACAGCTGGAATGATGTGGACTTGAGGGACAACAGATACAATCAGATTGTTCATATGGTGTCGGCTGCAAATGGTGCTGAAGAATTTTACACCACTGAGGTATTTAAATTAGAATAGTTTTGGATTATTTTGTTTATGATTTTAAATTATAAGAACATTATATCATTATATAAAATTAAATAAATGAATCTAGGCCTTAATTTTTAATAGTCAATTAGGATCATTTAGTTCGTGCCCGTACATTTTAAATTATTAAGGGTGAATTAAAAATAAAAAACAGAAGGAAACTTTTTTTATCACACACTTTGTGTTTTTTAATGCATATGAAGAGCATTAAAATGTTTCACAAAGTGAATGCCTCTACAATCAGTTATTTATTAAGATTTAGTTACAGGATAATAGATGCCAAATTTATAATAGTACTGCAGTAAAAAAAGCATTCTGTATGACTTTTTGAGAATAACTTTTCTTTATTTTTATATTTTTATAAATATTTCAAAGGCACAAAGAATATTGATATTTAAATATAAGTATACAGCATAACTACACTCTAATGAATATGCTTGTAGTAACTGAATATTTTGTAAATTGAATAAAACACGATAACTTTATTTGTATAACTTGAAAACTTTTTATTGTAACTAGTTTCGACAAATTTAGCTTGTCATTATCAAACACATAAAAAGTTTTCAAGTTATACAAACAAAGTTACCGTGTTTATTCAATTTACAAAAATGTATAACAAAGTAGAAGCCTCCAACATATAAACTAATAAAACACGATTTGATTTCCTTTCTTCACTAATTTATTTTTACACGTTAAATGTACATTTCGAGTAATTATTACCTCCAACATATATAACTGAATATTTTCTACTCTTTCATGTTATATTAAAATAACCATATACTACTAGTGATTTTTTTTTACAGGACCATTCATGTCGTAGTGAAGGGGTAGAATTGGCTAAGGAACTAGACTACAATGCTGCAGCAGCCTGGGTAGGCCATCCATACTTTGATGTGATTGACAACTCTACAGATTTTGAAGGTAAAATGAGAAGGATGATCGGGTCGGTGTGTCAAAAGATGGGCATTGACACTGGCGATAGACTACTTAAGAACTCCAGGAAAGTGAAGTTCCTCATCAGTGGACCACTACCGGACAACAAATCCTTCCCCCGCTTCCAAGACTTCGAAGTTGTACACACTTACCTTCAATCCAATTCCCCCAACCAAGTCAGGTTGAGGAAGAGAGGCCAAAAAGGTGAGAGTCAAAAATTATTGCAGATAAGATACATTTAATTTATACATATATTTATTTACACTACATTTATATTATTTATTTCGTTTTATGAAATTGTACATTTTTGTTTAAATACATGGAGACTTGAAATGGCTCTTTAATTTCTAATTTAACTTTCCTCTATGTACTAACAAACCTTGTATAATTATAGTTGTTGCTTGAAGCCATTACTTTGTGATACACTTTTGGAAATTAGGACGACAAATGAAATTCACTGTGTGTGATATCAACAAAGTGAATTTCATTTATCGTCCTAATTTGTATAATTAGATGGTAGTCTTATAGTTGTTTTCTTGTTTATTTAGGATATTTCAGTTATATTCATACAGTTAGACGTCAAAGACAACCGGGCGGTCAAGTGGTCGAAGTCAAAACGCAAATTACACACCGTGACTACATAAACTTATTGGCGCAGAAAGATAAATCTCATTTCACAATATACAAAAAGCGGAGGTGTTTCCTCGTGAACAATCAGTATTTCCAATTGGACATCTACGAGGAACCAAGTCATCCTAGATGTAAGGGTCTTATGTTACTAGAAACTTATTCAGCATTAGACGAAGGATCTCTAAGAAAATGTTTGCCAGAATTTTTGAACATCGTTAACGAAGTAACAGGGAATCCGAATTATTCCATGTACAATCTTTCATTACGTGAGGATTGGAAGACCTCAAAAAAGTTCTTCAGGCCACCACCACTTGCAACAGGTAAATATATTCAAATAAAATATTATGTAGAAGAAAACATTGTTTCTTATTATTTTGACAAATTAACTTGAAACAATTAATAATTTAAAATATATTGCAAAAGTAAACCAAAAATATCAGTGTTGCTATTGATAATAAATATACTGTTTCAACGGACAGTTTAATATTCTGTATTAATTTTTTAGTATTAATTACTACAAATTATAATGTTTCACTAAACAAAACTTTATGGCCCCAAACAATACCAACTTATAAAAAAATAATTAATTCATGTCTCTTCAAAATAAGTAGAAATTGCAAGTAAAACTGCTAAATATTTGTTATATTAACATATTTTTTATTTACTGACATAATTATTGATATATATTTAAGTCTCATTTACCTACATACTGTCTTATTTCAAAACAGAAAATTATATAATTATATATAATTCTTTCAACCATTATTTCTTTTGATATGTATATCTGTGACTAGCTGGAAAAACTTCTGCATCCTATGTAAGTACTATCTTAATTAGAATATTCTTCAAAATGATGACTAAGGATTCATATTAAAAAGGCTCTTGAAATAAATGTTATGATATAGGCATGTGATTTTAAGATCAGTTGTTTTAAAAGCTAGATCATTCTTTTCTCTCTCTTTTTTTTCATTTATTTTAAATGTATATAGTTATATATTTCAATTATAGATTGTTTGTGTGCAACAAAATTGTCAATTGTAATAATTTTTCAAATATAAATTGTTAATTGATTTATATATGGCAACTAAAACAAAATTATTCTATAGATACTGAAGAAGCACCAAAAGAAGAACCCAGAAAAGAAGAACCCAGAACCAATGGCCACTCAAACGGGATCGAGGAGAAGTACTTAAAAATAAATGGACATTCTGATTCCAATGGAATCGCTCATAAAGGCTTGAACGGAAATTTGGGCTTCAGCAATGCCAAAGTTGTGGCAGGGATGTCTTAATAGAAACCGGGTAGAACAAAGCGTTAGAATTCTTATTTAAAATAATACAGAATATATATTTTTGTAATGTTTTAAATGGAGAAAATATTTTTATAAAGATGAAAATATGTAACGTTTTGTTCAACTTAGATCCGATTAATTATAATTTCTTTTATTTAAATAAAGTTATTTTGTGATTTTTAATTCAGTTAGACAAATTAAAGGAAGGATTATAACTAGTAACCCAATAATTAATTAAGTATATCTAAACACTAGAGCAGCTATATAATAAAAATATGTAATTAGACAACGTCCTAGTTAATAGAAATATCACCTGCACATAAAAATGAAGATTGGTTTTTACAATTTTAAAAGCCAGTTTCCTACATTTTTAATTGTGCAGTAACACTCTAGTTACTTCAATGTGTTGATTTGAAGTGGCCTGATATAGTACTTAGTTACTTATTTTGTAGATAACCTTTTAGTTTGCTAGATCCGTAAACTTCTAAATAAAAGGTACCTGGATTCAGAAGGTTGTTGTGTCAAGCATACAAGAAATTCTATTTTCTTAAGGTGCTCAAGTTGGATTTCCTTTTACTCCACAGACAAAAACTATATAAATGTGTGCTGTATTTGTGTCAAGTAAGTGATCAAATGATAATGTACTTAAAATTAAAATTTTCACTTCTTAAATTTTTCTATACATACTTTTTAAGGGGGCTATTCGAAATAAAGTGTTTATATTTTTATATATCATTCAATTTGCAAAAGAATAAAAACATTTGTTAGGGATTAAAAAAAAAGTTGATTTCCTTGTATTCTAAAACTATCGCAATAATATTTGTGTACAATCCATGTCGGCAGCTGTCTTTATATTGTCAGAAAATGATTTTATTGTATTGAAAATATACTATTGAATAAATGATTGAAAATATTTGTGTTTGTTTTGTTTTAAATTTTATTATAGGCCCCCACAATAATCCATTCCTAGAAATTAGTTTAATTTAAACTTAATAGCTTTTACTTTTGTTAATAGGATTTATGCAAAGTAATGCCGTGAATTAATATAAGAAGCGGTTAGAGTCAAGTTAGAATGATTAAAGAATATATAGTAGATGAAATAACACAAAATGTTTATAGATATAATCGAGTAAATTTCTGTTTTTTAAACTATTGAATAATTTATGATATATTGAAAGTAATTATTAGGCAACCTAATAAACAGGTTTCTATCTAGGTTGGTTTTTAATCTCTACAGACTTCCTCGCCTTTGTAAAATATCTATCAATTTAAGTAGGAGGCATTTGGTAATCTAAGTAACGCCGAAGCATCAGAAAGGGAAATTATGAATACTTTTATATTTTTTATCCCTTTTGAATAAACACAGTTTTCGTGTAAATTATAAGTATTAATATATTGTTTTATGCTGCCCTCTCATTTAATGTATTTCTTTATAATTTTGGATATATATACAGGGTTTTTCACATCTCTGAGAAAGGTGTTAACAGAAATTTCACATTATATATCACAATAAAATTATTGATATTTTTTTAATGTTATATATTTTAGCATTTTCTACTCCTGTTTACCTTAAAACTTTAAGTTGAACTATACAGGGTGAGTTTTTTTCGATGTTCACTATGGGGATCTCGGAAACTATAAGAGATAGAGAAACGGTTAAATGGGGAAAGAAGTGTAGATTTACGAGACGAATAAAATTCCACTTTCAAAGTTTTCAAAAAAGTCAAGGGTAACTAGATATTTTGAAAAAAGTAAACGGTGTCAATTTTTTCAAATCAATATATCTCGGTTATTATAACAGATAGACAAAAACTGTAAAGGACAAAGTTTTAGATAATTTTATGTAGATTATTAAAAAATAATCAGAAAATTTTTATCACCATTATTTTCCGAGATATGATGCAATCTTACATTTTTTTAAATGGAAACTATAGTTGGCTATGACCTCATTCAAAAGGTAATTTTTTTCTCTTTAATCCAATATGACATATGACATAGTTATTTCTAAAAATAAGTGAGTTATAGTCATTTTAAATTTTATTATAAATAAAAAATGGGTAGCCATGAAAAAGATGAAAGTAAAACAATTGAAGTTCTTTATAATAACAGCAATATTGTAATTATTAGTTTTACAAAGTTAAATAAAAATGAAAAACCAGCATAAGAATAATAATTTTGTAATTATCAAATGGCCTTCTGTATGTGGTATAAACCCATTTGTCAATAGGATAATACGTTTCTTACAAAAATATTATGAACAGATGAATCGCGATTCACTAATTGTGGTATTTTTAATCGCCACAATGAACATAGATGAACTTAAGAGAATCCACGAGAAGTTTCACAGAGAAAACTACAAATTAAATTTTGATTTAATCCATGGTGTGTGGATTAATAATTCTCGGTCCATATATTTTTGAAAGCTCACTAAGTGAAACTATTACTTTCATTTTCTTCAGAAAACATTTCAAGATACGCTCGATTGTTTAAATTTATCATTACAAGCAAGATTAAAATGTTTTCAATATGACGGTGCTCCACCTCATAATATGTTGGCTTTACAAATTATTTAAATGATGCTTTTCCTAACTCATAAGTGGGAAGAAATAAACCAATCCCAGGGCCACCTAGATCTACCGATCTGCGCGTTTTAGAATTTTTTCTGTGGGGTTATGTAAAAAACAAAGTATATGAACAATCATATCAATCTGTGGAGGATCATAAACTAGTTTTTATTGAAACATTTAATTCAATTTACATGAGAATAGTCAACAAGCCATAAATTCAATTTTAAAAAGATATAATTTATGTCATAATAGTATTAATAGTGGACTCTTTGACCATATTTTTTTTTAATATTAAAATTTCTCTCCTATTGATATAATTACTTTATGCAGTTGTTTTATTTTGGTTTATCTCTGTAAAACTAATAATTACAATATTGCTAATATTATAAACAGCTGCAATTGTTTTATTTTCACCTTTTTCATGGCTACCCATTTTTTTATTTATAATAAAATTTAAAATGACTATAACTCACTTATTTTTAGAAATAACTATGCCGTATGTCATATTGGATTAAAGAGAAAAAAATTACCTTTTGAATGAGGTCACAGCCAACTATGGTTTCCATTTAAAAAAATGTAAGTTTGCGTCATATCTCGGAAAATAATGGCGATAAAAATGTTCTGATTATTGTTTATTAATCTGCATAAAATTATCTAAAACTTTGTCCTTTACAGTTTTTTTCTATCTGTTATAATAACCGAGATATATTGATTTGAAAAAATTGACACTTTTTACTTTTTTCAAAATATCAAGTTACCCTTGACTTTTTTGAAAACTTTGAAAGTGGAATTTTATTCGTCTCGTAAATCTACACTTCTTTCCCCATTTAACCGTTTCTCTATCTCTTATAGTTTCCGAGATCCCCATAGAGAACATCGAAAAAAACTCACCCTGTATATATATATTCGAAAATAATTAGGAGAGCCAATATCTTAACGTTAAGAATTGTGTTTATCCTTATGATGCATGGACAAATTTGCACCCTGTATATAGAAAGCTGTTGTTTTGTGCTTATAAGCAACAATTTTAAATAGTAAAAAAATACAGGTCATAAAACAACGATTTCATTTACGTTAGTCAACAATTAATTCATTTGTATTAATTAATATCATTGTTGTTAATATAGCTATTTACTGAAAAAATATACTTGTTTGTCTGCAAAACGATAATGAACAGTAATTCCTGAATACAAATAAAAAAATATAGTCAATACATTACTTTAGGGATATTACATTATAAGAAATACGAGCAATATAAGTTATTACGTATTTTAATAAATGTCTATTAATACAAATACTAAATTAATAATAAGTGTATAAATAAGTGAGAATTAAATACTGTCCATGAGTAAACTATCACAATTTTACTGGCTGAAGAACACATGTTATCTATGGGTTTATATTTACAGTAGCAATTATTACAAATTTAAATTAACTTATCTAATAACAGTGTCCTATTTGTAGATGATTAATGTTGTTTTAAAATTTAAAGGGTTGTGCACCTTCATATGTTAATTAAAATTTACTACAGTATAATATAAAATCTACATAACTAGTACCTTGTCTAAAAATGTACAAACTTAGATTTCATGACCTTATTACATTGCCATTACAATTTTTAGTTACTTGTACGCTCAGATGTCCAGTTATTATCCTTTTTGCTAATTTAATTACTTAAATAAGCCTTCATGAAAGGTAATCATTTTTAATTCAAATATGTATCTTAAGTATTATATTCTCATATGAAAACTAGGTTGACTTTCTTGTTGCAAGTAGCCAATGATTGATGAACTACTCTTGTAAAAGCTATTCATTTTATTTTCTACCTACTGTATTTTATTAAAAATTGCTACTAGATTAAAATGTTTTTAAATTCATACATTTTTCAGTAAAAAGTGGTTAAACTATAAATCAGCGTTGATTGTGATATTGTACATTATTTCAATCAACGAAATCAGTATGAATATATGAGCAATTTTATAGAAATAATAAAAATACAATTTGCATTTATATTACTATATACTATTTTAAAAATTCACAGTAAGAAATTTGTCCCTTTATCAGCACATTAATTTTATCAGTATTTTAATCTATTAACTGATTTTGCTTACTGAGTAATTATAATTAATTAACATGACGATGAATCTTAGTAAAATATGGAATTTACAAACTGAATCAAGAAATATACTAATATAACTCCATAGTTTATAAGCTGAATTTTACTGATCTCTGTTATTTTTTTACTTTTAAGTTGCATTTTACTTAATATTTAATGTAAATTATTATCAAAACTAAAACTAAAATAATTACAATTTTCTGTTGTCAAATATGTGAATAAGATTTTGTATTCTTACATTAGAACTGTACACATAAAAACTTAAAACTGAATTAATTAAAAAATAAATTCAACGACATTCTTAAAGTTAGTTGTACATTATGTATATAAATGTGCTGAAAAAACAACTACTTTTGATTGAGATACTTTTTCATCACTTTCTTCCCTGGGACTAAACCTTGAGTCAAGCCAGGCCTCTTCCTTTTTTGTTTTCCAGCAACAGACTCCTCCTTAATTTGATTTAATTCCTGCGTGGTAGGCTGTGGTAGGTCATGACTCTGGCAAATCACTGTCTGTTGTATTTGATTTTGTATGTCCAATTCCTCCTTTGTTTTTTGCAAATCAGAGTCGTGAGCATATTTGCAGTTATGTCCGAACCTGCATCGTCCCTTCCTATAATTCCAGCATACCTTTTTCCCATTTATAGTAGCAGCCGTGTCGTTTGTATTAACCATTTTTACGTGCTTTTCCAGGATTGCTTTCTTTGCCATTTCAGCTTCGATGAATGGATTTGTGAAGACAGAAGTTTTAAGTAGATTTTTGTTACCTTCATCGTTGTTTAAAAACCCGGGCGTGGGTAATTTGCTGGAGTTGTTTTGGCTGGATTGTACAGTACTTCCATCTGAATCCCTGAAATTTATAGAAGCTGACCGATTTTTTGTATAGGAAAATTCTCTATGATTTTAAGGTCTGAAGTGAATAACTATACATAAAGGGTTGTATGAAGTTTACATTACCTGACTTCTTCTTCTTCAGAGTCTTCTGAAGAGTCTTCGTAATCAGGTACTAAGGACATTATATACTTCGAGTTTTGTTTACATACAAAAGTAAACTCAGTTTAAGGTTATGTCAATGTGAGTAGTGTTTGTCACTTCATTAAAATGTATAATACGATCGATATTCTAAAAGTTTAACCAATATGCGATTAAACATTCTATTTTAAACAATAATTAAATTTATTTATAAAATCTTATGACCAATGAGTTTGACTGCCATAAATAGGCAACTAAATGTACCAGCGTGGGTAAACTATGAAAAATAATGTTTATTATTGTTTGTATTTGCATTTAGTAGTAGTAGTAGTAGTGTTAGGCTATCGACCACATGGTCCTTCCGCCATGTGTCATTTGTGTATTTGTGTGTGTGTAAATGAGCTTGTTACTTTAAAGGATCGCCCCCGTCACTCTAAAGCACCATTAATTGTATCCCAATGGTGAATGGTACCGGTCACCCATCCGACTACTGACCCGAATCAACGTTGCTGCACGTCAGTTCGGGGCCGTAACCGATGCGCCACCACCGGCGTGTATATTTGCATTTATTTGTATAAATTTTCGTTTGTAAAATATTGGACAAAAAGTGGTAATATTCAAATGTACCGTATTTGTTGTTTCAGAAATCAAGCGTAAAGCTAAATTGTTTAAAATATTTTTCAAAGGGTATAGGCAACAAATAAATAAAATAATAATTGCCCAGATTTATTAAAGTGGTATCTACTACCGTCGATTGATATATTTCAATCAACGCTACTGCTTTATAATCCACTCAGCATTCAAAAATGTATATCATATCTCCAATTTCCCGCTAAAATTGACAAATGCGCAATAAAACAAGTAACATCTGCGCATGTCCTAAAATGGCAGGGACTGGGTGGGAAATGCTGGCATCGACATTCATTCTTTTTAAGATGGCTCTGCTCTTGAGCAGACGTGCTATAAACTGTGCATGTACTAATATGGTACAATGTTCTCTTTATAATACCAGTATATTTTCTAACATTGATGCACTACTGCTAAGAAGATTTTCTGCGATTAAATAACGGTGAGTCTCACGTGCCCATACTTTTCTGCTTTCTTAGTTATTCATTTTCTGTCAAAAATGCATGTTTTAATATTATATTTGTCTAATGTTTATATGGCTGCTATATACATGTAAATGTGTCTGCCTTAAATAGAATGGATGTACGTGAATGAAAGCATATTTTCTTAAAACAATTATAATTAGTAGTAGTTTCGTAACTTGGGTCTAACCATTTAAATGCATTAAGTTAAAATAGAATTTGTTTTGTATTCAATACAAATAGAAACATGATTGGTTCTTATAATAGTGAAGCACAATTTAATGACCCCCTTAAATGCAAATTGTTCACTAATAATTAGAAAAAACACGAAAATATTTTCGTAAAATCTACAACAAATGAGTCTTACTAAGGTTACAAGAACAAATCACTTTTGAAACAACTACTTCGACAGACATTGAATGATACAAAAGGCTATCAAAGCAACACTAGTTTGAATGTATTTCTTTCTGTAAAATGAACTAAAAATTATTGAATGTATGTTAAATAGTTTGTGAGTGACTATACTATGGTAATTTGGAACAAGAAATGAATTTAGGTTGATGTAATTAAAAATAAATTAGCAAAAGCAATTAAATAATTCAATACTCAATTTTATAACCTGTAGACACGTGTTTCGATATTTCAATCTCCTCAGTATAGCTTTATTATAAAATTTATTTCAAACATAAATAAATACAAGTTGTTCAGTTTAATTATTGACATAAAAATGTTTTTATGCAAAGCATATTAACCCTTAAATTTAACAAGAATCTATTGCATTTATTGAATGATTTTGCTTCATATGTGTATTTCTGATTGCTTTTAAAATCATTATGACCCTTTCTCATCCAATGTGCTGAATTAAAACATGATTCTTCACAATTTCACAAGAAAGGAGAGTATACTTGTTGACCACAGTTATTAACTCTTTTATTAATTTATTGGAGTTCCTGAGGTTATCTACAATGATATATGTATTAAATTGAGAGTCACTTTTATTTTATTTATTAACTTCATTTATAGAATGATCAAATTCGAATATAATGTGGTGAAGGTGGATTAAAAAAGATAAAATGCCAAAATATTTTAATGTTAATTGCGAATAACTTTTAATCCAACTATTTTTGTAGTTTTGGCTTAACAATGCTAATAATTTAACAAAAAATCAGTCAAGATTAGTTGCACTGACAAACTTGATTCAATTTCAATCAAATATTTAATTGTGTTTTTATACTTTTGATAAATTCACTGTAGAAATTATTATATATTGTACTTGCTTTGATAATTTATATTTACTTTTTAATTAATTAATTAGCTGAAAAATTATGGAAATAAATTTAACTTTGGTATTTTCTTTTATAGTAACAATGGATCTGAAGATATACAAAAAATGGGGAAAAGGGCAACATGTTTAAACCTCCAGCAGCAAAGACTGGTAAGTAATATTATGCAAATTTTTTTAATATAAATTTGTAACAGCAAACTTTGAGATTTAACATAATAGAATCTAAAACAATTCATACATAATAACATAAAAAAATTCTCTAAAATATTTATTCTAGTCGTATTTTATACGTTTTTAAAGCATGTAAAAGTATAGTAAATATGGAAGTTTGATAGGGAAATATGTTTCTGGGTCTGGCTAGTTATTTATTTCAAATGTGAGGGTTGTGTAAACGGACCAAACAATTTTCAAGAAATAGTGGAAAGCATTCCAATTTTCTGTAATTTTTAGTACATAAAACCAATTTTTCTTAAATTGTTTAGGAACCTCGAAACTTTTGTTTATTTTGTATTTTAAATGATGACAAACAACTACCATTCATGATGGTGTGAGATCCATTCAACTCATTCCAACCTATGATTACAATCGAGGCATTTGGCTGAAGTAATTTTCTAGCCCCATATTTTACATATATTTTATTGAGTTTGCACTGAATGTAATTTTTTTATTTCAGATGTACATCGATGAAAGTTTAAAAATGAGGCACAAAAGATAAATTTAAGACCAATTAGAAAGGTAATTTTATAAATTTTAATTTTAAACATATTGTGTTATTAATGATTAATGTGATGATATACAACTACCAACAATGATGGTTTGAGATCCATTCAACTCATTCCAATCGATGATTACAAACGAGGCATTTGTCTGAAGTTTTTGAGTAATTTAATTTGCATTTTAATGTTGTAAAATAAAGTATTACTAACTCTTCATTTCTTTTTAGTGAATGATGCAAGATCGAGAGTTATTTCTTTGACTTTTGGCCAATAATATGCCACATAGGGCACAGGAATATGACTGACTTCCAAGGTTCTAACAGCTAGTAAGTAATTTATTGTAATGTGTGTTATAACTTGCATAAATGTTTTATAATAAAAATATATTATAATACAGATTATGCTTTAGCTGGCTTCTTATTTATTAATTAAATATATTTTATTTTTTTCAACTTTACATCTTCCCGATCTGTCTGGTATTACTATATTAATACTTGTATGATCACTGGAAGTATATTATTTGGGGTTATGGGTGCGGACAAAATTGAATAATAATTTATGTCCTCAATCTTAACCTTGACAGTTTTCTTAATATAAAACTACTTTAATGAACAATTTGAAATTTTTTTAATGTAAATTAAAATATTTTCATAGTAAATCATTTTATTTACCAGTGTTTTTAAAAGGTTGTATTTTTAAATTGCAGAACCTACAAGGTTTGGAACACAGGATGTTGGATCTTTTTTTTTCATACATGTAACTGTCCACATTAAGAAAGAAAACATAAACGTGAGTAAGGATTAATCATTTTATATTTATATTAATGATATATTGGGCAAAAAATTAATTATTTCATATTTATGCATTGAAAATCGGTATTTTATCATTATGGTAAATATACTTTTGCATCAATGCTAGAAAAGAATGCAATGGCCAGCAAACTCACAATCTAAAATTTTTGTGAGTCTTCTAGAACCATGCAAACAGTTAAAAAAATATAAAATTTATTCTGAATTTCATTTTAACAGTAATATTAAATTTTAGCGTTCTGTGATTCACATTTGGAAATTATTTAGAAAAAAAATTGCCAAATTGTATAGTTTAATAAATTATAAAACAGATAAACACATTTTCAATGGATAGCTTACTTTTGTTCCATTAAATATAAACTATCTTTAGGAAATTCTTTATTAGAGACCATTTATGAGGTGGTTACATACTTACTACACATTATTTAAAGCTCTTTAAATAATTTGAATGCTAATTGATTGTATATGAGTAATATAAGAAAATGTTTGTTTGTTTTTAGGTCAGTCCATAACATCCAGGATATTAGATGAGATCACGTGAATCCAGGAAAAATAATTATACTCAGGTAAATAATGTTATGTGAAATTGACAAACATTGTACTGATTTTATATGAATTTTTTATTGCATCGTTAAAATACCTTTCTAGATCCAAGGTGGAAAATTTTTTAAATAATTTTTCATCATTACTAGAAAGAAGAGTAACTTTGTGGCATTTACCAACCAAAAATGTTGAATAAATAATATTTTTGGGTGTTTGTTTACATACATTTTTGTGGCAATAAAGTAGAAATTAAATTAATTAATTTAATAAATTATGTAATATTTAATTCAAATCTACAAAACAAATCACTTGTTCAAAATTTATTGACAGACATAAATACAATTGACTGATAATTGTAACGTACCAATTTCTTCTTTATAATTTAATAACTGATGTGTTTAAGAGAGGGAAGTAGTTGTTTCATTAACAAGTGATTTGTTTTATAGACTTACTGTTGTATAAAATTTTAAAATTATCAAGTTTTTTTTTGACAAATTATGTCTAAGCCTGCATGACAATAATTACAGTTGGTAATGGCCAATTTAAATCTAATCCGTACTTTCTTTTTTGTTTAGGAGAGCCCTCTACTGGAAAATATTGTCATGTGCCAGTGTATTATTCATATTTTCTGTATAATTATTTTTTAATATATTTATGTATATCAATTATATTTTTATACAAGATATTTGTGGTCTATCTTTAAACCCAATATTACCCATCCATTATTAGAGGGATAATATATTTAAAGTTACAATGTCAAAAAATTGGAATTTAAACACAATTTATTACAGGAAACTCGATATACCTATTTGTTTTTTTTTTTTTGTTTTGTGAAAAGTATATCGATATAAATGACTTGTATTCTTTCTTTAAACTTTATTTTCTATGCTTGGTTGTATATTTTGAGTGCTAAGTGTCTTATAAATATCAAGTCTTGAAAGCACTCAAAATATATAAGCATAGAAAATGTCAACAAATGTTTTATTTATATCGACATACCTAAATTTGTATAAAGTCCACGTTTTTTATTTACAAGAGTTCAATTAAAACGAATATTCCTTTGTGTAAAATACTAAATATATATTATATGTGATTCTTTAAAGTAACAAGTTCATTTACAAGCACACACAAATGACACTACTACTAATAATTTAAAACTGATATGCTTTAGAGTTTGTAGACTTTAAAAATTCGAGCAATGTTGAGGAGATTGGTCATAGCAAATGTTTTTATAATTTAAATGTGCGAATATTCACTAGATGTTGCTAATTTGGTACCAGTCGAATAACTCGAGCAGAAGTCGTTTATAAATAATACATTGATGAGATAGTGACCTGCCATTTTATAGCAGTAATGCTTGCCATGTTTCTAGAAATTGCAGACAAGGATCTCATGAATGGCAATTAAAATTGGAAAATAATATAGTCCAAAAAGATGAGAAAGACTTACTATGCACAAACTTATTAAAAGTATAATCAGTGAAATTCTAGTTTTCTAGATGAGTAAGATGTAAAAAATACTTTCTTACGTGCCAGAAATTACTTTCTAAATAAAGCATCATTTTATTGAAACTATTGTAAATACATTACAACCAGTAACTCATTGTACTTTTGTGTAAACAATTCTTACTAATGTAACTGCTTCATCAGAGCTTTTCAAAATGAAAGTCCTTTGTCGTTGTAGAAAATTAGCTAGTAATCTAAAAATAGAAAAACATTTCGTAAATCTACAACAATGACTCTTGCAAGACAAAAGAAATTACTTATTAATACCAAGATTACAACAATGTCTGATTTTCAATTTTTTTTATTTTAAACACTACTTATGTTTCATCACACTGCAGCCTCTTCAGGTGATTTGATTTTTCCAGCACCCTTTCAAAATAATGGTTAATAGTAGTTTAAATAATTACACAAAATTTAAAAACTTAAAATTTTATGGATATTTTAAAAATTTAAAATAATAGACTTACATCTTAACATATTTATTATTTGTAAATAGTTACATTCTTTAAATTATCTTGTTATATTAAAAAAATAGTTTCTGAATCCTAACTAAATCCATTTCCATCTAATTTAATATTACAGTCCTGTCCTTCTTTCACTTGTGAGCTTTTCAAAACACTTATTTGATAACCTGTATCACCTTGGCATATTTTTAATCTTGTATTAGGAACTGATCTCCAAAACTTTCTGCATCCAATTTTTTCGATAACCGTATATTTCTCTCCAAAATCAACACTTTCATTCCATGTAGTAATCGTATTTGTTACCAGAATGGTAATGTGGTACTCAACAGCTAAAAACCTCATTATATTGACAATGTTATTTAGGCACATATTGACTTTCTCATTTCCATCATTTTGGTAAATAAGTGCTGGTAGTGAATCGATCACAATCATTCGCAATTGAAAATTTTTTGACAGTTTTTCTTTAATTTCATATAAACTGTTGATTAATTCATTAGGAGTGTTTATCTGTTGAATCAGAATATTTTTTAGGGTATCATCAAGATTATTTGTTGCTATAATTTGGTTTACACGTGCTAGAGAAAAATCGTGTTTTGTGTCGATGTAGAGAATCTTCTGTTTGTATGTTAATACATATTTAACTAGGACTGTGTAACAGAATTGTGTTTTGCCACTGCAAGGTTTTCCACATATTTCGTATATGTTTCCAGTATAGAATCCACCATCCAGAATTTTATCTACACTGTAAAACAATCCTTGTTAAATAGAATTATTTATAATTACATTAAATCAATTTTATGATTGTTTTCCTAAACTGTACATTTTTTAAAATTATTTTAACTCTGCTCTAAATATATGGGGTTAAAATGCAATTTCTTTTTTACATTCAAATTTAGGACAAACCTTTCAATGCCTGAGGTGATAATAGCAGTCCTCTTCAATAATTCTCCATAGTATTCGTCAGCCTTTCTTGTTAATGCCGCATTTTTGTTTAATAAATGCTTACGTATGGTTAAGATATTCTAAAGGAACAAATATTATGTAACAGATTATTATTATTAATATTTATTGCTAGTCTTAGTTGTCAGATGAGTTTATTAAATGTTGTTCACTTAGCATTTCTATTTTATAAACACATGTTGCCCTATGTTTTTTTATATCCTCTACAGATATTAAATCATGTAGTGCTACAAATATTAATTACTAGAATATATGTAATTCTGAGAAAGACACTAAAAAATAAACAGAATTTGGAGTAAAAACTTGGAAAATGAATAAATTATATATAATTTAGATACCTAAAAAAATGTTATAAAAGGTTTAAAATCAAGTTATTTATAGATTTCTTTAGCTAAAAATAAATTAAAAATCTACAACAAGTAATAAATATATGAAAAAATAGTTTCATACATCCATGACTTAAAATATTTTCAAAATTATTATTTATAAAAAGAAATTTGGCGATAGAATCATAAGTTTAAAATGCAATATTTTTTCAGTGTGTAATAAAAATATAAATATATAATTTTATAAAATCAAATAATACTTTCATATATTATCATAATTATTAGTAGTGTTAAATTTAACTTACTTTGTATGTTAATCCCGTGGTTGTCGATAACTTTTTAAGGTCAGCAATAACAAATTGGTGAATAGTATGAATATTTTTGTCACTTAATTTGGTTAAAACATCATTGGTAATTAGGGGATGCATTTCTTGGGTTAGCGTCGACATTTCTGGTTTTAATTTCCCGCCTTATTTTCAAATGTCAGCGCGCGGCGTTTCTGGTTCCGCACATGCGTGGTCCAGGGTAAAATCTAGCTAGCGAGTGCCGGGGCGTTTCATGCGATGCGTTGTGAAACGGCAGTCGCCATGTTTGGGAACGATGCGTCCATCGTTGTGAGCCTGTAAAATGACGAAATCACTGCGAATATAGTTGGACTGATAATAACGTGGGGTACCCATTTATAGTACGAAATTATATCTACAACGTCGTCATATTATCAAACGTGGATGAGCTTCTAGCGAAGAGATATTTTGTGATTACATGATGGTGAGTGTCCGTCCTGCCACCAATTTCGGGTAAAATGGCGTCGGTACGTAAGTACGTCCTTTGTCTCCGATTTTTTTACCGATGTCGGCCGGACGTGAAAATTCGAGCTGATTTTAAGTGCAAAAAGTGCAGTTTTCGAAAAAATGTGGGAACTTAATAAAATCTTGAGCTGTTCTGCTGTACTTCCATAACTATTACCTCGCAATGCGGCTTCGGTGGGGTTTAAACACTGCGGACTAAGCGGCCCGGCCAGTCAATATAATAACATTTGCGTCACTATGCTATCGATTCAAGTTTTACTATTTGTAAACAATTTTTGTTTATCATCAGCAGAATTTTATCAGTTAATGGAGTTCGCGTACAAGCCGATTTTTACCGCCAAACCGAACTTAGTCAAACTGATACTCTGTAAACATTGGTATTGTGTTTTGTAATTTTCAAGCGCGGGTTTTTCAATTTTCAAGGCTAATTTTATTTTTTTCCATTTAGCAGGTAACCATTTTTTTGAAATGGGGTAAAGGACCAGGTGCTTCACCCTCAGTAGAGTAGGCGATGAGTGATGAAACTCCGGGGGCAGGACAGAGTGCCTTGCCCCCGAGGGAGGGCACGGCTCAGAGGCCCGCAGTCCGAATCACTCACGTTCCCGGAGGCCAGTATGTCCTTACATCCCAATCACATGCTGTTCCTGCATTGGCACAGGTTAGTTTAAAACATTTAACCTGTGATTACAATGAAAGTTTTTTCCTGCCATGTCAGCATAGCTTCACATACATTTACATTTTCAACAAGAAATTACTTTTATAAGATCGAGTTAATAGAAAGCTGCTTATTAATTTTTTTAAATTTCTTCTATTCAATTTTAGTTATTAAATATATAGAAAAATTAATGAGATTCCAATTTAAATTTTGTATTCATTTAAAATATTTATAAGTAATTTAATTAATTATTAATTTTGAACTAGACTTTTTATGAAGAACCACTTCATTGATGTGCTATTTAATTATTATTTGCAAAGGTGAAAAAAATTGTATAAATAAGCTTGACCCTTCATTATGTATAAAATAAATATAGTAGTATTGGGTGATGCAATTCTGTTATAAAATTTTGCAATATGAGAAAATATATTTGTAGCATGAACAGTTACTGAAATCGCTCTATTAAAAGATGGTTATACTGGGAAGGACTATTTATGAACAGGATGTTTGTTTTGTAAACTTACAGCATTGCATATATTTCCCTGAAACTGTTTTCACTGATTGGCCACAATGTTTAACATTTGTGTATATAATCGTTTTATATAGCATGGTTTCTCATGTAGTTGTGTATTCAATATTGTCATAAACTTTTAAATTATTTCATCAGCCTAACGATTAATATTTAAATTTTTCTATTTTCAATATATAATATGTATTTATGTAGTATCTGTTGGTTTTAATTAAACCTATGCTATTTTTGCCATTGTCCTTGTGTGTTCTCATAGTTAAAAGTAGTGATATTGTTATTTTAAAAAAACAAAATGACGTTTCAAAATACCCACAAGGTTTACCTTTGCAATCATGAACCCATTTTAGAAAATGTAATGTGTAAAATTTAATATGCAAAAAATTATATTGATAATAAAAAATCTGACTTTTATTAAATTTTTATTGAAGAAATATTTATTTCTTATATTGGAAGCAAATAATTGGTTAGTAAATATATAGTAATAAAAATAAAAAGTTTATTTATTTTAATTATTTTCAAATAGTATTTAAGTATTTACTCCATTTGATTGAATATTCAAAATGTTGTTTTATTTATTTTAATATCAACTTTAATTAAGAAACTTTCATTGATGAAAACTAAATTACTTAGTTCTTATATCTGCTCATTTAGTTTATAAATTTTAACAGGTAGCACCTATCTATAATTGAGTGATAGAATGATTTAAAATTATTGTGCACATTTAAGATTTACTTAAGTTGTTTTAACATTTTAGCTGCTGCGTGAATTCTATATTTATAAATATAGACACCAATGCTGCATTAATGTTTACTTTTAATATGTCAATTTATTAAGCATAAACAACTATTATTATATATATATATATATATATATATTGAAATAAATAAAGTGCTACAAAAGTAAAAAGCCTCATACCTAGAACTAAATCATGATATAACCTTTGTAATTAATTATTATTATTTAATTCTCAATTACAGATCAGTGACCACAATGCAGCCATACAGCACGGTGTTACCCACATAATAAACATAAGCCCATCAAGATCAGGACAAACATCACCTTTGCGACCAAGTTTAACAAACCAGAGCATTGTAAAGGCTTTGACTAAGCCACGGCAGCCGACAAATGTGCGGCTTCAGCTGTTTCCTTCCACGGATGCATCAGTATCTCATTCACCCACTAGGTCTCCACTTAAGAGATCGTTACCACCAACACCTGAAAAAAAAGACACCTATGCCGCTAAGTTGCAAAGGGTTATGAATCATCGAAATGTTAGATCGAAGATAGTACGGGAGAAGTATAACGAGCACTTGCTAGAAAATTATCATCTTGAAGTGGGTGGGAATATATTAGATCTGTATCAGTTTGCTAAGAGGCCCAAAACACAGCAATTCTTAGCTTATATTAAGGAAAATGCTATTGATCCCAAGGAGCATGCTGAGGATAGTAATAGCACGAACCATAGCTCGGTTGTTAATGTTACACAAACTATATTACCAACACCTACTGCAACTGCAGTTAGTTCATTGCCAGGTTTGTCAGTAAATACACCACCTCCTAATATATCAACTTCTGGAACAACTAGTACGTCTAATTCAACACCGCAAGAAACGAGTCCTAGTCCAATTCTGAAAACTGTTCCTTCTACTACCAATAAAGTGAAGATACCAGTTGGTTATCCCCCAGCAACAAATAATCAGGAACAGATTGTGGAGAAAGCCAAACAAGAGGCTTACGTAGTGCAAAGGATAACAGATTTGCAGAAGGAAGGTCTGTGGAGTGAAAAGCGATTACCTAAAGTACAAGAAATGCCTAGGGTGAAAGCACACTGGGATTTTCTTCTGGAAGAAATGGTGTGGTTAGCAGCAGATTTTGCACAGGAACGTAAATGGAAGAAAGCAGCAGCTAAAAAATGTGCTAGAATGGTGCAAAAGTACTTTCAAGATAAGGCTTTGGCAGCACAGCGTGCTGAAAAAGCACAAGAGCAGCACATTCGAAGAGTGGCTGCCTTCTGTGCAAAAGAAATTAAAAACTTCTGGAACAATGTGGAGAAACTGGTGGAGTATAAGCAGAACACACGCTTGGAAGAAAAGCGGAAAAAGGCTTTAGATCAGCACCTTAGCTTTATAGTAGATCAAACAGAAAAATACTCCCAGCTATTAGCTGAAGGCATGAATAAACCCTTAGTTACTGATAACAGCACGAACCCAGCAAACTCTAATCCGGTATCACGAGTTAATTCAGATGGTACAAAACCAAAACATCTAGAATTATTATTACCCAATATTGACTGTTGTTTTTCTAGATGAATTTCGGCCTGATAGTGATAGTAGTGATGATGAAGAAACTATAGCACAAGAGGAGGCAGTTGGTACTGAAGAACAAAGTGAGGAAGTGGCAGCCCTTCAAAGAGAATCACAAATGGATTATGATGATTTTCTTAGTTTTTCTAAAGATTATTTACAGAATAGGGACAATATTCGGCTTAGTGAAAGTGAACCAGATTCATCAGTAAGTCTCATTTTCTTTAAATTATTTGTTGCTAGATCTATTTTGAACAAAATCTTGTATCTGTATTAATTATTAAGGTTTTTTTATGATGTAATTGCTATTGATCAGTTTATTTATTTATTTTATTAAAATGTAAGGAAAGTTCTAATAAGAATAAGAATATTATATGAATATTTTCGGTGTAAAAAATAATTTTATTTTCATAGGAAAGTTCTGAAGAAACTGCTGATAAGGAAAAAGAAAAACAGAGCAAAACCAAAAAGAATGCTAAAAAGGATACTGAATTTCAAGCAGATTCAAGTAGTGAAGATGATGAGGATACAATCCAAGAACAGGAAAATGCTGAAGGCAAACAAGATCACAAAGTAGAATTAGATGACCTTAATGCAGAAGCTGAGATGGATATAGAGGAACTAAAGAAAAAATATGCTAATTTACCACCTGCCCCAGAAGAAGATTCAATGTCTGTATCATCAGAAGCAAGTCATTCTGAGAGAGAATCAGAAGATGAAAATGAGCATGGAGATGAATCTGGAAATGATAGTTGTACTTCTGCAGATATTTCTGAAGCTGAAGATAAAGAAGTTGGATTAAAGTCACTTCTGGATGATTCTAAAGAGGGAGAAGACACAAAGACTGACAATAATGATCTAATCAATGATGCCGCTGCAATTGCTGAAAGTATACAACCAAAAGGAAATACTTTGTCTTCCACAAGTGTAAGTAATTTGCTTTCCTATTTACAATAAATTATTTAAAATTGGCTCCATTTATGGCAGTAACCACATTTTAAATACAATGCATGTATTAAAGTGTAAAAGTTATTTACAATTATATATTTTTGCAGCTATAATAGTCATTTATTTAAATGATATAGCAGATAGGCATTTTCCAGATTTACAGAATAATAAGTGTTTTCAGGTTAATTGCAATTAATTTTAAATTGAGCTTCTTCATTTAATATCAATCAAATCTCACTAAATAATGCTATTAACTTTGTGATTAATTATTGATTAGCAGCTCCATGTAAACCCAGTTTAGATATTATAATTTATAATTAAATTCTTTCTTTGATAGCAAATGTTTATATTATATTCAATTCATATTGTGTAATTGATTGTATTATTTTTCAAGAATTTTTGTTATATAAATATTTTTATTTTTACTATTTACAGGTTGTTACTACTGTACCGTTCCTATTAAAGTTACCACTAAGAGAGTATCAGCATATTGGCTTGGATTGGTTAGTAACAATGTTTGAGAGAAAACTTAATGGAATTTTAGCAGACGAGATGGGTTTAGGGAAAACAATTCAAACCATAGCTCTGCTGGCTCATTTAGCTTGTGAAAAAGGTGAAATAGAAGAATTTATATATATATATACATACATTATAATACAACATTTGATTTATAACAAAAATATTTTATATTATTATATGTTTAATCTTTAATTATAGAAAATTGGGGTCCCCACCTAATAATAGTGCCAACATCTGTTATGCTAAACTGGGAAATGGAATGCAAGAAGTGGTGCCCAGGTTTCAAAATATTAACCTATTATGGTACGCAGAAAGAGCGCAAAATGAAAAGAACTGGTTGGACGAAACCAAATGCTTTCCATATATGCATTACTTCTTATAAGCTAGTCATTCAAGATCATCAGAGTTTCAGAAGGAAGAAGTGGAAGTATTTGATACTAGATGAAGCACAGAACATTAAGAACTTCAAATCCCAGAGGTGGCAGCTGCTGTTGAATTTTCAAACACAGCAAAGATTATTATTAACAGGAACACCTCTGCAGAATAATTTGATGGAGTTGTGGTCATTAATGCATTTTCTGATGCCAAATGTCTTTCAATCTCACCGGGAGTTCAAGGAGTGGTTTTCCAATCCAGTTACAGGGATGATTGAAGGGAACTCTGAGTATAATGAGAACATCATCAAGAGACTTCATAAGGTGAGGTTTATTCAAATCAACATACATTTATGTGGTTTTAATTGTTAGATTTATTTAAAAGTTTAATAAATTTTTAAATGCAAGGACAAATTTAGGAGTTAAAATCATTTTTTAGGTATTACGGCCATTTTTACTTAGGAGGTTAAAGAGTGAAGTGGAGAAACAAATGCCAAAAAAATATGAGCATGTTGTGATGTGTAGGCTATCTAAAAGACAGAGATTTCTTTATGATGACTACATGTCAAGAGCAAAGTAAGTTTAAAAACCTGTATGGATTTTATATATTTAATTACTTTTACATTATTTATTTTTAATAGAATTTTTTAATTAAAATATATAATTCATAATACATACAGAATTATGTTTTATGTTAAACTAATTATTTTGGTTTTATTTTTTAGAACGAGAGAAACCTTGGCAAGTGGTAATCTATTGAGTGTTATAAACGTACTAATGCAACTGAGGAAAGTGTGTAATCATCCAAATCTTTTTGAAGTCCGCCCAACCATTTCTCCATTTCACTGTGAAGGCATTACTGTGCACATACCATCTATTATTTATGGAGCAATAGAATATGATTTATGGAAGGTAATAATATATTGTTTAATTAGTCTACAGATTGTGTTAGGTACTTTTTAATTAAATTTTTGTAATTTATGATTTTTAAATAATTGGTCAATTGTTACAATTAATACATTTTACTATTTCCAGGATGTTGACTTAGCATATCTGAATTTAAACTTGTTGAAATTGGAGTATGACTACACTGCATATCAGTGTTACCGCTTGAGACAGTATAGAACTCCTAAGAAGCTGATTGAGGAACTTGATGCATATGATACACTATCTGCTCCAATGTGTCCACCATCTAGATTGAGTTTGAAAGTCCACAAAAACAATGTAAATAAGGCTATAAAAGCAGAACTTAATGATAACAAAACAGTGCAATCAGGACATGTCAGATTTGTTCAAAATAGTCCTTTAAAAGGTAAATATATAGTTGTATTATGTAGAGCATGTTTGTGTACTATTTAGTTAGAAAATGACAGAATTAGTATTGATATGTTTTGTTTCAATATTTAATTACATTTTTAAAATATATGTCAGAAATTACAAAAGTATAGTGATTGTGTTTGTCTTTCTTTTTTAAATTAGAGTAATTAGTCATCATTTTTAAATATTTTTAGGGATGTATAGAAGTAATAAAAACAGAATCAGTATTTTAGGTGACATAATTTCTTATTTTGCAGCACTCCAAATGTCTTCAGGTTCCACAGCTCAGACATCAGGTGCTGCAGTAAATTTGTCAAGTGTTTTAAAACCCTCTGTCCCTGGTTATGCTCAGTTAGTACAAACATCAACAGGGAAGCATATTTTACTAACACCTACCTGTAATATAAATACACATAATATAGGCATTACTGGGACAACAACTGGTGAGTAATCTTAAGGTCTTTGGTTAAAATATTTATTTTTATCACCTCTTTATTTATATCGATTTATTTACATGATACAAATTTAATTTTGCTGTTAATTGTTTTTTGAACTAATTTTTGTAAATATATCACAATAAAAATGTTTTTCATATAATTGTATATCTTCATTTATATATTTTCTTGCAGTAATGACTTCTGGTGGTCAGAAATTGACAGTCCTCTCTAAACAACCTGTTGCAACAACCACAAACACACAATCTGCAATAGCAAAAGCTGTAGTAAAGGTACAGTTGACTTCCTTAGCGTCTTCTTCAGTTTCGACAGCTATGGTAAATAACACAGTTGCTTATATTGCATTTTATTTATACTTTCTATAAGCATGTTAAAATAAACAATAAATTATATGTATATATTTAAAAATACATAAATAATTACATATATATTGAATATACCTATATGTTGAACCTAGTGAATACACATTAGTTATGCTTATATCTCCCAAATAACTATTGTAATATTATATTTCAAGGAAATATACAAGTGTTTCAATTTTTAATTTCTTACAGAGCACTAATAATGAAAAAGGTGAAGATATGATTGCTAGAAAAACTGTAGGAACCAAATTTATAGATAAATTGTATTTACAAAATCCAAAATCAAAGAGTGGTCTTGATGTCCGGTGGAAAAATAGTGATGGTATTGGAAACAAATGTGATGAAATTGTAAGTAATTGTAATTTACTTTAGTATGTCAAAATTTGTCCTTCCTAAGGTTGTTTAATGCCAAAAATATTGTTATGTATGAGGAATAATAAATAATAGTTTATATTTATATGTGATAGTTACTTCAAAATGAATATATTTTTAATGTAGAAAATAGAAGAAACCCCTGAAGACATTGAAGAAGCAAGAAGAAGAAGAATAGATTTATTGGCCAGGATAAACTATCAAAGATGTAGTGCAGTACCAGTTTATGGAAAGGATTTTGTTTGTCGAATGCAGACTCTTTTTTTAGAGTCAAAGACACCATGGGTGGGAGGCATAACTAATTGCTTGAATGTGCAGTACAATAGGAGTAGTGATAGTGTAACTGATTGTCTAAAGGATTTAATATATACCCCTGAAAGAAGAATTGAGGAATTATCTGAAATATTTAATAGGTGAGATTAATATTTGTTTTATAATTTATGTTGTTTATTCCAACATTTTCAACAATAATAGTAATTTATTTGTTTAATTAGCTTTCTGTTAATTTCTTTAAAGCTTAAGTAAATTTTTATTTCAAATATTACATACTTTTATTACCATTACCAAAGTTATACCTCATGATATAACCTGTCCTGTGTTGGTATTTGCTGAATTTTAGTCCAGATACTTAAGTCATTAATTTTATTTTCTCTTAATTGGACATTAAGCATATTTTTTTATAGTTGAAAAAATAGCTTTCACTTTACAAATATTTTTGCTCTCAAACATATTTAAAATTAAATTTAAAAAACTATAAATTTTGGTTTTGAATTACTACAAATACAAAATGTTTCACCAAGTTTACATAATATATTTTGTATAGATAAAGAATAAAGTATTATAAGAGTCTAGAGACTAATGTTGGAAAAACATTTATTGCATGATCCTAGACATTAAAAATTTCTAGATTTTAAAAATCAGCATAATAATTAAAAACCTTTAGCATCAACAGGATATTGTTAATCTTGTTGAATAATAATGATTACACGTAATAAAGAGTATATTTCGTTTATCTTCTAATTTATTCTATAAACTATAAAAAGGAAAAAAAAATGCTACTTTCTAAAAGAATAATTATTAATAGATAAAATTTCTATCATGTAAGCCTCTACAGTGTATAGATGACATTGTTTACTTTTATTATTGGATTATTAATTATATTTTTTTAAGTTTGGCTTATATTATATTTTTCTTCTAGATTTATTGTCTATGTACCTGCTGTACAAGCTCCTGAGCCAGAAATTCAAGTTTGGAACCCTCCATCTAGTTTATACTGGGGCCAAATCCAAGAAAGAAAAATTTTGGCACAAAAGTTGATTGTACCTACCACACCTTTACATCAAGTGGCTTCTGCTATGGTGACTCAATTTCCCCACCCAAGGCTTATTCAATATGATTGTGGTAGGTAATCTTTGTTTAGTTACATGCATTGAAGAAAACAAAATCTATTTAATTGATTTCTTGTTATGAAGTTGTTGTTCAGTAAACATGTGTAATGCAAAATTAATAAATGCTTGTCAGTATAATTATTTTTAGAAATTGTGAAAATCCAATCAAAGCAAAATTAAATATAATGTTTCTTAAGGTTCAATAAAACATTTTTTTTTTCTGTAGCTTTGAAATTTTTATTAATTAGTAATAAATACATTTGGGAATGGTGTATAAAACAAAATATCACCATGGTTTTGTGTGCTCCTTTAGCAAACGTTATTGTATACCTGTAGTGTTCTTATGTTCTTGTATTGATACAGCATCTAATTTTGGTCATCAACACTGTGGTCGTGATAGATTTTTGGCATTAAGGTAACCCAAAAGGTTTTAAAGTGCAAGATTGTGGCAGCTAATTCTGGTAATCCAAGCATATATTCTGCTGAATCCACATGTCCACATGTTTTCCAATTGAGGCACAAAAAACTGTTTCGATAGCACAAAAACATATGCCATGCTCATCATATTCAAAGAAAATATTTTTATTGTTATTTGTCTGTTAGTACGCAATGATAATTTGAGTTGAAACTTTTTTTAGGGAAGCTACAAACTCTAGACAAGCTATTAAGGAAGCTCAAGAAAGATTACCATAGAGTGTTAATTTTTACACAAATGACGAAGATGCTGGATGTATTAGAAGCTTTTTTGAATTTCCATGGACATATCTATTTACGTCTTGATGGATCTACAAAAATAGATCAACGGCAGGTAATAAATATGATTGATTTAAATACATAGCATTGAATGACCCATTTTAAAATATGTCGTATTGATCTGAAGACAATTTCTTTTACTAAGTATGTATATATTGTTAAGATTCTTTAGTAATTATCATTTGAAAGTTCATTATTTTAATTGACTTTTTTAATAAAACCATAAATTATAATTACAGAAACGTAATAATAATAGAATAGTTAGAAAAAACATGAAAATATTTTTCGTAAAATGTACACCAAATTAGTCTTATTAAGACTACAAAAAACAAATCACTTGTTGAAACAACTACTTCTCTGACTAATACCTCGACAGATATTGAATGATACTGTATGATATTGTAGATTTTACGAAATATTTTCGTGTTTTTTCTAATTATTAGGTAATTTTCTACAACGTAAAGGACTATTTTTAGTAATAATAGAAATTCATTTAATTACAAGTACTTATTTGAGCAAGTATTGAATTGTGAATAAACATCATTTTGCAGATATTAATGGAACGATTCAATGGAGATACAAGAATATTTGCTTTTATTCTTTCAACCCGATCGGGGGGTGTTGGTGTCAATTTGACTGGAGCTGATACTGTGATATTTTACGATTCCGACTGGAATCCTACTATGGATGCCCAGGCACAAGATAGATGTCATCGAATTGGGCAAACTAGAGATGTACATATTTACAGGTTAGTTATTTTGCTGTTTTTTTTTTAGTATAAAAAATGTTACTAATTTAATATTCCTTTTCCCGTCAATTTATTGATTCCAGTAATTTGATTTAATTATGGCCAATTATTCTTTCCTCTTACTCTTAATGGGTAACTAGTTTTTTTCAAGTACATATATATGCAATTAGTAAATAAATATTTATACAGTTAATGTGAAAAAACATTTATAAATATAATTCAAAATTTAAGAATAATAAATAATACATACTTCATTAACAGCTAATACTGCTTCAATTAGTTTCTTAGGATAAAAAATAGTTTTATCACATTTTTTTTGTACAATTAATAGAATAATTACAGAATTGTAATGTTTACATTCTTTTTTAAAACAAATTTTAGGTTAGTCAGTGAAATGACTATAGAGGAAAACATATTGAAGAAAGCTAATCAAAAACGTTTGCTTGGTGACTTAGCCATAGAAGGTGGAAACTTTACTACTGCATACTTTAAAAATGTAAGTGTTATTTGTGAGTTCATTCATTGAGTCATTTTACTCAAAGAGCTAGCTAATATCTATCTTATTTTAATTTTCAGTCAACAATTCAAGATCTATTTACCATTGATTCTTCAGAGCAAAGTGCTGCTAACAGGATGATGGAAGTTGTAGAGTTTAGTAAAGAGCGGGAACGCGAAAGGCAAGCAGAAGATTCTTCACCAACCCCTAGTGGAGATGAAAAAGTTGCCATGGGTGCATTGGAGAATGCATTGGCTGCTTGTGAAGATGATCAAGATGTTATAGCTGCTAGGACAGCTAAGGCAGAGGCTGTAGCAGATCTTGCTGAGTTTGATGAAAACATTCCTCTTGAAGATCAAGAACGAGATAATAGAGAACCGGAAATTAGTAAAGCTGAATTGGAAGTGGAGAATTTAATAAAACAGGTAACTTAAGACATTTTAGTAAAAAATAATATAATTGTAAATAACAAAATTAGCATATGTATAATGAATCAAAAGCAATCATTAAAATACTTGCATAAACCCTACAGTATAATATTTGTTATAGTTTGTTAAATATAATTGAATGAAGATTATAATTGCCAAAATTTGTATATGCCCTATATATATATATTATAAAAATATAACTATTCAGTGTTGTAACAGGTGGCAATAGTAGAGCTTGTCTTTTTTAATATAGGAATGTTGTTATTCCCTTATGAAGTCGAGGTTCAGGATTGTTCATCTTACAAATTCTAAAATATTTAAATTTTTGAACGGTTCCAAATCTTTTTTGCATTTGCCTCTATAGCTTATAGGTAATACAAATTTATTGATATTTTTCACTATTGGACAAAGATATTAAAATGAGTTTGCTTTTTATTATTTTATTAAAAAAATTATTTCTCTTCAGCTAACCCCAATTGAAAGATATGCCATGAGGTTTATTGAAGAAACAGAAGCAGCGTGGTCTGCAGAACATCTAGCAGCTGCCGAAAGGGAGATAGAAGAACAGAAACGTGAATGGGAAAAGAATCGACTAGAGGCGATGCGCGAGGAAGAAGAGAGAAGAGCTCGTGAACTGGAGGAAGAAAATGATATACTGACATTTTCCAGGGAGGACGCTACAAACCAGGTCAGCAAAACTAAAAAATTTAAATCTGATAATAAAAAGGTCAATAAAAAAGTGTTCGCTCGAAATAAGACAACAACAAAGTTCAATGATGATGATGTACAAGAACAGCAAGTTAGTAAACGAGTATCAAATCGATTAAGACATAAGAGTATCACGAGAAGTGAGAGTGAGTTTTCTGAAGAAGAAGAAGAAGACGTTAATGGGGATAGTATTTCTGAATCAGAAACAGAGGCTTCAAGTTGTGAAAGTAGTTCAGATTTTGAAACATCAAAAATCATTAAACCACCAGTGGTGATTAATCAGGTGGATCATAATTCACCAAGGACACGCTCTAGAGGTACTGTAGCTATAAATTTGTGGACTTTAGATGTTAGTCCTATACTTCCTGGTGTTAAACCTGTTAAAAATGCCCTTAAGAGAAGTAATTCTTCAGAGGATGGCCTAGATAAAAATGAAAAAGAGAATCTGAAAACTAATCCCAAAAATAAAATCAAAGAAGAAGAATCCAATGATTCAAAAAGCAACACCAAAAAATTCACTCGTAAGCGAAAGACCTTAAACTATAAAAACATGAACAATCGTAAAGATAAAAAGACTGAAACTGTTATTTTACAAGATGATGAGTTAGAAAAGAATGAAATTCTGATCTCGAGTTATGCTCAAGAAAGTACAGATGGACATGATTCACAAGAAAATAGTAGAGATAGTATTGAAAATAAGTGTAATAATGATACCAATGACAAACTGGAAGATAGTACTGTAGATGTAACAGAAAGCCAAAAAATTAATTTAAGTAGTAATATATCTAAAGAGAGTATAAGCTCAGAAGTAGAATGTTCTGGCAATGAAGTTGAAAAACCGTGTGAATCTGCAGATGTAAATAATCTATGTAGTAGTAAAGAAACAGATAAAACAGAAAATAGTCCAGTTAGAGATTCTTGCACAGGGAACTCTGAAGAATTGTTAATTAATAGTAAGATGGAAGACGAGTTCAAAATTCGGAAATGTAAGGTGGTAGTAAAAGATATTGTTTCAAGTGGTGAAATTGAAAAATATGTTGATAATTTTTCACCTACTTTAAAATCGCCGGATGGTAAAAATAATACAAAACGGAAAACCCCACTTAAAAATAATAAAGTATCACTCTCAAATAGTACTGCAGATGATTGGTTAACTGCCGATAATGAAAAAGACTTGCAATGTAATAAAGTATTGGAAAATGATGAGCTTAATGAACACAAATTAGATTTAAATGACTCACAGAAACGTTCATGCCCTAGTGAGGAAGAAGAAAAATGTATTAAACTAATTAAGGTGGAAAAATAATCCGAAGAAGAAAAAACAGGCTGTTAATATTGTATATTCATTTGGTGGACGTTCATAGAAACGAGTAAATATTTTTGTGATTCAATTTTTTGGTCGCCTGCCATTCGCCGACCAACTGTAAATATAAAGTAGAGTTTATAGTTTTTTTACGGAAAACATGTTTTTATTCTGTACAAATGAGAATGTAAATTATTAGGTGTGAATGTGCCGTTTCAGATTTTTGACTAACAGCTCATCCAAAATATTCGTTTTTATAATTATTTCTACATTCCATTGTTGTTGCAGTTATTACACAATTATCTGTGTATGGAAATTCGTTTCTTATAGTTGCTCTTGTGATCAGGATAATTGCGTTTCTTAACAGTACGGTATTTATTAATTTGTTTTTATTTTGGATGGGCTGGTTATTTTAACTATGAATAGATATTATTTATTCAGTTTAATCAGTTATTATCTAAAGACCATTTTTTTAAATAAGGTATAACAAATTTGGAATATATTCAAATATCCTGTTTAATTATCCAATTGAATTAATTATTTTTTCCAATTAATTGTTTTCTTTTCATAATAACTGATATAAATGAAATTCATGGTTAAAATATGTAACGAAAAATGTATGTAAAATAATCTCAGTGCTATGTTTCTGTTGTATGTTTAAGATTGTACATATATAATTTAATAATAAATAAAGAAGTTCTCTTGCACTTGTGATATATTGTTTTTATGAGAAGAGCGGGGTGGGCGTAGGTTTTGGTGCCATCTTGCTCCGGCGTGCCGCAGCGGGCACCAAAACACTGCCCCGCTGGACACAGAGCAAGTGGGCTTCTTTATACCTACGCCTTCTGCCCCTACCCTGTACCCCTTTGCTCCAAATCTTCTATAATTTTCTTTTAAGAAAATTATTGAAAACATTAATTTATTTTTCAATTGTATTTGCAGATTTGGGTTTCCCATAACACAAATGAACCAATGCCGGTATGTATGATTCACAATTATTAAAGTGCATATTATTGCATATCCATTGTAATCATATATGGAGGAAATATACTTAAACAACACAATATACAGTAAATATATTTACATGTTAACATATAATCATTTAAAAATTCATATAGTATACAGATTGTTTTAAATGTGAAAACATATTGGTTTTAAAAAAGTAATCATTTTGGTTTGTTCTAACAAAATGATCTTTTATTTATAATTCTTAAGATTTTTGTTTTTTTACATGTTACCTAATATAGACAGTACAATTGTGTAAAAATGTATTGCAATTTCTAGTAGTTTGCAGAAAATGGTACTATTATTATTGAAAGTGAGTTATTCATGCATTGTTACATTTTAATCCCAAAGAAAACATTGGTATTATTTAATTTATTGCAATTACTGTATGTTTAGGTTATTGTTGAGTATAAAACGTCCATTGAGTTTTAAAATAAGGCGAAATTTATATTTTGTCACGTTATTATTTATATTACAGATGTGGTGTCCCCCTACTCCACCTCAACAAGATGGTGACATGTATTTAGATCAATCAATGGCATTCCTTTATGACACAAATGTCATGGCAGAAACTCAGTTACCTCCAGTTTATGTGAAAAAGGAGGTCAAAAGGTCTCGACATGAAGCAGGTCTCATCGAGAGCCGTCGAGCTTTGAAAATGCACAGAAAAGATGAGTGCACTTACCCACCCAGATCTCTATTTGAAAGACCTTCATCAATTCTGGTAAAAATGAGGCGAGATCTGAAGCTACAAAAATATAGAGGTCTAATTCGACCATCAGTTGCCATGCCGGGCATGAAGTTCCCAGTTTCCAAACCTACAGTTGAGCCACCATGTTTCCATAATTGGACCATACATGAAGATATGGCTATTTTAAAAGTAATACAAACTTATCAAGGTTTAAATATGAGTCTTATGATCACAGGTCCAGGAAGGAATGGACACACACCTAATTGGGATTTTGTTGCTGATTATGTTAACACAGTTTCAATAACATACAGGTCACCTAAGCAATGTAGGAACCGGTATGAGAATGTTTTAGTTCCAAGGGAAGAAGGGAAGCAAGTTCATGATATTTCACCTAGAAAGAAGAAGCAAAAGGGTAGTTTATATAAATTCCCTGTGCAACAGAAATCAAATAGACCTATGAGGACTTCCCAATTATACACACAAGATAATAATGCAGCATTTTCTCAGATATTAGTTCAAAGATATGATGCTTTAAAGAGTATAGCAGTGAAGAAAACTACCATAACAAAAACTGTTGTTAATAGTCCTCTGTTTAAAAATCCAAAACATGCATCAGTTTTAAGTGAGGCTGGTATTGATTTAGATCACCCTGTACTACCTGTTGAAGTAGCAGCCAGGAGAGCTGAGAGAGTTGCTAGAGAGAAAAAGACACTGACCCCCGATCAGTTGGTTGTTGCTCAAAAGCTGCAAATATTAAGAGGTTATGCACAATCCTCTAATATTGTTGTGACCTCAGCATCAGCACCTTTAAGCAACCACACACAGGTTTCTGCACCTGCTCAAGTTACAATAGTGCAGACCACAACAACTAGTACAGTTACTAGTGCTGTTGCTGCTACTCCAAGTACTCCACCAAGTATGTTTATACTTTCTATTAATATTATCTGTACAATTGTCTTTTCTTCTTGATCTACATAAGATAATTAGAACTGAGTAGTATGTCATTATTGGTGCCATATTAACTAAAAATTCAGATAGTTGAAATCACTATTAAGTGCTTCATTGTCTTTTTATTACTATTATGCTATAGTTTCTTTCTATTTTAAGATAAATATAATCAAACTTATTGATAGTTAAAATGAAATAATTTGTTAAGCATTTATTATTTTGCCAAGGAAGCATTTAAAAAATTTATATAACAAAAAGTTGTGATGAATTTTATAAATATTATTTTTATTTTGACATGATCTCTTACCTTTTAAGAAAATTACAGGGAAAGTAATTTAATGGACACCATTTTTATTTTTTAGCACTTATGATATTTGTGCTAGTTTTTAAGATGGATAATTAAAGATACATATCATTAGATAATTAGAATAATACTCATAGATAATAATAATAATACTCATTTAATGTTTCTGTACAAAAATTGATTATTAATTTAAAATATTTTATATCTATTTATTTTTATTTATTTAGATTCATTGCGTATGCAACGTATTGTGGCATCACCTCTACAAAATCCAACTATGGTTTCTGCATCTGGATTAAGCCAAGCACAATTGGCTACCCGATTGATTGTCTCGGGTACTCCAGGACAAACCAAAGTTGTAGGTGGAACAACAATAGCTGGAAAATCTATAAGTCAGGCACAATTACAAATGATAAGACAAGCTGCTACCTACAAACAACAACAATTAAGATTACAATCAGGAGCAATGGGCTCACAAGCAGTCAAAACAACAACTGTTACTTTAGGAGGTCAGACAGCAGTGCAGGTGCAATTTTCACAAGCCCAACCAAGAAGTCCATACATTAAGCCAGGTACTGTTACCATGACTGGCAAACAGGGAATTACTCGTACTGTTACTGAAAGTGAAATGGCTCAGCTGTTGAAAAGACAGCACCAATTGCAACAGAAGGCACTTGCAGCTGGAACACCTGTGACAACCATGCAAAATGTTGGCCAGCAAGTGTTTGCACAAGCAATTCAGGCTGGACCCTCTGGTACTTCTGTAGCAACACTTGTAAAAGCTGTTTCTAGTTCAGGAGGTAACTATTATTTCTATTATTGCTATATCTCATCGTCGATTAAAAGATGTATTTATTAATAATTGGGTAAATAACAATATAATGTAAATAAATATGTCCTTTATTTTTATTAGCTTAATAAGTAATTACATTAAGAGATGATTTTTGAAGTGTTGATTGCACTGGTCATATGTAGGTATTTATCAGTAGTAGCTATTTAAATTTTATTTTTATTTATCCTAAAATTTTACTTCTTTATTATACTGCATAAACATGTTCAATATTGTTTGTAATAATACATCTTTGATGTTTTCTAAAACAAATAAATTACTCTACAATAATGAATATTAATATTAACGTATTTACAGTTACACAAACACTAATAGGAACTCCAGTTAAAGCCCTTTCTCAGGGTTTGAAAACTACAACATCACAACCAATGAGGACCTTACAGTTACCACAGCAAATTCTTGCCCAGCGAAAGTTGGTTAACAATAAAATAACAAATGTTGCCCAATTAGCAGGAAAAGGAGTTGCTGCCCAATTAATAGTGGGTTCAAAACCTATTCCTGGTGCAATGACAATGCAGCATTTCCAACAAGTGATTCGTCAACCGATGTCTGTTCCTCAAGGTCCTGTAGTCCTAACAAAGGCCAATCACAGAGTAATCCCAGTAAATACTGGTCAAGGAAATAAACCTACCATACAAGTAATAAAATATGGTTATACAAAAGACTCTTCTATAACATAGTAAATTATAGGTCGTAGCTGCAACATCCCATGGTATAACAACGACAATAAGACCTCAAACATCTTCTACATTAGCTGGTATCAAAGTGCAAGGGGCAAGTGGCACATCAGCACAGCTATTATCACAAGTATCAGCAGCTTTGCAGGGACAAAGTGTTAGACAAAGCAGTCCTGTTAGAATACAAACAGCGGGCGGTAACCCTATTGTTGCGGTTACAGTACAATCTGGTAGCCCCAATGTTCACAGCGGGATTTCCTCCCAATCGTCAGATAAAACGGATCATGTAAGTAGATTTGTAAAGAAGTGAATTCCCCCTGTAAATAATGTGTATTGTTTTGTTTTTTCATTTTATTTTTAAGCATTAGTAATAAGAATAACAGCAGTATTGTTTTGTATTCTTAGGGCTTTTATTTGTTTGCTATTTAATTTACAAATAGAATAACAGATTACATATACACATATGTATATCATTGAATTTAGTGATGTCAGAAATTTATTTATTTATTCATAAGTGAAACAACAATTAAATATATTTTTATTAAAGAATATAATTTTAGTTTCATTGCTTGTAAATTACACTGTAAGTTTATATATAATAAGCCTTATAATCAGCCTATACTAATGATGCCACTGTGATATTTTTATATGAAATCTTTCAGAATTGCATACTACATTAATCTATTTACTTGTTTTCCTTTTTTTGGTATTGTGAGTTTGTGTATATATTTTATAATTGTAAATAATGTCCGAGTTTTTTAGTTGACAAATAAATTATGTTTTTATACTTTCCCTCCTTTGTTTTTGTGTTATGTTTGCGGATCTAATCTTACATTTCTAAGATTATTTTCTTTCAGGCATAATTACTGAAAACCTCATCAAAAAAAAGTGTAATAAATTATAAAAAGAAATATTGTATTATATAATGTGATGTAATTTTTTAATAAAAGATGACCAAATTCAACATGGTTCATGATTAATATATATATACCTAAAAATGCTGAGCGTGTATATTTCAATACCAATTGTTAAATTCTATAAATTAAACTGTAATGTGTAATGACAATATAAATGTACATTGTAATGAGATGTAAAAGTAAAGTTGAATTCACTGCCAAATATGATAATAATTGTATTATTGATTAATAAAATTTTGAATGTATCTCTAATGTACTATATGCATAACTCTCTTACTTTATTTTTCTTTTAAAAAATATATTATAACAAATAATATGATTTTTAACGCAGAAGTGTGCAAATTGTTTTTAATTTCACTTAAAGTTTTGCCTTTAAATTCGCGAAGTTATAAAATGTGTATTAGTATATCAGTAATATACATGTAAAAATTAGTCTTGAAGTTGGCTTCCATTTCTATTTTATTATATTTATTAGTCGCAATCTACCAGAGGCATCTACCAAAGTTTGAAAAAAATTAAAATATCAAATAATTCAATTGTTAGTAGTTTAGTGTTTGAATTAATTTGGGCTTGTTTTGACACTAGTGCTAGTTTAAAATAATCATTGACAATTGTAAAATTTACATTATATGATATTTTTAGTTGAATCCTTGTCAATAATATGAGAAATAAGATTATTTTAATGAGTTGATTGGAATTTAAAAAATATACATACATGATATTAGTCATTAATAAGTTCTGTATAAATCTTCAATGATTTTCAGATAAAGCTCTCAAAGTTTTTCCATTTAAAATATGTGTTAGTAGTGGTAGTATTTGTTTATCACCCACGTGGTCCTTCCGCCGTTTTATTTGTGCGTGTGTAAATGAGCTTGTTACTTGTTCACTCTAAAGCACCATTCGTATTCGGTTGCGTGATACAATTAGTGGTGCTTTAGAGTGGCGGGGGCGATCCTTTAAAGTAATAAGCTCGTTTACACACACAAATCACACGGCGAAAGGACCACGTGGTCGATAGCCAAAACACTACGACTACTAGGAAACTTTCGTAATATAGTTGCTGATCTCCATTTTGTTACTTAGACTTCTCGGAAAATCTAGCTGTCAGTGATAAGAACTGTAAGCGTTTTCTCAAAGAAAAATATAGTGAAGAAGAGGTACAAAGCAAATGGTGATCTATATTTTTTGGTTGGTTGACTGACAAAGAAGTATGTTTCAATTGCCCAGTCTAGGTAAGTCAGAATTAATAGCATGTTAATTAGAGTTTGATGGTTAGGTTACTGTTTAAAAATCCAAATAAATTTCGTATAAAAATTCTGTCTGATGAAGAAAAAAATGTTTGAATTTCTATCCACATTCATTCATTTTTATTATTATCACTGAAAAACGCCTCCATTTAAATTCTAAAAATTACTATTTTACCATACTATACATTATATTATTTCTTAAGTTTTTAGCCAAGGTTGTAATATTCACACAGCCTTGAATCATCTGCCTAATTAGTCTGCGTTGGAATTTTAAGCAGTGCAGAGGTAGGTAAAGCAGCACTTATTATTATGTAATTATATCTAGTATGTACTAAAACAATCACTTTAAGTGATCTGGTGTTAATTTTAAATGACTTAGAGGATTTATATGATAGTATGAATGGCAATTTGCTCATCAATTCGTAAAATTTACTATTTCTAATATTAATTATATATACATATAGTCTTCACACTTCTGTACATTTTAATTGTGTATTATCGCTATTTAAAGATAATTATTTTCAAATGCACACTTACCAAAAAAAGGTTATGCACTAAACACGGAACGCACTGCAGGTAATAACTGAATATGGACGGTAATGAATAATCACTGATTCACCTTATCTTAATTGTTTATATGTCGTTAAATGAATTTTCAAACAGGGCCGCTGGTGTGTGATTACTTGTGGACGACTAACGGCGCTATATTTGAATTTGATTTTATAATTACATATTTTTATAAATAATCATAGTAATATTGTCATCTTTGTATTTTTTGTTATTTGTTTATTTTATTTTCAGGATTATACATTTTCTGCTGGATTTCTCTCTGTGATGATCGTTTTAAAAGTTTTCTCGGTCTATTGACTGCAAATTCTGTGTCTATTTCCTAGATCTAACTATAGAATAAAACCCAAAATAAACTCAAGCATTCAATTTCCTCAAAACTGATTACTATAGATACTACCATATAAATCCCAGTGATTTCTTTAAATCAGCTCAGAACTTAAATTATATGTACACTGGATTAATCATTTTTAAATTGAATTAAATGTTATTAGGCTAATAAATTCATCTATTATCGCATCGTACTCTTAACCTATCCCAATATATTATCCATTGTCCTAGCGTACTCCTAACCTATTTCAACAAATTACTCATTGTCCTAGCGTTCTCTTAACCTATCTCAACATATTATTAGTTGTCCATGCATATTCTTGATCTATCCCAGTAAATTAATCATTTAAAGATTATTAAAAAAGATCAATGTACAATTATAAAAATAGAGATTTAAAAGTATATATAACAATTGGTAATAATAATAATAATATATATTTATTGCCCATACAGGAAAAGAATTCCAATTACAAGACAAATCATACGAATATACAATATAAATTAAAAACGAACAAATTTGTAGAAAACATTTGAAATTAGACCAATCCCAAACCAAAGACAATTGACAAACAAGTCGACAAGCAAAAAGACAAAATAATTATCAAGGAAAAAATTATTAGAGAATCGATTAAATAAAACAATGGGCAAACATTCCAACAATCGACAATAGAAAAAAATTCCTGAAAAACAAAGTGTTTGTTACAATTGTAGAGATTTGTGTAAAAAAATAACAAAAAAAAAACAACTGACAAAAAAGTCACAGTGTTTTTCTATGTATTTATATATTATTCATTTTTCTAGCTTACTCTTAACCTGAGGTATGCATAATCGAGCTTCGTCAATGAACAATTGGTAATATAATGGAAGAAGTTTTTACCTGTATGGGTAAAAGAATGGGATAAGAAGTTATGCACAGAGGCGTAGCGAGGGGAAGGGGGCATCAAGCCCCGGGCGCTACTCACAAAGGGGCGCCAAATGGTCCGAAAACATAATATTATTTGAATAATTAATTAAACACTTCAACTTTGTTTGTATAACACTCTATATTTTATTTTGTTGACTAGTTTCGGCAACTCCACTTGCCATTATCGAAACATAAGTAAATTAAATCTACGATTTGCACAGGTATTTATACATAAACATTATTTACAGACAGCGTCAAAAATAGAAGAATACATTAGGTCAACCTGGTCGTTAATTAGTGGAATTCCCGTATTAGCGCGGGTTTTGTGGATTTCTAGGGATTCTAAAAGATTCATTTTTCGTCCCTTTTCGGCGTAATGAATAATCGTTAGTACATCCTCTCCAAAAGAATGGTTTTGTTCAATAATGTGTTTAGCAAAAGTGGATTTATCAACTTGATTTAATCTAATAGAGCGCAAATGTTCTTTTAATCTTACATTGAAATTTCGACCAGATTGACCTATGTAAATTCCTTGACAATTTGAACATGTTAATTTATAAATTCCAGTTTTTTCTAGTTTATTTTGTTTTGTTTTTGGATTAAAAATAAAATTACTAATTTTACAATATGGTTTAAATGCAATATTTAAATTATGTTTTTTAAGTACATTTTTGATTTGAACACTACAATTGCCAAAATAAGTTAATGATTTAAACATTTTAGGTTCTAACACTGAGTTACCTGCAAATAATATATTATTGATTTTACGCATCTTTTGTTTATTTAAAATTGTATCTATTAATTTGACATTATAACCATTGCTAAAAGCGATATTCTTTATAATATTGATTTCTTTTTTGAAGGAAACAACTGATAGGGGTATATTTAGTGCTCGGTGGATCATTGAGTTAAATGCTGCCATTTTGTGTTTGTGAGGATGTCGGGAATTGTTAGGAATGATGGAGTTGGTGAATGTGGGTTTTCTATAAATCTCGTATGAAAAAAATGTTATCAATTCTTGAAATAGAAAGATCTAAAAAGTTAATATGATTATTTTGTTCTGATTCAATTGTGAATTTAATTTTTGGGTGCAAATTGTTAATAAATTGTAGGAAATGGGATATCTGTCTTTCGGTTCCTGTAAAACAGGCTAAAATATCGTCAACATACCGATGCCACATTTTAATATGTCTTTTCCCAAGCGGAGAATTTAATATTTTTAACGTTAAATTTGACATGAATATTTCGGCTAACAATGGGCTTAGTGGTGAGCCCATTGCTAGACCTTCTGTTTGCTTATAAAATTTATTATTGAATGTAAAGTAGTTATTGTTTAAAACAATTTCTAATAAATTTAAAAATTCTGTTTTTATAGAGACGTTAATGTTGTTTCTGTCAAATGATTCTTCAACTAATTTTAAGCAGTCTTGTGGAGATATATTTGTTACCATTACAAACACAACAGACCAAAAAATAATAAAATCCATCAAAACTAAAATTCAAAATAATGATCTAACCATTACAAAGGCAGATAAAGGCAACTCGATAGTTATCCTAAAAAAAACAACATACAATTCAAAAATTAATGACTTTTTGCAAAACTCGGAGATCATAGAGTTAAACAAAGACCCTACCTTCGACTTTCTTAAATCTTTCAAAAATTGTTTTAACAAATCTAACGTTCTTTTCCCCCAGACTCACCAACATAACATATGTTGGTGTTACCTAATTTTGTATATTTTTTAAAAAACTTTTTTATACTTTTTGTAAATAATTTAAAAAATAGTATAATTATCAAAATAGGTTGAAAAATATGAAAAAAACATTACAAATTCCAAAAAATAACAATTGAAAAATGAGTTAAAAAATAACTGCTTAAAAAACAAAAAAATATTGGTAGCAGGGAACAGTATTTAAATTAATTCTCGAAAATTTGTAGAAAACATTTATAATTACACTCCTAAAAAAACAATTGACAAACAAGTTAAACACTCAAAAATATTATTGAAAAAATATACAGAGTGTCCCGTTAATGCGGGGAAATGGCTGGACCATAGATTCCTGGGGTCAAAATATGACGATTTAACGCAACTTATCTATATCCAAAAATTTAAGGTTATGCCGGAATTTGGCTTCAAAGTTTCAAAATGTTTTATTTCTTTTGTTTATAACAATTGAACGCTTTATTTGATTTGAATGAAATTTATTAGTAATAAGTACCATAATATCGTACATTATTTTAGTTATTAAGACTATTATTCGTTAACAAGAAATATAAGAAACAGTAGTACCACCACTTAAAAACTAAAATATTTTTTTATAAAATAAAAAAAAATAAAAGAATGCAACTGCCAAAATACTTGTCAAATTGCTCTAATACTGTTTTTGCATGATACATCGATGAATGGACTTATCAATTTTTGATAGATGACGTTACTACCATGCCAATTACACGACATAATATATTTTTTATTTTTTTATTATATTTATTTCAAGAAAATTACGAACTGCAACTGGAAGCAATGTTAATATTGATAAAGAAACAGAATAGGTCGAGATTTAAAGTTCACCTGTCCATCTGGAGAAGTAGTGGTGGCAAAATATATTACAAGTGATCTTAAGATAGAGTATACATTAAACAACCGCGACTATCAAAATAGATTTGCAGTGGCTATTCACTTCATATCAATAATAATACCGAAATTGCCTGAAAATTATGATTTTATAAATATTATTCAAAAAATGAAACCAAATATAAATAAAATGCAAAAATTTTGGCAGGGTGGGTTAAAGGAAAACAAGTTTGGCAATGAAATAGAAAGGTAGACCTAATATACATTGACTATATTTACATTATTATCTCGAAGTTTGACCTTAAAAGAGTGTATTGAAGTAAAAGTAATTTAGTTAATTCATCTGTGACATTCGGGATAGTAATGGAGACAATACTAAAAAAAGACTATCTTGCTCATCTCTATCGAAATCCTCAGAGAACCATATGACATACTTAAAAAAAGTTTTTCAATGTTGAAAAGATTTCAGATGGAAACCCAGCCCAAGAAATATTATACCATACCTTAAATACTCGAGTGAAAGTGCTGCACTTGATGTACCGAAGAGTTCAAAAGTAAAAATTGTCGGTTCGAAAGAATTTATATGAGATCCGCAGTTTATTAGGTTTGTGCAACTGTTATGTACGTGACGGGTTTTTTATAACTGTTGCGGAAGTTCAGCTTTAATTTGAACTAAGTATCAAAAGTTGTGTTGGATACCGATGCAAGTATTGTTAGAATTGAAGATGTCTATCATAAATTCAGAATTAACAAGAAAAGGTAATTGGCGACTATAGAAAGACCTTATCAAAACCAAAGCAGAAGTACTCTTCATAAGAAAAGACTTACTTATAGTAGTGAAGTCGATGAAGCATTTAAATGACTCCTACTTCAATAATTTAAAAAAACAATATAGACCCATGGCTTATAAAAACGTAGATGCCATGCACAAAACAATCCAAATGGTGATGATCCGAAAGACATTGCAAAATATTTTATAGAATTGAATCGTATTAGCTTAGGAAGATTCTTTTAAATTGAGAATGGACTGCGAAAACGTATATTTTAGCTATCAAAATATATTTAGTTTGTGCGAAAAGAAACGATTCACAACGATTTAGAAAAGCACATATGCAGCAATAGAACCTTGGTAAACCAATCATCAACAGTTGCGGAGTATTAGTTAGAAATTGAATTGTGATTGAAAGCTCAGATATCCACCTGGAAAAGTAGTAGCAGGGTAAGATTATGTTAATTATTTTAAAACGGATAAAATTTATATATGCTCTAATATGTAACAACATCAGTAATCAAAATATATTGAGGCATCTTCCAAAATTTTAAACTTCATAGGATGAGCTATGGTATCTCAAAATTGAAACCACCCCGATATAAAACAAGAATTCTTAACCACATAACGCGATGCACACCTGGTTGAGTCATTCTGGAAATCAACACTATGAATAAAATTGAACAGTTTGAAATGTGGATTTTTCGTAGACTGCACAGGGTTCCATGGACTGCACGTGTTACTAATTGCGAAATAATGAGAAGAATAATATCAGAAAGAAAATTACTTACATCTATAAAGTACAGAAAAACTGCCTATCTAGACCACATAATGCCCAGTTATAAATACGACCTTCTCAAACTGATAATTGAAGAAAAAATTGAGGGAAAACGTGGCATCGAAAAGAAACACTTATAGCTAAAAAATATACATGGTTGGACAGACTTGAATGCTCACTCTCTGTTCCAAAGCTACAAAAAACGTAAGGGTTTTTCTGAGATTGTTTCCAACCTTCATTAGTTGGAGATGGTACCACAAGAAGTAGAAGGCACAAGTTTTCTAGTTTTATTTTTGTATTGTAAGTTATTTTTTATGATTACTATTACAAATAAGTTTTTATTAATATAGATAAAAATATTAGACAACAGATAGGCTGTACGCTAGTGGTCTTTCATACCAAGCCTTGTTCTTCTTTTACTTGTCTCTAGGTATGTAGATGGGTATGCAGGGATTGAATTAATGATTATTATTCAGAATGCGCGTGCGTATGTGATTATGCATTCGGGATGGTTATGATAACTGAAATAATTTTTTGTATTTTGAATAGAAATCTGTATTACGAGCTTTGAATAGTAGATTAAGTTCATGAAAATTGTAAGGGATTTTAAAAATGTTTTCTTAAGTAGATAGTAGTGCTCATTTATAGGTATTATTGCCGTATCTGTACAGAGTAGTTTGTTCGAAGAGTTGTGGAGAGGATGTGTAGAATTTTGGGATTTTAAGACTTCTGGGCAGTCTCTCTAGCTCGATAAGATTATAGTTCTAGCTGTGGATTTAGTTTTGGAAGTGCTGACACTTCATGGATAATGTTCTCAAAATGTTCGATGATTCTAGTATAATGTACATCAGAGTAGATCGCCTTCACTAGATGCCCTCGATTTAGTACATGGTTTAGGTTTTTAGGTTGGAAAATATCTGGCTATACGAAAGAAATGGAGATTAATGGGCCAAACACCGGGGGTACAGAAATTATTGTCGGCAGTTAAAATGTAGCTGCTTTTCCATATGCTTTCTTCAGCAATTTACAATTTGCATTTGGCCTATTTTGTCTCATTTATATTAGTAAAGAAAAGTTTCTTGTACCTTGGTAAAATATAAAAAAACATTTGAAGGTTTACAAAAAAAAAACAACTGACAGAGAAGTCACTCTTTTTCGTTTTAAATTGATTTTGTTAGTTTTCAATAATTTTCTTAAAACTTCTTTTGATTACATAAAATTGTGTTAAAAAAAACAACACATTTGCAAATTATCGGAAAAAACCATTTAAATTATAAAAAAATATAGACTCAAAAATATTATTAAAAAAATTATATATTTAAATATATATTATATATTTTTAAAAATATATGACTAAAAAAGCAATGGATGAAATTTCCAAAAAACAATTGATAACTGTTAAAAACAATTGATAATTGTCAGAGAGAGACAACCATCTTTATTTATTATTGCATACATTTGTTTTGTACAATACAATCGTAATTTATTTTTATTACGGCTATCGACCCATGGTCTTTCTGCCAAATAATTGTCAAAAAAGTTGATTTATTAAAAACAAAACATTTTAAAGTTCTCAAACAAAGAAAACAACTATTAGTAAGAAGTCACTGTTGTTTTTTTACTTTTGTTTATATTTTTAATAATTTTGAATTAGAAAAACTTTAATTATAATTACACCATTTTTAAGCGTAATTAATTGTAAAAAGATAATAAAAATAATTGCTATAATAATGATGTATTGTACATAATCAAATAAGTAATATTTACAAGTTATTTTATTTCTGTAAATATGGCAATCATATCTGAACGCCAATTAGAAATAATCCAATTAGAATTTTAATTAGAATCCACTTCTGCACGATCAGGTTCTCCTATTAACTAAGCCGACGCGCGAACTTTCCAATTTAAGGTTGTTTGCGACAGATGGCGGCGTATTGCCGATCGCGCTGTGTCTCCGTTCAACTCATTCATGGGGAGCCTTCACTTTCACGTTTCGTTCTCAGTCGCCTCAGTTTGTGGAAAGCCGTCGAAGGTGGAGAGTGCGGTGTGTTGACGTTAATTCCGACATATACATCCACACGCCGTGTGCCCCGAGAACTGTCAGTTGAACGGACGAATAAACAGTTGAACGGTGTATGACAACTGCACAGCGATACAGTGAAAACAAGAAACGTGAGTATATAACCTTAAAATTAAATGTCACAACAAAAACATTGCTGAATTTTCCGATCGGAATTATTTTTTTTTTTCGAAGAAGCTCACGTGTCGCACGGGATGCACGCGGTGATGCATTGATAAGTGATTTAATATGTTGCTTGTATTCGTTTCCTGGTATGTGTACGCCTATTTGTGTGTCAAGTTAAAAGGTTGCGGATTCCGAGACGCGGATGCATTTATTGCGAAGTCGCGGTTGCAGTTTTATTCAAATATAAAACGGGAAGCTAATGTGGAAAGAACCGCCGGTTACGCAAGCCAAGAAGGTCAATAGTATGAAATGAAAGTGCTCTTCGTTCCCGCGTTTGCCCTTACTTGGTATTATTGTAGACCGTAGTTTTTTTAATATTATTACACGTGAATAATTCGTTTAAAAATATGCAATTAATTAAATTAAAATAATCGTTTAATACGATTTGTTTGCTTTTATTACCATAATTCTACCTGTATTCGCGTGTTTTATTTACTCCCATGTTTTCGTGTAGATTTTGCTTGTTGAAATGTGTACAATTAATTGATTTTCTTTATAATTAACGTCATGTTATCTGGTTTCGTGTTTAATTAAATTGATGGCATATTTTATTGGTTGATAGTGTTCATTTGCATTTTAGAGTGAAGCGGTCGCATATAAATTGACCACGTGGTGTTGTGGTGCGTGTTTATCGATGCGCTCGACGTTGAGTGTCGGAAGTGTTGATTGAAGGGGTTTCAACTAGTGTGTCGCAAAATTTGAGGAAATATTGAATATTATTATATTAATTAACATAATGTCAATTTTAAATGTTTAATTATTTTGATCCAATATTATTTTAACAGACATGATCTAATATTTAAAATATTGTTAAGTAAATAATAATTATATAATTTTAGCAATTACATAGGTGGTTATAGGATTACACTATTTGGAAAGTGTATTAAATATCCAAACATTTGATTGTATGCAGCATATTTTCTTGCGATTTTTAAATACGACAGATTGTCACGTGAATTATTAGTAGTGTTAGGCTATCGTAAATACAATAAATTGGTTAGAAAATGCTGAATGTCTAATAAACCAATTTTTTTATATTTAAAGACTATAATTCTGTCAAATTTATTTAATGTAAATTATATGATTATTATTTATAATTTTTGTTAATTTTGTAAATAAAATTCTCTTGAATGAATATAAAATATAAATATTTGTTTTTTTAGGGTTTTGATTTTTATCATATTCTTATAATATTGATTACGATATCAAGAAAGAAGTCATTTAAGCTAAGCTGATAATTTTTTTGCAAATTTGGTTGCAGATTACTTGGACCAATTATTTTCGATAGGCTGCAAAATGGAATTAGCCTTTTGCAAATGATATTCAAGCGTGTTTAGGTAATTTACCACTTGCATCCCCATTTGATGCAAGGCAAGTTGCAATATTTTTAAAGACGGGTGGATTGGCACCAGCCATGTGGAAATGGTTGCAAACGGTTTTCAGGCTAATCTTCAGTTCCTAGGCAGGAAAAAAGTGTCCCGTGCCGGCCCGACCCTATAATTTCCATGATTTAATCAACATTTTCGACGATAAGCGTTTCCAATATTCGTTCTTGTGCAGTTAAGTAGTGTTGGAATATAGTGATTAAAAATGACAGTTGGTAAGCCGCAAAGCACAACATAACCTTTAAAAGTATTTAGTTTATTACAGTCGAAAGCAGCAACAGATAAAGTGCACATGGGATACTACATTCTTTACGAACGGAAAAAATGACAAGCAATTGACCTAGAGGCCCTAGAAAGTGCAACAACAATGAATTGGGCAGAGCTCGCAGATATGCTGGGAGTAACCCAGCTATTGATTTACAGATGCCTGTACGGGATGGGAATGATCCAGATAGAAAGAAAATGGGCTTCGCATAAAGTCACTGAAACCAACAAAAATCAACGAATAGAACCGTGCCTTCCCTGCGTAATAAACAGCGTCTAAAGTCTTTCGTGTGGAAAATTGTTACGGGCGATAAGAAATAAGTACTCTGACAATCAGAAATTTCAATCGCTTCGAAAAGAAGGTTCTTTTCTGCGTTTGGTGGGTATGAAGATTGTGCTTCATTATGAGTTCTTGCAAACGGGTGAAACATTTACTCCGGCCTGCTACCAACATTAGTTAATCTGCTTGAGCCAAGAATTGTAAAGAAAACGGTCTAGTGAAATTGTTGTAGGACATCACCTGGCCATCAATAAAAAACTTTTTAATGAATCTTATCTTATTCGCTAGAGATTGGTCAATTTGATTACCACTTATTCCAGTCGATGCTGCTCGTCTTATCCGATATGCATTTTCAATCAGTAGATGAGATCGAAAAATGGTTTGACGACGTTATCTTGTCCAAAGAAGTAACATTTTTCCGAGGTGGAATTTATCAGCTGCTTAAAGTAATGAAAAATGGCGAATACTTTGATCGAACTATTTAATTTACTTTCATTTAAAATAAACTCTGAAAAGTTGAATTATTATTTATTTGCGCATCCAATAAATCAATATGTGTCAATTTAATACATTTTGTTATTAACGTATTTCGACTAAATATCGAAATGACTTAGGTATTATATAAAGAATAAATTTGAAATATCGAGGCGCTGCTTCTTATCATTTAAAATTTTGTGCCGCAACGGGCGACTTGAGTGTTACACAGCTGGCACTTAATTAATTCATGTATTATCCATGATAGTCATTAGCAACGTCCTTGTCTGGCAAAGCTTGATTAAAACCCTTTTAATATCATTAGATGTAGTTGGTAGGAACGTTTTTCGCACGGTAAAATTTTATTCTCACACGATTTGTTTTCGATTCTAAAATTGTAAAACTCAATTCATAATAACCTAGTAATTAATTGTTACATTTTCCGGTATAATCTTTAATCATTTATAGATAAATTAAGCAATTAGCAATCATCAATTAAATAATTCAATGCATGGCGTTGTTTAGTATGAAGAGTTGTTGTTTTAACAGGTAGCTGTTAGTTCTTACATGAATATAAGACAACGGTACAGTAGCGCTTGGAAAAGTTATATATACACATACAATAGTAAATAAATAGAATTTAATTTAATGCATTTATTTACCAAAGGATTTTTTGATTGATGCGTAGTGTAACGTATATGATTACATTTCTTGTTCTGTTTTTAATGACCAGTAAGCTATATAAATTTTTATGGTTTAATAAATTTGAAAGACAAAGTCTTATTGGCAATTATAAGTTTTATTGCATTGCACGTGATACTACAAATATTTCCACGGTTAAGTGGGGGGAGTGTACATCCGTGGATCTATATAGGTGCTTTGCGCGTGTAATTTATGGTAAATACTAGATGAAGCGGTTTACCATTGAAGGAAATGCATGCAGGAAATGTTGGTTTATGACCCACATTCGAGAGACCAAGTTAAAGATGCGCAGATTCTTACTAGACAAATTTCACAAGCAAAACAAATCCTTTTTATACAGTGGATTTACGAATTGCAGTATTAACTATAGATTTTTGGAATCAAAACTACATTAGTCATTAATTTTATTTTATAGCCAGTGGTGTTTATTCGAGCGTGTATTACGTGTATAAATAATTCTGATATTTATTAGATGTATTCGTTTTATTTACTGGATTATTTATTTAAGGCCATTTATTTTTATTGTCACATTGATATATGTGTTAATATAAATTTAAATCATTATAATAAAGTAAATATATATCGCTTGATAAAATAACAATAGATATTTTAATTTATTTTTTATAAAATATGTATTCTTATTTCTTATAATTTATGTAATTAACAATATACAAAGTATAAATTATATTTTAGTGTTGCGCATGTTAGAAGAGAACTGCAGTGAACTAGTTTTTTTTTTTTTAAATTATTCGTCACCAGACCGTCTAATCAAGCCTGCTAACGAAATTGATGGCATATTTTATTGGTTCACAGTGTGCATTTGCATTTTGGAGTGGAGCGGTCGATTATAAATTGACCACGTGGTGTTGCGGCCCTGTGTTTATTGATGCGCTCAACGTTGAGAGTCGGAAGCGTTTAATGTTTATAGTGTACACGCAGTTTATTTTGGTGCTTTTAGTTGCATTACCCGTACATTGCAGGTAATTTCTGCACATGCGGCAAATTGTGAATGGTATGCGGTTAATTACAACAATAAAAATGTTAATTTTATGCGTCAAATTAAAGAGTCATTAATAAACCTGTACATATGTACGTTAAAGTGTAGTTCATACCTTTCTTTTTCATGTTTGATGGTAAAGTTATTTCATTTTTGATGTATTATAGATTTTATACAAATAAGCAAAACATAATGCGCAAATACAATTCGTTGATCAGTTATACAAAAATATAGATATAGGTTAAAATGAAACATATGACTGAGTGTACATTAGAGATTGAATTAAAGCATTAAAAATTATCCCAATGATTAGGGCAGGAAATTGAGAGGAATCAGTAGAAACTTCTTATTCAGTTTTAATCTAAGTTACATTAGGCAGGTTGTAATCAAACATGTATTATTATTCCACCCAATTTCTGGAACATACTCAAGAAATCTAATAATGTACCTTTAATTTTATACAGTTATGTATTTAATTTATTGCATAAGTAGGTTTTATATGTTGAAATTTGGAGGGTCGGACAGTGGGCACCCACCCACCCTACATATACAAGGTGGCGCAAAAGTAATGTCACAGTTTGAATTGGCTGCCATTTTGTTATAAATAAAAAAAGAAGAGCTCTGTTTTCATAAAAAATTTATTTGAAAGTGTAATATTGGTTACATTACTTGGAAAAAATTATATCGCTTAAATGGCTACCTTCCTAGTTGATGCGTAATTGCGCTCGTTTTGCGGCACTTTGAATTGTTGCTTGCAAAACATCTGGCTCCAAATTCGCAATTTCTTCTTGTTAATGTTAGTTTTTAAGTCTTGCAAGGTTCGTGATTTATTGTGGTAAACGCGAGATTTTAAAAAGCCCCAAAGAAAGAAGTCTGGTGCTGTTAGATCTGGCGATCTGGACGGCCAATTCAAATCTCCAAAACGGGATATCACTCGACCTGGAAATTGGTGTCTCAAAATCTCCATAGTTACCCGAGCTGTGTGAACGGTTGCTCCATTCTGTTGAAACCAACAATGATCGAGACCCAATGCAGCAGCTTTTGGCAAAAAAAACTCGTTTAACATCTGTCTGTAACGCTCGCCATTTACGGTTACGACGGCGCCATCGGCGTCTTCAAAAAAATAAGGACTTTTTCACTGCAAATGCCGCACTAAAGAGTCACTTTGAGAGGATGCAATCTTCTTGCATTACCTGAAGATTCTATGTGCCCTAGAAACACAAAACAAACCACGACGAAATTCACGTTGCGTTAAAACAACAGACTTAAAATTTGTCAAATAAGCAGTAACAATTAATCCACGATCTTGAGGTGTGTATCGCTCCATGGCTTGTTGACAACTAATTCCACTATATATCTACATCATAAAGGTCGAAGCACACTGACATTTGGCGCCATCTGCAAAAATGGCGGCTCATTCAAACTATGACATTACTTTTGCGCCACCTTGTATATGAAGACTTAAGCTACATCAGTGATTAGATTTTATGGAATTCATTCTACAGAATTGCTGTTAATCAATTTGGAAATCCAAAAGCGCTAAAGTGAATTGAAAGAAAATGTAAATGTAGGGTGGGTGGGTGTTATCTATCCCACCTTCCAATTTTTGTAACAGATTCATTAAATCTAATGAATGTATCTTTAATTTTAAACAGTTATGTATTTAATTAATTGCATAAATCGGTTTTGTTTAAATTTTTTTCAAAAAATCATCCGTAGTATTTTGAAATTTCATACCATGTGCTGTTAATGATTCAAATAGTTCATCCTAAGATGACGATTAAATTTTAGCGGTACAGCAATGAATACATTACCATCACGAGATTTTCCAGATCGGATCTAAACTTAAATAGACTAGAGCCAAACAAATCAATATTATTGTTATGATTTATTTCACCAACTAAACCTGTGAACGAAATCTGTGAAGTGGGTTATTTGAATCACAATTTGTGCGTACAGTTGGTAATGTAAATAAGGGTTTGCGACGTATATTAATGTAAGTAGAACTAACTGTAAAATTTAAAGATGCAGTTAATATTAACCGAAATCCCCTTACAATTTATCGATTCATTTGTACGAATCACCAGGCTAGCAAAGATACTTTTTTTTCTCTAGCCCAGACGGACTAACATCATTTATTTATTTGTATGTTAAATGTTATTATGTATTGTAAATGTGTCCAAATAAAGATTTTTGTTTATATATTAACCGAAATTAATTTATATAGAAAACACAAAGCCAACATAATTCTACGGAATTTAAAGAAATCCATGTTAAAACGAATACACAGAAAGGAATATCAATAATATAAGAAACTTGCGGCTGTACTTTCTCTAGGGTTAATATATAACAACAGGAGACCAATAACAGATGCATATTCTAAATTTCATCTTACTAAACTAATGTGAAGAGTTATCAGAGCGTATAGTCTAAAACTGTAACTATTTCTAAAAATACCCTAATATTTTAAGTGCCTTGTTAGCAGGAAGAAATAAGCATTTATCACTTTAATATATGTATTTGAAGCTAAGTTTATCTATAATAGTGAAGGAGAGGATCTCAAAGATTAGAGTGGAAGAACATTCTTCAAGAGTGAACTCCGCCTTTCAGTTTGCTGATTAAAATTATTAAATGGTTTTGTTATTTAATATTAAATCATGTTGCACTTCTAAACAACCACCAATGTTATCAATTGAATTAAATAATTTTAGGTAATCCGCAAACATTTAAGATTTACAATACTTAAACAATACAGAACCAACATGAATGAGGGACGGCTGAAAAAACATGCATTTTGGAAGAGGTGTGGTTTTTTAGTTTAACAATCTGAGCGATTTATTAGAAATTGATATAGCCAGTCAAATATTTGAGGTGAAAAACCATAAGAATTCAATTTAGCGATTAATATCTTGTGGTCCACACGGCCAAACCTTAGCCTTAGCCAAATATAGAGCATCGACTTGTTTGTGCTTAGAAAAACTATTTTAAAATAGTAGACAAGAAATCCGTGTTGATTATCTACTATGATATTCTGTGTTAAATATTGAAATTGTATAGAAATGAACTTGTCTAATATTTTAGGGATAAAATATTGTACACTACGATAATTCTCAAGTAGATTTCTCTAAACACAATAAAATAAAGACATGTATATAATTAAAAAAGTATCACAATCAATTAATTAATATTAATACATTTGGTGTTGTCATTAATAATACAGTTGAGGAAAATAAATAAACATATATTAACGACACAAATTAAAATTACGGTTAACTTAATATATATAACATAATCATAATTGTGACATTTTAAAATATGCACTTTAAGTGCTTTTAAAAAACTCATTAAAGTCATAAAATGCGTGCTTTAACAAATAATTTTTGCACCAATGAATATATTCCTTATCGTTCAACTACCGAACATGATTAGGCAGTGCATTAAAAAACTTTATACAAATATATCTCGTACATGTCTTCGCTTTTGACAAGCGGAATTGTTTTATTCGTATATCATTCATGTTTCTTGTTTAATAAGAATGAAACGCATTGTGGCAAGCAAAATTATGTTCTTAATGTTTTTAAGACATACTAAGAGATATATGCAGGGAACAGTCATAATTCCAAGATGAACGAATTGCTGTCTATAATCCTCGCTATAATTAAATGGTATGTAAGTTAGTATAAGTACTGACACAATTTAATTTTGTACATTTTGTAATGACACTCTGAAATGAAGATTAATATTATTATCACATGACTCAATAAGTCTTCGGTTTAACTAAGTAAAACAATTTTATTTTTAGAAATTTCACTTTATTCATCAAAAAACTCTCCTCCAAGAGTGATACATTCATTTTAACGCTCCTCTAATTTTTCAATGCCCTTTATGTAATATAATTTATCTTTGCTCTCAAAATAAGCCTCTGTTTCAGTTTTTAGTAGAAAGTCAGTAGTCGCTAGGGGTCAAATTTAAAGAGTACGGTGAGTAAAAATCAATTTAAAGCATATTTCATCCGATTTAACCATTGTTTTCAATGACTTGTGATACGAGACATTGTCCTGTTGAAACAAAACTTTTTCTTTTGCACGTGAGGACGTATTTTCATGATTTCTGCACTCAATCGATCCAATTATGCGATGTAATATTCACTATTGATAGTTTTGCCTTTCTCAAGATAGTCGATGAACTAAATTCCATACCCGTCTCAAAATACGGAAACCATAGTCTTGCCAGAGTTTTTGGTCATTTTGGACGACTTTCACCGCTGCTGTACACTCAGCTGACGATCTTTTTGATTTAGGTGTGTAGTGGTGGATCCATGTTTCACCGCTCTGAATCAAGGCGTTGTTGTTTCTGGTCCGGTATGAGCAAGCGCGGCACCCTCTTCGAAAACAACTTGCACATGCCCAAATTTTTATGTAAAATTGCAAAAACATTACCTTCTGACATCTTCAAGATGTCGGCTATCTCACAGATCTTCTTGTTGCGCTCTTTTAAAACTCTTTTGTGTTTTTTTATGTTTTCCAAAACAACTGCCGATTTTGGCGCCCAGACCGTTCAGCACTGAAGATGGCTGTACGACCGCGTTTAAATTCAGCATAGCAGTTAATAATAGTTGATTTTCCTGGCGCAGAGTTCCTATTATGCTTACACTGTTTGGCTCCAATAGTATTTTCCCCATCAAAAAAACAATGTTTAATCAACACACGAAATTCTTGTCTATCTATTTCTATTTTTTTAAAACAAGATATAATAGAAAAATATAATAAATTCCCAAACCTCTCATAATTAAAAACTAAATTTAGCGCAGATACAAACCAAATCTGACCAAAATACGAAGAAATCTACAACCACAAATGATGGAAAATTTAACAAACAATCACAAGATATCGCATCACATGCAAATTGGGCTGCATATAGTGAAATTGCGTCTTCATGAACACATCCTCATCAATGGACAAGAAACGCCCAGCCAGCTCTTCGACGAAATCCGAATCTTCAGCAACGATACCACCGGATAAAGGAACCCCGTTAAATAATGAGAATTTTATACTAGTGGAAAAAAACGTAGAAGAAACAGGGTATCAATCGCTGGATCATCTAATGAAAAACTAGAAATTAAGCGCAGGAAAATGAGACACCACTTCTATATCATTGGACTGGATACAGCTGTAACAATAGAATCACTTATGTAACATCTATAAATATTAAGGAAACGAAATGCGAAAAAATGCTCTCAAAAAAAAAAAACACAGCAATATGCTTCCTTTAAAATAAGCGTACTAGGATTGATAAAGCTCCAGAAATGTAGCTAGGAGTCTACATCAATCCTTTTCTACACCATCTACACAACAAAGTTCAGAAGTAATAAAGCACACTAAATACAAGAAGCTGGAAAATTCAGAAAAAAAACAGGCATTTTCGATACTTAAATCAAAATCTACAATCAATAAACACTGCAATAAATATATTATACACTATTTGGTTTCGGTTTGTTAAATAAGATGTATATGGATAATAAGTAATTTACAGGCTTCAGGTTTAAAATTGTAGAAGTATATTTTTCTTACCAATATTGAGTGCTTTACACAATTAAAGGCCTTGATTAGATCAAGAAAATTACTTTCAACAATGTTTCCATCCTCAAGTCCATCAACGGTATAGTTTATTACAGTTTTCACTGCCATTGTCGTAGACTTACCCTGTCTAAAACCAAATTATGAGCTTGCTAATATTTGATTGGATTCTAAAAATTTAGAAATTTGCTCAGATAAAATAGATACAATAATTTTCGGAAATATCGGCAGAATGGAAATTGGCCGGTAATTGTTTTAAGTCCTTTTTATTTCCCTTTTTGTATATTTGGATACATTTAGCTAATTTTAATGCATCTGGGATGTTGCTAGTTTCGATCGTACGATTTAATAGATGCGTTAAAGGAGTTATGAGTAAGTCAATGACGATTTTCATTAAACCCACGTTTAATTTATATACATTTTTGCTAGATTTATTTTTAAATTTCTAGATGATGGCACGTAATTTCGGACTAGATACTTTCTGGAAATTAAATTACTGATTGCTTTGATCAGGCGATCTCAGCATACAACAAATATGATCTTTGCCGCAATTTGGAATAATTGGTTTTGTATAATTATTAGTTAATTTTCTACAACGTAAAGGATTTTATTACATTTTTATTAATAAATTATCAAATTTACGATATTCCAAAGTATCCTTGAGTAATTACAGGACGAGTTTATATAATACTCATTGGCCTTGTGCCGTTTATCTCTAATCCGCTCTTTATATTTCTTCTTTATTTTATTATATTGTGATTTAATTACCTTATTACAGATTTTAGTTATAATTTCTCTGTGCATGTTGTTGCTTTCTTTTAATTGCTTAAGTTCTGGAAAAAATCAATGAACATTACTTTTTTCGTGAATTTCGTATTTGTTTCTGACATTGTGGAAATGCTATTTGTACTGCGGTACTTACTCTGTCTATCAACATAGCCCATGCTGAATCTACCCTGAGTGAATTATTTGTCATATCAGTCCACTCATAGAATATTGTAAAATTCAATTTTCTCCGCTCGTGTGAGTGGCCTAAGGAATATTTTTTGTGATAGGTTAATTTCAGTGCACAATTTCAGGTGATCTAAGACTCATTTATCAATTATTTTTTGGTAAAAACATTATCAATGCATGCCTATTGTCTTGTAGACTGCGTTGTTACTCTATATAAACCGTGACATGCAGAGGTATTGCAAAATTGTACTGCTTTTCGGTCTGTTGTATTGATGTGATCATTAAAATCGAAATCCAAAGGCGAATTTGCAGGTAGATACACTCCCCCAATTAAGAAACGTTCATTGTAAAATTAAACAAAAACAAAAAGTTATTCTAGCGTCGAAGTACATATGGAAACTTCCAAAGACAATAATTCTTCCCTTACAACAATAAGAACTCCACGCAATTTAACGCTTGGATTAGGCCTTCCATCAGCTCGGTAGATAATAAAAGTATATGGAAGTTCAGAAATATTTTTATTTAACCAACTTTCGACAAATATTATAGTATCATATGTATATAAGCTATGGAAGTGAATCCAGAAGTTCGTTTAGATCTAACATCACCCATAAGACAACACATGTTATTAAAATATGTCTATTGAGAGATTAAAATATGATTTATTCAAGCAATAAAATATAAAAAGATACTGCATAAGGATTTATGGAGCAGAATTGATGAATATAAAATCATGGGTTTGAGTGGAAGATCTTTCAATGAAGAGAACTTCGCCCGTCCTCCTTCCAACTAAAATTTACATATTATATATTATAAGTTTTGTATTATTTTGTAAAAAAGGAGTACAAAGATATTAATAAATAAAAAAATAAATAAATAAATATTTTGAAAATTCAGATTTAGAAACAATTTTTCGAACATTATTGAAATATCTTTTGTCAACTTCAGACTCAATAGACTTTAATAAGGTTATTTGTTTAACAGTTCCGTATGATTTTATTTTTTCTAATTTTATTTACTTTTTTAATTAATCATGTAAAATATTTTAATGGAGCGGAAAAATTTCGATTTATGTCCGATTCTAATAATTTTCAAAGCCGGCGGAATATCAGTAAACAAATTATTAATTAGGCTCAAATTGTGCTCAATGAATAATATTTAAGTGGTTCTTTCGTTCAAAATTTTACGTATGTTTTTTGTAATTAATTTGTTTTGATATGTATTTTTCAAGATAGAAGACCAAATAAATAAATAAGTCATTGGGATATAAACGTGGAATCAAGCAGTAACACTTTCTTCACATAATTAAAACACAGTTATATTCCTTTCTTCACTTTTTATTTTTTCACATCTAAATGTAAATTTCGGGCACTATACCCATTTTGAGTAGCTAACAGTTAGCTAGCATATATTTGTTGTAGTTAATAACAACCATGGGTTTGTTCACTTCCTGCAAATTTCCTCCACGTATTCGAAACATCCCAAGTACAAACTGCAGTAACGACCCCTTTATCTTTCCAGGCCAATAATAGTAAGTTTCCCGATCTGCAGGCAAATGTATTATACTCGGAAAACTGCGGTCTTTTATAGAGTTGGGTACGAATTTCAGGTTTATTTGGATAGTCCCGGTTAATTACACGTTTATTTTCAGAAGTTCTCGTGAAACTTTAATACCTGTCAGTAAATATATGATATCCTTTACTGCCAGGGTTGCCTTCCAGTAAATGTTGGCATAAATGCAGCACAACTCGTGAACTTATAGGAAGGTCAGGACAAAATTTTCCGATGTCAAGCTTTCGTTTTAAGGCGAAATGGAATATATATATATATATATATATATATATATATATATATATATATATATTTATCCAGAATTAGCATCTGCCAACACATATATCCCGATTCCACACTTTGTTGGTTTATAAGTAAAAAAAAAAATAGTTTGCCTTTAAATCCAACTACAGACTCATCCATTGAAATTTCCCTTGACGAAACAAAATGTTCCTTGAACTTTTTCTCCAAAAAATCTAAATAATGACCTTTTGCACCTAACTCCAAAGACTTTGATCGTTTGAATTGTCTCATGCAATGAAGCATCCAAAATATTTGCATGAACGAAAGAAAGAAATGAAAGAAAGGAATTTTAGCTTTGAAGTTTTGGGACCAATATTTCTGCAGATGGCTAACTGTTATTGCTTAATATAATAATAATAGTAAACTATTGATGATTTTCAACTTTTTATTTTACTCACTACAATTGTTTCGCTACACTGTAGCTTCTTCAGGTGAAGAAATATAATACAGAAATTTTTACAAACTTATTTACATTATATACCGATTTCAGAAGTGTGGGTGGAGGGTGTATTTTTCTTTAACTTAAGTAGTGGGGAGTTGGAGAGTTCTAGTTGATCGTTCAGCAAATTCCCTGAGTGAATATTTTTATTTATTTCCAAATTTTCCAATAAATTTAGTTTCCGTCCTTTGTTGGAAATGTGGAGAATTTTAAAATTGTTGTCAAAGCGGTGATTTTCTTCAATCAGGTGGTTTGAATATGTAGATGTGTTTTTCTGATGAATAAACGGTTTTTGATGTTCATTTATTCTATCATCGAATGCTCTTTAAGTTTGGCCCATATAAAACAATCAGCACAATTAAGCAAATAAACCCCACAGCGTTGACCCTTTTTAGTTTTATCCTTATTGTTTTTTTATGATTTTTGATAAGGTGTTGGTAGATTTAAATGCGACATTTATTTTTAATTTTCTTAAATATTTACTGATTTTTTGGCTCAAATAGCCATTATATGTTATTGATCCATAATTTTCTATACTATAGAGACCAAAATACACAACACAATAAATTTTCTAGATCTAACCATAATAAAAAACAATAGTAAACACGATTTCATAAACCAACGCATACTGATGCGACAATAAATAATAATTCTTTTCACTCTATTCAACATAAATTATCTGCTTATCGATCCATGATTCACCGAGCATTTTCAATACCAATGACAAAACAACATTTTGAAAAAGAAATCAATATAATTAAATATATTGCGGTTAGAAATAATTTTAAATTAGATATTTCTTCACCTGAAGAAGCTACAGTGTAGCGAAACAATTGTTGTGGGTAAAATAAAAAGTTGAAAATCATCAATAGTTTACTATTATTATTATATTAAGTGATAATGGATTTTTAAGTGCCTCAACAATCAACGAGATTAACTGTTATTGTATCCATGTTTAGAATAACTCTTATTCCAGTGGATCTCCAATATGGTGCAATGGAGAACAGCCAATATTATAATAGGTGACACGAGGCTTGTAGGGCCGCAAAAGGTTGTCCACAGGGGGGAGAGCTCTCGTCTTTACTATGGAACCTAGTCGTCGACGCACTACTGGAATCACTGAATAGGCAGGGCTTCTACACAGTAGGTTACGCCGACGATATCACGATCCTACTTTCTGGCAACTCAGAAAGTATGTTAACGAAACGTATGTCGGATGCTCTTGACATAGTAAACAAATGGTACATAGACCAAGGACTATTTGTAAATCCAGCAAAAACGGAACTGCTACTATTCACAAAAAGGAGGAAAATCAAGGATTTCAAACAACCTAGCTTTCGGGGTAAGGAACTCACCCCGAAAGAAGAAGTCAATTATTTAGGCATTCTTCTAGTTAACAAACTGGAATGCCCATCAGACGGAGAGATCCAGATTGTTGAATTGTTACAATTTTGATAGTAAATTTCAAAACAAAATTCAAATCCAATTACAGCCTTTTGACTAACAACCTGCCAGTTTTTTTGATTATTAGATTTTTACAAACATATATCCCCTGTGTATTGTTTATTATTATTTTACTTTCTCTGTATAAAGTACGGAAATCACTCTGGCAATGGAAACGAGCTGTGGGGAAAAAATGGGGACTACCGGTCGGTTATCGTGAGGTCAATGTTGGCATCAGTAATATGGTGGCCAAGAACTTTCCTGAGCGCGACAGGAACAATGAGAACAACACCAACAGTGGCTGTTGCTTTGCTGCAGATGCCATCCTTGGACATATATATCAGCGAACAGGCAGCAGCGGGTGTTATAAGGCTACGAGTAACAAAAAGATGGCTTGTAAACAACGGAGGAGGTGAACACTACAAAATCTTAAAGCCAGATACTGTATGCAACTGTTCAGAGAAAACCTACGGAAGGTTGCGTGGCTTCTAAAAGGATACTGCAATCTAGGATCGCAACCTGAACAGTTTGAGGCTATACTATAGTTCAACCTGCAGAGGGTGCGAAGAGGAAGAGGAAACCGACGAGCATGTGCTTCTGGACTGCCCGCTTCTATCCAACTTACGTGAATGCACAATGGGAAAGGGATGTATACAGTCATCAGACATCCTAAGAGTCCTTCTTGCTGTGATCCTGGTGTTTGCTAATGCCTTGGGTTGGCTCGACTTAGCAAGGAATGAGGTCTCAGATGGGAGGACGTACAAAGGGTTCTCTCATCGTACAAATCTAGATTTAGATCTAGAGTTGTCAGGAACCTGTGGTCCTTCAGCTTCATCACCAGAAGTAAAATCTATACTCCGTTGTAACATTCACTCATGGCCGATAATTGTCTTCTCTTGCATCGTCAATTGCGTCGTCGTCGCTGCTGCTTGTACTGAGCAAAGGTAATGTCCAATTTCTTTTGGTAACTCTAATGTCACTACTAGTATCATTTTCGGAATAATTAAATATTGCCAAAACTATAATTAAATCTGTCAGTTTTTTTTTATTAGATTTTTGTTTTTTACAAACATATATCCCCTGTGTATTATTTAATTTTACTTTCTCTGTATGAAGTATGGGAAAGTATTCTGATCGTGATTTTTTTTTAAATTTAAGTATTAATTTTTTTGTTTAATATAATAGTGTGCAGAAACATGCTTGAATAATATGACTGCAAATAATAAATTAGCGGATATATTCTGCAATAAATTATTAAATCGATTGAAAATCCGCGATCTGTCCTTCATTATTAATTACCGTCGTTCTTAATTAAGCGTCGTAATTAAAATCGAATTCTGTCATATTTAAAACGGTCCGCGAAAATAATTGAATCTAATTAATTCCCCATCAAAGGTTTTAATTTAAAACTTAGCACCACTATTTCTCTTCATATCTCAGCGGGGCCCGTTGGCTGCCTTCCCCAGGGCGTTTAATTAAACCCAAGAAATTACCACACTCCGCGGAGATAAAAATAAATTACGGACGAGAGTCATTGTTTGTGTATTAGGTTTGGGGAGCCGGCATAAACACTATCTGCCTGCCCAACCCCCTTATCCCCTAGCACGGCGCCGTGTTTTCATCCGGCGAAAACTCCTCTTATTCCCTTTTTTGGCGAACGGACGGACGTACAAATTCGCTGTATGCGCTCTTAATTGCATTTAAGTCCATTGCGAAGGTGTAGTTTTATTTTATTAATTTACATCAGTGTAATTAGCACGGAATAGGGAGAGATGATAAATATGGTTTGATTATAATAAGTCTGTAAAAATTATGAGTGGATGCATTACGTCAAAGTAAATACCTTGGAGGATTTAAAGAAATATTAAGTTGAAAATAGCGTAATATGGAGTTAGTATTTATCGCGTCTGAATACTTAACAAAAACATGAATAACAATAGGCTGAAAAACCACTGGTCCATAACCAATGGATAAACAAGAAGAGAAGAAGCATAATAATTGTGCTAATATCAGATGTAATACTATCTTCCAATAAAGATGTTTATCTCTAATAATAATAATCTTATATTATACAAATTTCTAAAAAAAAACCTAGAAAACATTACTTAAAATGTAACGTCAGGTGTAGATGAAGTACGCTTGACATAATTGTATTGGTTTTGGAGATGAAGTTAACATAAATATTTTTAGTAGTTGACATTTAAGAAGGGGTAGGAATTATTTGACCAAAAGTAGTTTAAATTAGTGGCTTTTCATTTCAGTGATTATTACATAAATCTTTTTAATAATAACCAACGTACTGAGTTGTTTATGTGACCAGAGATAATTGCTTTTTTTACTTTTTATTTTTTGAATACGGTCCGTAATGTATGGGTCAATTTGGGCCCCATAAATTATCTCGTCGTAAAATTTGGGCATCGCGAAAATTGCAGTTTTTAGTGGCCGTTCTCGGTCCATAATAAATCCACTGGATTCTCAAATCGCAAACGGGTTGGTATGATGGTATCGTACCCTCCTATGAATAGTTTTCGTATGAACAGCATAAATAACTTCCCCGGGCAGGGCATAAAAATAGTGGAGCCAATATCGAACATCAAAAGCTTCGCCCATAAACATGCATCAAGCACGAATACACCTCGGGATATAAATATGTATATTGCTTATGCGATCAAAATTTTAATATCCCCAACAGATAGCGGTGTAACGTCAGGTGTAGATGAAGTACGCTTGGCATAATTGTATTGGTTTTTGGAGATGAAGTCAACATAAATATTTTCAGTAGTTGAAATTTAAGAGGACGTAAAAGTGTAAACTCAATATACAATCCGTTTTTAAGAGCGTGATAATATTTACCTCTAAAGATAAATTAAATTAAGTTTTTTCACTTTGTTTTACCACAATAGTTATTGATTGACTGCGACCATAGTTTCGATCATAAACTGATCATTATTATATATTGTGGTAAAACAAAAAGAAAAGTGTTTTATTTATTTTTAATCAAAATGTACCATTAAGTTAACGCCGACAACATTCAAGAAATAAAATAAAGTCAAGACAGAGTAGAATGACCTATGGTCGATCTTATTACTTAATCGTCACAACGTGCTATAAATCAATATTTAAACCAAATGTATTATTTAATTAATAGCGACCTACACAGAGAATGGCTAATTTAAGTCTCGAAATATCAAAGGCGCTGAATCTTAATTTATTTGGCCAATGGAGGATTAGAATAATTTATATTAGTTTTACCATGATATATAGATATTTAAAATCTCCGCACCTCGTAGACAATAGCTAAAAACGAGCAAAGGATAACGGTAGTTTCGACCGATCAACAACTAATTTAACCGCTGACACAATCCTAAAGTTATCCGGGGAATCGAAAAACGCATGGGAAATAAGAACACAACTTGCGGATATTAGTAAAGTTTCTGGCTGAAGAAAGGGTAATTCCGGTGCAAGTTCGTTGCTCGTCGAGTGTAACTAATTACAATAAGTAATGTATGTGGATACAAAGGAGGAGATGATGCTCTTGGAGAATCTAATACGACTAACTTGGTGATATTCTTAACGATATTTTAATGGCACCGAAAATAACATTCGTGAACACTGTTAATTTTAATGTAATTAGTTCATATGGTTCTAATTTGTAAAATGCGAAATATTTTATCTCTTAATTACTTTTAGTATAATATATACAGGGTCAATATTTTCATCGACAATAATCGATTATTCAGTCTTTGTCTGGGCTGTAAAATGTTTTTAACAGTTAAAGTAAACATAGCTATATATAATCTTTTAGGACAGGGATGGCGAACCTTTTTTGATGTCCGTGCCACAAAGTCATAAAAATTCTTTTTTAAATAGGTAACGTGCCACAATAAAATTTCATTCGAAATATTAGCGTGGTGAAACTATACGTAAGTATAATTAAATAAACAAATAAAGCAATTCTTCCTTAAACAATTTTTTTATTAATCAATGTTTTACAAAGCGCAATATGCAAAAACAAAATTCACGTTAAAACAATTGTTTTTAATGTGATTTTTGTTGCTGTACACAAGATGATAAAGATTTAATATCTGGTTCATATTTAGTTAATTTCAACGCATGCAGAGCTCGACTCATTCGTCATTCTATTCCTATATTAATTTTTTATAAAATTTAATTAATAGAGATTCACGTGCCCACGTTGATGATAATATTGATAAAATTGATTACTTTCAATAATTTCTAAATCATTCCTTAACTCAACAAATTTTTGGTTCCATATGGGACTTGACTGAAATTCAACTAATTCCATTTCTAATTCATTAAAATTTAACCACTCAAGGACTTAATTTAATTTTTCAAATGGTATACATCAAAATCCAACATACTGGACGCAAAGGAGGGTGATAAAACGAATGTGGTTAAAGTATTGATTTAAAAAAATAAACCAAAAATTCGATCTGATGGTAAAACAGATAACAGAAAATAAGGATATATTGTCGTCTTCAGTTTAGTTTAATCTTACTCAGAATATATTTACTATTAACTCATTTTTAAAACTATTTTAGGCTAATTTTAATCCCAGTACAAATAACAGATTTAAATATCTCTCTCATATATATATTCGATATTTTCTTTAATTTAAACATTTATTTTATTTCATACTAAATGTCTTAATTATCACTTAGCTTTTTATCCATATGTTTATTCACTGATTTACTTATTTATAAATTAATTATACTTACTAACATTAATCTTGGAAATAATATTAATGATTTAATTTTAATTAACGCATTTTATAAAATTTAGTTCTTTCATTAATATTCATATTTGTTTGACTTTATTATTATAAAATGTACCAAAATCATTTAAAAGCTTGTCATTTAAATATTCGATCAATATCAAATAAATTTGATTTATTTAAAGCGAATTGCTATTTAACGAACTTCGATGTAATAACTATCTCAGAAACTTGGCTTTCTGATTTAAACGCAAGTAGTGCACTTTCTTTGAACGGCTATACTCTTATACGGAATGATCGACCAAGCCATGGGGGTGGTGTGGCTGTTTACATTAAAAATGATTTTGTTTTACTCGATTGTGCATGTCGAATCATCACCATTCCTTGAGCAATTATGGTTAAGAATAACTATGGGCCGGAAAACTATTGCAATTGGTGTAGCATACCGACCCCCAAGGGTGGATTTTAACGAATTTTTAAACATATTCGAAAAATGTCTATTTGAATTTAGTCTCCACCATGATTTTATCTTATGTTTAGGCGAGTTCAATGTTAACTTATTACATATGACCGCATTTGGTAAATCGTTTTGCCCATTACTTAACTCCTTGTCTCTTAAACAAATGATATCCGAACCTTCTCGAATAACACCGACATCAGAATCATTATTAGATTTAATTACAACTAATGAATGTACAAGAATAAATAAATCAGGTGTATCAGACGCAAGTGATTTGTGTGATCCTTAGTTTATTGCGAATGTTTAATGGACGATAGAACGGTCGAACCAAAAACAATAAATGCATGTGATTTTAAACACTTCAATTAATATTCATTCTTGTCCGATTTATATAAATTAAATAGGTTTGAAATTTTCGATGTGGACGACATTAACGATAAATTGTTACTATTTAATAAAAAGCTTTTGGCGCTAATTGATTGTCATGCGCCAATGAAAATATTCCATACATCAAAAAAAAAACCGGCACCTTGGTTAACCTATAATCTAAGACAAATGATGAAAATAAGAGATAACGCTAGTAAAAGGTACAAAAGAAGTAAAAATCCGGCACAGTTTGAATTTTACAAAAGCACGCGTAACTTAAGAAACAAGGCAATTCGTGCTGAACAAATAAAGAGAAATTATGTCCGAGTTAAAGAAACTTAACGTTTATGGGAAAAAATTTGCAAATATACCAGAGCACCTCAAAAACGTAAATCAAATAAACCACCATATAATTAATCAGGTCACTCTATTACCTCCCGACAAAAACACAATAAACTTTCATAGTTTATTAAAATTAATTCCTGTTACAGAACTAAAAGTGTTAAATGCTATCAACTCTATAAAATCGAATGCTACAGGTATTGGTATTAATATTAAATTAATTAAATTGTGCTGTCCTGCATTATTAGAATATATTACGCATATTATAAATGCATACATAATCAATAGCCACTTTCCAAACCTGTGGAAGGGATCATTGGTAGTACCTTTGCCGAAAAATAACAATCCTGAAACGGTTAACGATCTAAGGCCTATACATATATTACCGGTTCTGTCAAAAGTCTTAAAGAAAGTTTTTTTTTACAATTACGTACTCATTTAGAAACTTTTCAATCGGGTTTTAGACCTGGATTTAGTTGCTGTAGTGCCCTTACTTATATCATAGATGATATTTTGCATGCCACTGATTGCGGTAAAGTAACTGCCCTTGTTTTGCTAGACTATAGCAAAGCATTTGATACGATAAATCACGAAATATGAATATCTATTCTGCGTTATATCGGATTTGGATCAGATGCAATTAAACTTATGCGCAGTTACTTTGATAAAAGAATGCAAAGAGTGACTATAGATAACAAAATCTCATCTTCTCTTAAAATAACATCTGGTGTGGGCCAAGGTACTATTCTGGGTCCACTGATTTATTCTATCTATACATCGTCTTTGCATTCTGTTATTTCCTACTCCTCATATCATTTGTACGCTGATGGCACTCAATTATATATTTCATTTGATATTCAAAATATTGAAGACGCAAAATAAAAATACGGATTTAAATAAATTAGTTAACCATTCCACGAATCATTCTTTACTTATTAATGAGTCCAAAACTAAACTATTGCTATTTGGACCAGCTAAAAACCGGAATATCGCAGAGTCGCAGAGAGAGAAATAACTATCACAATAAATGGAAAACATATTCCTGTAAGTGACTCTACAAAAAACCTCGGATTGTACCTTGACTCTAAGCTCAAATTTAAAAAAAAATACTAATCATTCCTACGCAAAGCATACATCACATTAAAAACCTTATTTTTAAATAGACATACTCTTAACAAAAAAACAAAACTATTGTTATGCGACACGTTGGTACTTTCAAACTTTAATTATTGTGATACACTTTATAATAATTTTATTGACCAAAAAGATGTGTTTAGAATCCAGAGGATGAACACCGAAGGGCCAGAATATCTCATAGACTGCGTAAGTGCAGGTGGTTGAAAATGCATAATCGGCGTAAGTTACATGCTGCTTGCTTTTATTATAAGGTACTCTATACAAAATGCCCACCATATCTGTATAATAAAGTTACCTATCGAAGTGACGTACATAATATTATAATATCAGGAGTCGTGGTCTTCTATCAATTCTACGACATAAATGGCAACTATTCAAAAAATCCTTTACTTATGCGATAACAGAATGCATGAATTCGGTACCTTTCGAATGGCGAAGTGGCAACTACAATAGTTTTAAATATAAATTTTTTCAGGTGTTATATGCTTCACAAAATAGTTAAAAGCTGTTTAGATATAAATTAATTATTATTAATTGTTATTTTTAAAGTACAAAAATGATTCAATTCCATTTGACCCAATCATTGTATATTATTGTATAGTATATTATTGTATATGTATGTATGGTCAATAAACGATTTTTGATTATTATTATTATTATTATTATTATATCAGGATATAAAATAAATTTTAAAGTTTCTTCAAATTCTTCAAACTGCGTAAATCTTGCAGAAAATTTTTGAATCGGGGATTAAATTACCATTGAAAACTATTTATTTATTTATTTATTTATTTATTTATAATGATGACTCTTTATTTGGCTTTTCGTGACATTCACTTTCAGAATTTTTTTTTGTATTCGTAAAATATTTATATGAATTTGAAAGAATATCAATCGAACGCTTTGATTAGGTCAAACATTATAATGACTATTTTTTCCAATGCACCTATAACTGCATTGCAAACAATCTTTTTGTATCCTTTTGTTGTTGTTGTTAATGTTGATAAACTTATTAACTCTTCTTTAATATTGTTTTGAACAAAATAACGTACAAAAATTGCTAAGCTAGCAGATCCTGTAACGTCGGTAGACTCGTCAAGGCAAATGGATATAAAATCGCAAGACATGAATTTTTTGTTCAAAATTTACATTTTCCGCCATACCCAAAATCTCTTTCACTGTATTCCTAGCTATCGGAATGTCTTTAATTCTTTCGATAATGTTTTCTTTGTTTTCGAAATCATTGAATAAGTATGGTGCACATTGCAGCCAAGCATCCTTTAAAAATTCGACTTCATTAAAAGGTTTCGCATATTGAGCAATATTTTTTGAAACTTGATAACTAAAGGGTCCGCCAATAGGGACGCGCGAAGTTTGCCGGAAGGGTGCGGCCATGTTGTTCGAGGTAGAGCTCTCAAAGTTGCTGTCATTTGTTCAGTATATAACCCCAAATCACCATGGCAAGATTGAGTGTCGAGCAGCACGTGCAAATTATTAAATTGTTTTACGAAAATGGGTCATCAGTTCGAGCAACGTTCCGCGCACTTCGCCCATTTTACGGTCGCGATGATCGGCCTGTAGAGTCGACTATCCGTCGATTGGTGGGCAAATTCGAGTCGACTGGTTCAGTAAACAACCAGCCAACACTGACACGTCGACGAAACGCCCGATCGAACGAAAATATCGCTGCTGTCCGTGAGAGTGTGCGCGAGAACCCGAGGCAGTCCATTTTTTGTCGTGCACAGGAACTTGGCCTTTCGGAGACATCAACTCGCAGAATTTTGCATCTGGATTTGGGTCTGCACCAGTACAAAATCCAATTGACCCAGGAGCTCAAGATAAACGACCACAGACAGCGTCGGGCGTTCGCTGACTGGGCTCTGGAGCAGTTGGAAGCAGACCCCCATTTTGGCTGAAAAATCATCTTCAGCGACGAGGCTCATTTCTGGATGAACGGGTATGTGAACAAGCAAAATTGCCGCATTTGGAGTGAGAACAACCCACACGAGGTCCACCAAGTGGCAATGCATCCCCAGAAAGTCACTGTTTGGTGTGGATCCGTACTTTTTCGGGAACGAAGCTGGGGCGGCCATAACCGTCAATGGGGAGCGCTACAGGTCGATGATAACCAACTTCTTTTGGCCTAAACTGGATGATATGGACACGGACGACATGTGGTTCCAGCAGGACGGCGCCACGTGCCAGACAGCCCATGCCACAATGTACATTCTGCACGAGCGATTTCCGGACATGGTCATCTCGCGCGGAGGCGATATCAACTGGCCACCGAGATCGTGCGATTTAACGCCTTTAGACTTTTTTCTCTGGGGCTATCTCAAGTCGCTGGTCTACGCCAACAAGCCTCTAAACACCGATGACCTCAAAGTCAACATACGCAACGCCATCGCTCAAATTGAGGCCGATATGTGCTCCAGAGTCATCGAAAATTGGACCTCCCGGATCCGGGCTACCAAACGGAGCCGCGGTGGTCATTTGAACGATGTTATCTTCCATACTTAATGGGGTCGAATACCCTTTCGAATGAAAAATAAATTTCGTTTCTACCTCACACACAACTTGTTTTATTCAATTTTAAAGTTCACGCGCCCTTATTGGCGGACCCTATATAAACACTAAAAAATACTTCTTTATTCATTTTAATGGTGTAATTATTAAAAATCATTGCAGTATTGTACCAAAGACTGACACTGTCACTTATGACATTTGGAATAGGCTTTGTATATTGTTTACGAGTACTATGGGTACTTCATTTTAATTGTTTTTTTTTATCCTCAATTTCTCGAGTTTGGTTTGATGAATGGATAAAAACGTTTACAATTTTATATTCAGAAAAAAATCTACTTGCGGATCAATACAAAATATATATACAGTGCAATTTAAAAAAAAGTTGATCGTCATTTGTCAAAAACAGGATACAAGAAAAAATATCAGTTCAGTTCATATTAAAGTCCTTTAAAAATGATTTAATTTGATGTTTTATTTATTAAAATCGGATCAAAAATAAGCAATATACAGCACTAAAGGTTTTTCGACAGCCACCCTGTATACTTCGAGAGAATTCATGGGATATTTTAATAATAAAATGTATAATTCGACGGTTCTAGTTAACATACTAAGATAGTTATTAAGTACTACAAATTTATATCATAAATGTAGTGTAGATTAATAATTTTTAATTCATTTCTATCAAAAAAGATAACTTATAAAAAAAATAATTTTGTTTTTGTGCGTGCCATCAAAATTTTCAAACGTGCCACTTGTGGCACGCGTGCCATTGGTTCGCCATCCCTGTTTTAGGACATTTTTTTAATTTGCAAAGTTACTTAGATTCTTTTATCATGTTAAATCATAATATCCAACACTATACTTCAACTTTTTTGATTGTTACTTAATTACTATAATACCACCAGAATGACTATTACGTAATTTTACTCTATGAAAATAAATGGTAATATATACGAATATTTTATTTAAAAAATGTTTGTAATATCTTTGAGTGTTTTCTAGTTTTGATAATTAGATTTAAGCCCCTGATAGGTCCTTATTTACTATCCGTATCGATTGATTGATTACACTTACGATTTGCGGCCGCTTTATCTCTCAAACACATTGTATTGGTCACGTTAGTTCAGTGAACAACAATACGCCAACATTTGTGCAGAAAATTGTATGCTCGAAATTTCCTTCAGTCACATCTCGTTAGGTTTAAGTGGTGTGTTTGATGTTGGATCAATTAAGAAATCCGGTTGATTTAGTGCCCGTAGTTCGGCAGTTCCCTAGATGGTATCGAAAATAATTACTAGTTAAACAAACGGGGACGACGGGTTCGCCTTAGATGGCAGATTACAAAGTTGTCCTTCTCGCTTTAATTAATACATAATTAGAACTATTGGGGGGGTATGTTTCCAGATTTAATTACTATGTAATTAGTGTTTTGGGACAGTTTTGGATATAGATAAAACCCTCTCGACATTTTGGATACAGCGACTTTAAGTTATTGCGTGAAATATTGTTCACTCGTAAAGTTTACTTGACACTTTTATTGGTCTATAAAGGCAATATATTGTTAAGGACTAATAACAGTAATAATAAAGTTAAACAATTTATTTATCTAAAAGGGACAAATTACTAATTTTTTATTTTTGTTTAATCCCTTTCGGCAAACAAATTTGATATACAGATAACTAATAATTTAATGATTTGACTACATATACTGTTAACACAGCTTAGATTAATTGTTACAATTTGCTTATATTTGAATATTCTTATCTATCAACTAAAATTTAGGTTTAATCTTCATTTCTGCATTACACTATCCATACTATTTGCCTTAAGAGGTATATGTTTATTTTGTAATTAGACAATAGATTTTCCGTGCCATTTTACATAATCTGATGAAAATTCCCACGTTGTATTTCCCGCGAAAGTGAAATTTCCAATCTCGCTTGGGAATTTGAGAACATCCGTTGGATGCGTTGTTATTAGTGAAGGAAACAAATAAATGAAAATGGCTGAAAATAATGTTCCACACGACCAAACACTAATTATAAATTTTCTGTTTGATTGCGATTCCCTGCAAATGTAATTATACACACGTTCTTAGAGTTACAATTTAATGTGATAAGGGACGGCTTAATACACACGTAAACAAAACTTTATGGTTCCGCATAAATGATTCAGGCAAAACTCCGTGTGCCACAAGCTCCAAGCTCCACCAAACCGACGCCCATTGTTGTTTCATAAATTACACGACCACAATTCCACCGTCCTACCGAATCTCGAATCTCATTATTCATTATTATTAACCGTGCTGGATTATTACGTTATAAACGATAAAAAAAAAGTAATTCGCGTTTCCCGCACAAGAAGGTAATTAGTCGGTCTGCAAGGTTTTCACTGTTGTAAAAGTAAGACACGTACACGGGACGTCCCGGAGACCGAGAAATGTCTTCATAATTGATGGCGTTCGGAACTTCGTGAACTCTCCAAGTCCGATCAGATCCAAGATCTCTTGTTGTGAGGGACGCCCAAAAACCGCCTTCGCCTGTTCTTTATCCGATTTCTTTGTGTGGGCCTTCGAGTAGTTCATATCGAATCAGGCGTTTCCATCAAATATGATTGACGAGCAACTCTGCTTATTTCGCTCCGATGTTTTCATTGTGATAGAAGTGTTTACAGCTGTGAACACATTAAGCGGCTCACGGTATTGCTTCCTCGTGACACACATTTTACGATCTGCTCGGGTTTTTTAATGAATGAATATGAAAAATTTACATTGTCGAGGTTGTAGAAAGAGAGTTTATAAAAAAAAACATACTTTAGAATCACCAATAATTCAAATTAAAGCAATCACTGATTTAGACCAATAGTTATTTCGTATTGTAAAAATTCCATTATTTACTGGGTAATATTCGATTTTGAAAGAAAGGTGTCGATTAGCGTTCTTCTCAGTATTTATTATTTATAAATTTTATTTTCTGTAATATTTATTCATTAAGTAAATAAATGTAGTAACACAACAGTGCAATTAAATTTCAATTTCATATTATACAAAATTCACCCGCCATCACTATTAAATATTTCCATGATTGTCTACTCGATATAAAAAAAAAAATGGGCAAACATAATTCATATTAGATTAGTATTTCCGGCAAATGAATTAACGTACACGAAATATCGAACGGTTGATATGTTTTGTTTGTTCTGCTCGTTCGTTCATTTTCGTTCCATAACATATATAAACGAAACGAACACCGAACTTCACTTCTGCATTTCCGTGTTTCTAGTATCAGTTACAGTTCAAACTTATCAAACAACAATTTTATATTATGCCGGAAGGAGATATAATTATTACGCTATTTTATTGTGCAAGTAATGATGATATGTTTTATTCAGTGATGACACAATTGTGGGTAAGATTTTAGTGTGAATTCCACCAAAACCAAAAGATTATTTAAAGTTGATTCAAGTATTTTATTTTTTTTGCACTACTATTTTTATCATGATCTTATACTGGAGCCTAAAAGTAATGTAACACACCTTAGATGTGGTTTAATCCAATAACAAATACGCACGTTTTATTCACCAATTTTTTGTGTACGTTTTTTACACGTAACAGAAAAATAAAGCAAATTTATTATGTTAATAACCAGTCACCTGTTCTACTCTGATCCTTTTTGAAAAACCTTACTAAAATGCCTAGAATTCGTGCACCCCATAGATTTCATCAATTAATTGATTTTTAAAAAGGTTGCATTGTTGGTATGAAAAGGCAGGATTCAGTTTGAGGAAAATAGCCCGAAGACTCGAAATTACACCCTCAACTGTAATGCGAGTATGAAGAAATGGTTTGAAGAAAATGACCATCAGCGACAGTGACGTTCTGGTAGACCTATGATTATACAGGGTACCTAAGACTGCTTACGATACGTAATCGTCACTATACTTTGCGGTAACTTTGTTTCAACAACAGGACGTGTGGTTTCTAGGCAAACATCGAAGAATTCTTGCCATGGGCCTTTATGCGTTCCGTCCGTTTTGGGTACTAGGGTTCCGTCCGTTTTGGGTACTGCATAAAGCTCGTCGCTTGGATTGGTGTCAAGCCCGATTCAACTGGGATGTAGCGATGAGTCCAGATTCTGCTTAGGAGCCCATGATGAACATAGACGTGTCTGTCGATTTCGCGATGAAAGGAAAAATGTAGAGTTTGCCTTAGAACGCCCACCCCTGGCATGGGCTGCTAGATGTCTTGGAAGTAGGTCCTCCTGGTATTCATTAGGGGTAGTTTTAACAGCCCAACAGTACATCGCTGAAGATCTACAACCGGTTGCAATACCATACACTGAGACTATCCCAAACTCCATTTTTCAGCAAGACAAGGCCAGGCAGCATACGGCCCAACAAACCATAAACTTAATACAAAATTCTGGAGTAGAGCTAGACTAGCCTGTTGATTTATCGCTAATAGAACACTTTTTTAGATAGCTTTGAAACAACACTTCAACGATTGCCACAGCCACCGAGGACTTTGGATCAATTGCGCGTCTGTGTTCAACAGGCCACAAGAAGACATCAAACACTTGATTCGGTCTATGCCTCGCCGAGTTAGAGAGTGCTACAACAACCGCGACGGGCCAAATTATTGAATTTTTGTCATTATTTTTTGTTCAACCTGTACCATATTGTAATCGTTTGTTCGAAAACTGAACATAAATTTAATACAAAAACATCAAAAACATTTTTCTTTCTGGGTGTTGCATTACTTTTGAGGTCCAGTGTATGTTTAAACCATTATAGTCATTTTTTAAACAAGCCCTCAGTTGGAAATGACTTTTAAATACATAGTTGAAATTATAGTAAAAACAGTTTCATTCAAATAAATATAATCAAGACTTGCTATAAAGAAAACGTCATTAGTCAAATGCGTTTTTTATAATAAAAAGTAATTTTATAGATGACTTTTTGCCATTTTCAAGTAACATCATGTTGCTACGCCCAACCAACTTCTGGAATTTCTCTTAAAAAAAAATGAAGCAAGTACTGTTTGACACCATTGTTTAAATTGAATTGTTTACATACTAGATTGATGAGGTTGTTACTTTTGAAACAATATAGTGTCAGTATTTTATTAAGTGAATTGTTTACCGTTTAAAGAGTTTTGCAAATATCGAAATAAATAGTAGTAGGATGGGTAGAAAGACCTACGGTCGATAGCCCAGACAGTGACACACTAACACTAATCGTACTGTATATATGTTATGTTTGTAAATATGTGTTACTGTAATAAAGATGTTGTATATATAGTAGTAGGAGTAGTTCTGGTGAGTATGGTGGATGCTCCATCAAATCCAAGCTTATAATCCCACCAAATTGAGAGCATAACCTTCTTTTGATGCTTTTGAAGTGGTTGAAGCTTAATAAAGAGAATGGTTGCGACCGTTACTACGTGGTAATCCATACTTACACTGAATTGAAAAATTCACTATGTTTTAACCACAAATAAGGTTGAAGCTTGTTTATAGGGCTTCATTTTCTTTGAGTTCATGTGGAATCCAAATATTAAGTTTACTAACATATCCCAGCTTGTGTACATATCTTTCAATTGTATTCTTGTAAATTTTTAACTGTTGGAAATGTTTTTGCCATATTTTTAACCGTTTTTTTAGAAAAATCTTTTGTTTAAATTTTTTTGTCAAATTTCAATTGTTTCTAACTTTTAAATAAAATGTCTATTTTATAAACGAAATTTCAACTTTTTCAGATGTATTTTTGGTAAACAATTTTTTGTTAATATTTCAACTGTTTCTTTTTTTACAATTTCTAGTATTGTTCTTTTTAAATAAATGATTTTAAGCGGATTTTAAAGTTGATTCTTTATTTAAAGGTTTTTCTTTTCAAATTTTAGATTGATTTTTCTTTTTATTTTTATTAAATAAAAGTTTTTTAGAAACATTATGATAATTTATAATAGTTTTTGCTCAGTTTACTGTATTGAAAGAACATTACTTTTAGTTATATATTTAGGATACTTTAGATTTTTATTTATGTGTCGTTATTTTATTTTATTTGCTTACAATGTCATACACTGTTATATCTAGTTATTATTATTTTGTAGTTTCTGCCGATGATGACCTAATTTGTTAGAGGTCGAAACTAGTCCAGAAATAAAATAAATATATAAATTGGAAGTACAATTTTTCACATATTTATTTATTTATATATACCAATTTTATTATGGATTACTACTCAAATTTTTAGAAACATTTTTTATTTTGAATTTTTAATCCGTTTGTTATTTGAAATTTTTTCTACTATTTATTTATGTATTTATTAATTTACTTACGGAAGGCCATTACAACATAAGAATACAAATGACAATGCCGCTCAATTTTTTCAGTCTTAGCTCTGCTGAAAGGACTCCAAATAATGGAGCAGTACTCTAAGTGCGGGCGTACAAGGAAATCAAAGATTTAAAATTGTTTTTAAAATTCCTTATGAAGCTTATATGATCGACAAGACACCACCTATTTGACAGAGTTGTCAAATCTTTAATAGTGGATACTTGAGTAAGTTTATTATCAGCGTGGAGATAATCTCTATCTGTCAGTGTTCTCTTTTTGGAAAAGGTAATTACACTACATTTACTACATATACCAATGTTAAACCGCATGCTATTATCATGACACCAGACAACAAACCTGCTCAGATCCTGCTGAAGTAATTCAGAAGAGGTACTGTCGATGATTGATTTAAATATTTTCATATCATCGGCAAAAAGAAGGCATTCAGAATTATGAAAACAATTGACTACATCGTTTATAAAAATGTTAAATAGAAGTGGTCCAAGATGCGACCCCTGGGGAACACATGAGGAAACTGATATTTCCGACGAAATGAAATTACCTACTCGTAGTGTCCTATTGCTTGTGTCCTATTGGTTAAATAGGATCGAATCCAGCCCAGCATAATATCATTTAAAACAATTTGTTTAAGTTTCAGAAGAAGAATAATGAATAGTCCACTGCATCAAATCCCTTTGAAATGTCGGTAAAGATGGAATCTACCTTACACCTGTCTTCCAAAGATGATGTGCTAATAAATTGACCGTACGAAAGCAAGTTGGACCAAGTGGCATAACCACTTATGAAACCATGCTAACTATTCGACGGCAAGGGAGACAGACATGCAGACAAAGAAGCAGTAATTATTTTTTCAAAAATTTTCGGAAAAAAGACAGGATAGAGATCGGGCCATAGTTAGCAAAATTACTTTTACTCCCACATGTATAAATAGGTGATATTAGAGCACCTTCCCAAAGGGTAGGAAAACACCCAAACTTTAAAGATAGATTAAACAGTAGCCATGGTGGACGACTGACTGAAAAGACGCACTGTCTAAGTAATGGCGATGGTAATTCATCCGGCCCAAAGCATTAGGAGTATTTTAGTTTTGTCAATTCATACACCATCATCCTCTGTGAATAAATTCTTCCACTTTTATTGATATATTATATTAAATTAAGTGATTTTGATATCAGAGACACGGTTAAAATTGATATGGTTGTAAGAGTGCTTATGAAATTGTTTTAAGGAATCGCTGTTCACAGATGGATCGTATACTGCACCTTCTCGGCCATCAATAGTAAAACTGGTTAAAAAATTTGAGCTATTGGGACAACTTAGTGATGTGAAGAATCGAAATCGTGTGCGTCGCTCAAGAACAATTGAAAATATTGCTGCTGTAGCCTATAGTGTTAACGAAAACCCAGGTTTGTCGACTCCTCGTCGATCTTTGGAATTAGACATTCCAAAATCGACATTACAACGTATTTTGTATAAAGACTTAGGTTTGAAGGCTTTTAAAGTTCAGTTAACATAAGAACTCAAGCCGGTCGATCACCAGCAATGTCGTATCTTTGCTGATTGGATCCTTGAAATGCATCAAAATGATCCGGATTTTCATAGAAAAAATCATCTTCAGTGATGAGATCCATTTTCGCCTCGGAGGCTACGTGAATAAGCAGAAGAGCTCAGAAAATCCAAGAATCCATCCTCCACGTGTCATTGTTTGGTACGGTTTTTGGACTGGCGGTGTGATTGGATCTTACTTATTGGGAATTGAGGCTAGTGCAACTGTTACGGTGAATGGATTGCGTTGTCAAGCTATGATTAATGATTTTTTATGGCCGAAATTGGAAGATTGGAAGATATTTTCAACAAAACGGCGCTACGTGCAACACAAGCAACGGAACAATCGCAATTTTGCAAGAAAAGTTTCCTAGCCGTGTAATTTCGCAAAGAGGTGATCAGAATTGGCCCCAGAGATCTTGTGACTTAACACCTTTGAGGCCACGTGAAAGATAAGGTCTATGCCAATGCTCTACAATCGATTCAAGACCTTAAAGATGGAATTTGTGAAGTTATCGAGGATATAAAGCCGCTAATGTGCGAATTGGTCATGAAAATTTCATGAAAAGGATATGGTTTTGCAACCGTAGTAACGGCGGCCATTTGGCTGATATCGTTTCCCATCGTTAATGCCATTCCTTTCTCTTTACAATGAAATAAGTATCCATTGATTTATCTTAAAATATACTCGTTTTTTTTTTTAATATAAAAATGAAACCTCTTATTGGAAAACCCATTATAAACATAGTTCCAAAATAATTTAGGTTCTTTATTTAGAGACTGCTCCATAGACCAAACATAGTTATTTTAACAGGCCTGGGACAGAATTTTACCACGAGCGCGTGGACTTTTAAACAGATGAAAATAAGATCTATAAGAATTTAAAGATTATAACAAAGCGGTTAGTAAGGAAAGTTAGTCAAGATATTAGAAGTTATAACATGGAAAAAAATAATGCAGTTGTAGAAAACAACAAGAATATAAAAGTTTTAAAACACTCACAGACGAACGGAAGAACCAAGATTATAAAGACATGAAAGACAAAAACGGAATAATAAAGAGAGAAAGAATCGAAATAGTAGCCATTATCCAATAATTCTACACCGACCTTTATATTTCAACTACATCACACCCTCAAGAGAACCATCCTAAAACAATCCTAAATGCCAACTACGACGATATGCCAGATGTAAGCACCAACAAAATTAGACAAGCTCTAAAACAAATGATAACGGGCAGAGTGCCTGGGGAAGATCGCATAACCAGTGACATGCTAAAACTAGGTGGCGACGCTTTACTAGAAACTATTAAAATCGTCCTAAATAAATGCCTATATAACGGTAAAATTCCAACAACTTGGTAAAATGCACAAGTAACGATATTGCATAAAAAGTGGACAATAGCAATATAGAGAACTATCGGCCGATAAGTCTGTTGTCACATCTGTATAAGCTGTTAACTAGGATAATAACGAATACATTCGACTTCTACCAACCGCAAGAACAAGCCGGCCTTCGAAATGGACTAGGTACAACAGACCATCTACATACGATCCGTACACTCATTGAAAAAAGCGCAGAGTACAACATCCCACTTCATCTAGCATTCGTCGACTATCAAAAGGCGTTTGACTCCATAGAGCTGTGGGCAGTTTTCGACGCAATGGATAATGCTAGAATAGACTCCAGATACACTAACCTTAAGTATATGTATAGAAATGCAACCTTCCAAGTAAAACTCGCCGAGAAACTTTGACAGACAAAATCCAAATACTAAGGGGAGTCCGACAGGGCTATACCATCTTCCTTAAATTATTCACACTTGCTTTGGAAGATATATTCAAAAAATTGCATTGAAAGACAAAGGTGTTAAATGTTGATGGAAACCATCTAAACCACCTACGTTTCGCCGACGACATCGTTTTGATGAGCAGCAACCTGAACGACATCCAAGATATGCCATCTGAGCTGAACAATGCATCAAAATTAAAAATGAACTTAAGTCAAACTAAGGTTATGAGCTTCGAACGACCTATCAAATTTATCGAAAACCAAATAATAGAGAATGTCAATGAAAATATATATTTTGGACACACCATAAGGATCGGCAAAGACAACCAAACAGCTGAGATTGCTCGACGAATACGTAGGACCTGGGCTGCTTTTGCAAAGCTGAAATTCATTTTTAAATATATGAATATACCTTTTGGATTGAAACGACAAGTGTTTGATATGTGTATTCTCCCGGTCATGACATGGAATGGAAACTATGGCCTTAACCATGAGAAGTGCAGACGGACTAAGAACTACTCAGCGTGCAATAAATCGAGCAATGCTGGGGGTGAGTCTGAAAGATCGTATAAAAAATGAGGATGTTCGAGAAAAAAGTGGTGTCCAAGATGTTATGAAACGCATAGCGAAACTAAAGTGGAGCTGGACAGGTCATCTAGCTAGGCAGAATTCAGATCGCTGGATACGGAGACTTATGCAGTGGCGACATCAGAGAAATCGCAGGTACAAAATGATACTTAGCTGCAAAAGACCGTGAAACCTGGCAGAAGATGGGGGAGACCTACGTTCATAAGTGGACAAACTACGGCTAAAGAAGAAGATGAAGAAGTTCAGCACTGAACCATTTGGGAAAGCGACGTTTTTGACTCGTTTTTTTACAATTTTAGGTACGTGTAAATCGATTATAGAATAAATCGTTTTATAGAACAACTCAAAGTTATCATCGATATTATCACCCAAAAACAAACTGTCCCAAGAGATGTTTGTAATGGCTTCACTTAATGACGTATAATCGGCTTTACAGTAATTATAAATAAACTGGGTATTCCAGTTTGATTTTCTTGCGGCAATTCAATTTCCATTGTTATAGGAGGATGATCAGCATCACAACGTAAAATATGGAAAGGAGCTTTTGAGACAGTATAATTTCCGGTAAAGAATCAATCTAAAAGTATCATGTCTAACATGACTGAGTTCACATTTGTTATGTGAATGCTTCCGCGATAGATTGCGCGGACTTATAAGAAGAGTTAGTTGATACACCTCACTCGGTATTGACCCACTTAACATTTGGCAGATTTTAATCACCTAGAATACAGGAATATTGATCTGGTAATGCATCGACAAGTTCTTCCACTAGGAAAGCGTGCATGGTAGTATATAAATCTCTCCAAAGAGAATCTTCGTGTTGTGCACAGGCATTGAAATATACAATTCTTCTCAAATTTGTGGAACACACCTTACTATATGCGATCTGCATTTCTGGAAAACAGCAGTTAGTGTTCCACCGCTACGAGATGAATGTGGGTCTCTATCACATTGAAAGATATTATAACCATGAAACCCCAACTCAGCGTTCGAAATATCATGTTTTAGAGAGAATGTAGACATCGAATTCCGCTAGGGAAACGAAAGAGCGCAGTTCCTTTAATTTAGTTCGCAACCTCGAACATTCTGATAATTAATATTCAGAGGAAAGTGCTTCGTGGATAGATCGACGACACTAAATTTGGTTTGGGCTTTTCAATAAAAAATTCGTTGTAATCAGATACATTCAAGGAAAATTGCTTTGTAATGCTAGTTAGCTGTTTCAAGTTTCTTTTCCTCCAATCATTCAAAAATGAATTCTAAAATTATAGTATAATTTCTTAAAAGCATGATTAATTTTGTGCATTGGTTTTCTAAACACTTATGTTTATAATTAATCAGCGTAGTGTACTCTTGACCCTTATATTGCCACTGACCTACCTTAAAGAACAATGGATTAGCCTAGCTGCTCGTTTTGTCCATGTTTAATCTTTAACCTACCTCAAATATATAAAATTTGTAATCGGTCAATATAAAAATTTTGAAGGTAGGTAAAGAGTACGCCTAGTCTATGTGATTATTAAGATAAGCAAGGCTGCTGCATTATTACTTGAGGTAGGTCAAGAGTGTGTCAATGTATAATTTATTAGGGTGGTTCATGAGAACGCCAGAAAAATATGAAGATATTTGAGGTAGGTTAGGAGCACGATGTTTTATTTTAAATACCTCGATAACAGCTGCAAGTATTACATTAATTATTTATCCCTGTCAACAACATCCGCAGATAGGTTTCGATCTATTTTGGATCTCACCAACGTAGCGCAGTTGGAGACAGGGAAACAATAAATTATGAAAATAAAAGTAATAATTAATTAATTTTGAGCGTTTTTTTTGAAAGTCTTACTAAAACATTGAATTTCTTTAAATATATAAAACTATAAATCTCAGTTTTTCTCTCAGTTTTAATTAAGAATATTTAAAATTTTTATAGATAAAAAAAATATATGTTTTTTTTTTCTAGTGTTTCTTGTTTATTCTATTAATAAGGGAAAATATTCGAATCCGTAATAAAAAAACAAGTTACTTCACCATATTTCCCATGCCATTCCTCCTTAGAAGTTTAGTAGTTTCCTAGATCCACTCACCTTTCCCTAGCAATAATCACCTCCAATAGTCAAACAGCAAACCTCGAAGGCTGCAAAACTGCAATAGCTTTCCTAGACAACCAGAAAGCTTTCGGCTCTGTGTGGCATAGAGGTTTAGTTAAATTCAATTCCTGGTCCATACCTCTACATCTAATTGACAATTTCCTTAATAACAGATCCCTTAATGTCAAAATAGGTAGTTCCCTCTCCCGCCTCTCCCGTCCATTCATACCACAACAAAGTGTTCCACAAGGGTCCCCCTATCCCCACTCCTCTATAACATCTTTGTGCATGACATATACAACCCTAATCCTAATTACTTTAATCCCTCGGCATATTGTCTTCTGTTTGCTACGGCACTTATTGCAAATAGCAATACAATTAACTAAAGCCCTCAGTACACTGCAAGGGCTGAGCTGATCGACACCCAATGGAGAATAACCATAAATTCTAATAAACCCCTACTTTTCATCCCCTTCCATCGTGCATCAACATCTTCATTTGGTATTAACATAAATAATTAATATATTGCACCACCCGCAACCTGCAAGTATCTTGGAATTAAATTTGATCCTAAACTGTCCTCCAAACAGCATTCCCAAACTCTCAAAATGAAAATTAAAAACAGCACAACAGTTCAGACACCTGATTTAAAAATCAAGGAATTTCCACAAAAACAGCAGTAAATATTTACAAAATGATATGTCGACCTCTGTTAGACTATGCAGCAATCCTTTTCCTAAATCCCCGCCCTCCTGTTCCAAGAATCTTGCAGGTGAGTGAGCGATCGGCCCTGCGAATCTTGACTAAACTAAGGCATCCCAATAACCCTCGACACAATTCTTCCAATACATTGCTATACCAAAAAACCCAAGTAATCCCCATTGAAAAGTAACTAACCCTGATATCCAAGACGATAATTCTCTCTCAAATTTCTAGATATTACTTAGAGGATGCTAGAAATTTACATTACTTCTTCGTCCTGGCTTCTAATATTTCCTATCGATTTTTTTAAATTGCAAAATAAAAATAAAATACTTAGTTTTGTTTCACTATTAGAAATAAAGCCAAGATTTTTATTATGAATTTCAATTATTATTTGACCACGAATAAAATTAGAAATTAATTAAATTAAAGTACTTTCAAGTAACATTTCTTCTATTTTGCGAAAAATTTCTACCAATTTTCTCAACAATTTCTCCTTTAAATTTCGAAAATTATTTTGGATATTTCTGCATTTCTTGTTGTATTTTATCAGAATTTTCTGTTAATTATTTTTTCAAATCTCCAATTTTCTTTTTAAGATTTCGTTAAATATTTTGGATAATTCAAGATACTTCAAGATTTAGATAATTGTCTTGAATCTCTCGGTTTATTTTGTTGGGCTTGCCAATGAAGTTCGGTGAATAATCCTGTAACATTAACGTAGATGGAATATTAACGAAAGTTACCTTTCGACTGGTTTTCGAAATAGTCACCTCCCATACCGCCTAGATCTGCTATACGTGTCCTGGAAACTTTTCAAGAAGGCTTCTTTTGGGGTGGAGTTCAAAAACCCCATCACGTATTGCTGGATGTCAGGAATATCAAATCTCTTTCCTTTCAACGCTGCAAGGTACATAGACATTTTGAACATTTGAACTCGTTTTGAAAGAAAAGAGATTTAACGATATTCCTGACATCCAACGGAACCATTCACCGGACTTTATTGTCAGATGTTGCATAATGGCTTCATTGGACTGATGAATAATGTTTAGAAAATGTTTACAAATATGACTTATATACTATATAAAGTTTTTTTAATGTGCTCTTTACTAAACACATCACAGGGTAGAGTTTTTAAGCATAATAATTGATGTATGCTTTTATGTCATTTAAAGTGCAAGCGATCAATCAAACCATTTGTTTTAAAATCAGAACCAATTAGACGAATTTTCTATTATCAACTCATACATAGCACTTAGCACGTTTTATTTTGTAAATGATTGATGATAAGAAATCAAACGTGACAAGACGTGAACGGTATCAGATTCATATCTCGAACTGGTTATTTCCATATGGCTTCGTATAATCTAACCTTTTTATCTAAGGAGGGTCCAAATCGTGCACATTAGATAGCGATTTACTGACGAGAGACTTACAAGTACAAACATTTTAAATATTGTATTAATTAGGTCAAACACAACTTGATTTAAAGGTTAAATTTGTATGCTGAATATTCTGGAATAATCAATTGGTTTCATTTTATAGATAGTGTATATCACTGGCTTATTCTAATCAAAACTATTTCGAAAATATTTGTAAAGTATGGTTTGTGATTTTTTTTAGGTAATGATGTTTACGATCGTGATTTTTAACGGTTGAATTTATTCACAATTTTGTTTCCTAATAAGGCGTGCTCGGATAATGGGTCCGAAGATACATTCGCATAAATTTCGTAGCGAGAGGCGAATATTTTTCAAGCCTGCAATTTGCGCAGAAATACTTCACGAGCTTCCAAATTGGCCGGACTGATTTCGTAACGGATTGCGAAACGGCATGCGCTAATTATTACACTGCTAAATTTCACTTCTAAATATAGATTGAAAATTATGATAATAATTCGTAATATAAAAATTATTGCTATTTAAAGGTATAAGAGCGAATTATCAAAATATGGCATCTATAATTAAAATTAGATAATACTTTTATATAAAATTATATATTTCTTATTTAATTTTGTTTTAAAGCTCATTTGAGTTGTCATAATTTCAAATTTTCTATTAATATGTCTTATCTAATAAATGTCTTCTGTAGAACAATAAATATTAGTTATTACTATTATCTGTAATCTGAATATATTAAATTTAATAATACGATACAATTACTTACATAGAAGATAAATTGAATTAACACATCTACGGTTATCAAATTTGTGAGCCATTAGTGGATACGTGTACCATAAAATTTACTTTCGTATGCGGGATCGTAACCGAATTACAGAAACACCACACCTTGAATAGTAAACATTCGTTTTATTGTTTTCACATTAAAAGCACCATAACAGGATCTAGTGATGGCTTCGCACGTGGGATTTTATCGTGAGTACGTAAGCCGGCTCACGTTAGAAAATAGATTTTCGTCCCAATTAAGACGATAAGACTCTATTGGCATTTGCGTAATAATGTAGCGGATTGTTTCACACACAGGTCTTAGTCCCTATGATCGTGGATGGACTACTGAACGTTTCTATTGATTTTCTTCATAAATAATGTAGAGTCCATTGAAATTTATTTCATACAAAGATACAAAATTGTGGAAGGTAGAAAGAAGATGCTACATAGGTAAAAGCTCTAATGGAATTAGGGAGGGAAAAGGAAAAAGATTTTACTATTATTATTATTATTGTAATTTTCTTATTAACATAACTATTATTTTTATAAAATATACTTTCAACTAAATATAAATGAAATTTGACTAATTAAATTACACGTAAATTTTCACAGGCATCATTATGTTATCTGATTGAAATATATCTTGAAACAACTTAACACCGTTACGCAATCAATATTTACATTGTTAACGCCACCCCTCCGTAATTAATAACTGAGTGTACTAAAACACCAAAATTATTTCTTGACACTCGCACCTATTCATAAATTTAATTAATGATCCCCGACAAAATAATAACGCCATTTTAATCACGACATCCTTCGAAACAAGTCCGCTGATAAATATTAAAACATTTTTATACAGATAATATGCACGACTTCGACATGCCCGAAAGGGAACTATTATTTAGTAGATAATTATGTCAATTATTCGTTTAAAACATGTATTTTGTAATATTGAAAATGGAAAAAGATATTTTCAAAAATAAAATTTCGTTTGCTGAGTATTTGAAACACTTTTTTTTTTAACAAATTATTTGTATTAGCTAGATATATGTTTCGAGTATTTTATATTCATTATTAATATCAAAATTATCAAAAGAATGAGTTAACAATATGAGCGATGTGTTTATATTGTACATAGATGTTTTAGCTAAATAAAAACAAAAAGCTTCGTGTTTAAATGTTTTTCACGAGTTCGATTGGCTGTGAAATTGTGCGGTAATTAATTTAAACTGTTTATTTATGTTCACGTACTTATACACTATTCATTTGCAACCGTCGCACACCACTATTTATTTAAGTTTATTTATTTACACCTGTACTTACTCATTCCACTGTTTTGTCAATCCTGAATGAATATTTAAGGGTATGTTTATTTGCTATGCATTTTAAATAAAAATCTTCTGTTCTATACTTTTTCTCAATTGAAGCCATTAGTCTTTACTCCCTCAATAGTAAATTTGATATCATTTTATTACTATTAATTAATTAATTACACTATATGTAGCACATAATGGCTGCATGTTAAATAAATTGCCTGTATAGCATGAAAATAATTTTAGTGCATTTTACGTTATACATGATTTTACCATACATAATCAAAATTTATTAATTATGTGTGAATTAATTATCTATTTTTAGAATAAAATCAATATAGTAATATATAAAATTTTATTTATATTCCAGGTGCAGTGAACTTTATGGATCATTCGATTTGATCATTGCGTTGTTAATTGAAAGCTACTGTTTTTAAAGGTAGGTTATTTTTTAAATCAATTTTCACTCTAAATTATAAATTAATTATACTGAAGGAGATAAGAGGAGTAAAGATACGAGGTTGTTAATGTATATGCTCATTATGATGACTACAGATGAAAAGTTTATCAACTAAACTGAAAAAGAAAAAAAATTATATTTAAAGATGGACGCAGATGAGAGACGACCAGAATCATTACAAACAGATATTGATCTCCTTCCAGGAATTCAATTATCGCCTTATATATTCTGAGTTTATTATAGTTAATCCAAACGATATAATTTTGGGGAACTTCCTTGGATATATTATATATTTTGCCTTATAATTTAGTTCTTGCTTCATAAAACAAAGGACATCTATGAAAGATGTGATTCAAATCTTGAATTTGGATTAAACAAATGCACAATGGCGACGGTTTTACTGAAATATTGGTTACTGAAGCAGTGTTCAAATTTAATTCTGGCGATAGTTGTAATTATATTTCTTTCAATGATAATTTTCCTAAACGATGGCTCCTTGTTAAATGTATGGTTAAATTGTTTATAGTAATGTTGTTTTTGCATAAATGATTGAGAGAGTTCATTTATCCATTTATTTAAATTCTTACCTTTAAAAAAAATAATTAGGTCACTTCTTAATACGAAGTTTTCTTCTTTTTCGAGGAGGAGTGATTCTTTGGCAAGATTATCAGCTATCTAATTTCCGTGTATTCCAGAATGTCCTTTCACCCACAAGAAAGTTATACTTTTGTTGGTGAATGTGTTTATATAGTTTATGGATTCAAGAGAGAATATTGGGGTCAGATATATATTCTTTTACAAATGACTTAGAGTCAGAAATTATAATATATTTTCCATCTTTCGTTTTCTGATTGATAAAGTTTACTGCGTTTCTAATGGTGAAAAGTTCTCCACTATATATTGAAGCTGTACTAGGAAGACCATATTTTTCCATGTAATTTTTATTTTGATAATAAAAAGCGGAGCCACATATTCCTGCTTGGTTCTTAGAACCATCATAAAAAAATTGTACTTGAATTTTTACGGAACTGCTTATTGTTTGGAAAGTGACTCGTGCAACCAGAGGATTTGAAGGATACTTGGGGAATAGGACCTCCATTCTTGTGAGGAGGTAGTAAAAGTTATAGATTGGACTTAACTATAGTAAAAAAAAATATGACCAATTTATTCAGGCTTTAGATATGCCTGATTAAATTGGTCATATTTTTTTACTTCCGCACAGAACAGACTGAGTACTGGCGCTTTCTTTTTTTCCAGTATTAATTTGTCATTACATTTATGGAAAATCATGAATCTTCTTTATCCCTTTGTATGATTTCGATATTTGAAAAAAGATGTATTTGCCTACAAAACCTTTTTATGCAAAATGGGGCAAAATAAGTTTATTTTAATTAAATCTTATGTTTTAATACAAAAAATGGTGAAAAAATATAAACTATCATAAGGAAGTCCTGCCAACATCGTAGGACATGAAGATCTCACAATGCAACTAATTAAATAAATGAAATTTATTGAAACACATATTGTTACCAAGGCACAGTGGCACTTTACATACAGTATAGGACCATGATGTACGAACTTCTTTCTTTTTTGTACTGCAGAATGCGCATCGTCTTCTTGTAGACTGCTCTGGAAGATATTTTGCGTCCTTTTTCGTAATTCTGAGGAAACAGTAGGTTTAGAATTTCTAATTTGCAAAAGTGCTGACTTGGTGGAGTGTATTTTTGTATTAAAGTTTGGGCAACAAAGCTTTCCGCACATTTCCCCTTAATTTTTTTTAAAGCAATAGTCTGTCCCAATTGCTTGGAAACTATATATGAATTGATAATTGCAGCACCCAGAAAATAAAACAATATAAGATGCCACCATTTCTTACTATCTTATCTACAGCATTCATGTTCGCATTATAATCGGTGATTATTTTAAGGCAATTTATAGAATTTTTTTTGCCACTTTCGTCCTTTCTCTGGATTGATGACACCTAATTAAAGTCGTTATAGTTTGATAAAATATACACTTCTCTATTGTCAATCCATTTTGTAGCATTTACTCCTGTACTTCTAGTGAGTGATATAAATTTCCTCCGTTTTTTGTCTTTGGTAGATGCAAAGGATCGTAAAAGTTTTCTTGTTTTGTTAACAACTTCACAAGCATTTATTTGCGGTTCTTTAAAGTTTGCATTAAATTAACGCTAGTAAAATAATTGTCAAAAAACAGTTTGTGCTCTTTTCCACTGAGATCACAAGTCAGAGAATTTACCACTTTTTGTCCAAGATTTTTCGTTCTTTTATTGTCAGTTTTGCTTGTATATATCAAATTTGTAACAGTACCCAGTTATATCCGCCAACATCCACACTTTATATCCTCTTTTGATAGGTTTTTAGGGAGATATTGTCCTTTAAATTTTATCATAGCTTCATCAATTGCTAAATATTCACTAGGTTGATAATTATTGATGAAATTATTTTGTTAAAAAAAGATCTGACTTTGTAAAGCTTATTGTAATTGGCACTATTTCCTAGAGGTGTTAGAATATTATCGTTTAGGTGAGACAAGATCCATCCAAATCTATTTACAGTCATTAGTTGACTAATATATCTATTTCTCATATACAGTGTACTACTGCAATAATCCCTATAACTGGGCAATTTATTAATCCCCATTAGAAAATGTATTCCTATGAATGTACTAATTCCTACTGCATTTGTTGGAATGTAACTTTTACCCTCTTGTTCGGCATATACATTTGTTTGAAAGACAATCAAGTTAATTAATTCATCGCATATAAACTGGCAACAAATTTCATATCGTGATGGATTTTCAAGATCCATAATGTATTGTGCTGGGCCAGAATTAGCATGGTGTTGTTTTGTTGTCACTACATTATTGCTTTTCTCTGAGGTATTTTGTGCCAATTCACGTCCCTCATTCTCAATTTCGATATTCTCCTTACTGACTTACTGTTCTTCTCAGTAGAACAGGTTCATCTTCATCCTCTTCAGAGGCTCATCTTCGCCTTCACTAAAATCAGTATTCGATTCTGAATCTCTGAAGGTAATGACTGAATATCCTCTTCATCAGATTCAAATTCAATTACTCGCTTTCATGGTGATTTTTTCCTGTTATTCAAACTAAAGCTAAGGGGATAGAAATTAACATAATTAGCAAAAACCTAATCAGTTGATAAAATATTAAAACTTAATTATCAAAAATTTTATAGTAATAAGAATGTCAATCTAATTAGTGAAATAAACTTTCTCGAAAATATGAACTTGCATGGTGGGATACATTTATCCCACCATGTCAATGTTTGATGTAATAAAAAATTTGACGTTTTTTTTTGTATATAAACTCATACAGTTTCTTTGGTTATATCTACACTTACACGTTTATGAAATAAAATTGTACTTACCGTCGCTATAATTACTAAACAATACAAAAACTAGAATCACAGCACGATCAGACCACTCTATGCAAATTTTAAGCAAATTTTGACATAAATAAATATTTGTTTTTATTGTGCCCGATTTTTTCATTTATTTATGTCATGGCAACCTATACTAAATAGATTGCATGAAATATTAACCATTGTATTATATGACATTTGACGCGTCTGAAGTGGTATGAAAATTGTCCCACCATGCATCTTTGAAAAAAAAAGGTGGGACAATTTTGCAACCACCTAACCCCTAAGGGTTATTCGCGTATTATCAGTTGTTAGTTTTGTTTATAATGTATTTATCGCTTAATTGTGTTCTTCTTGTTTGTAGACTTTGTTCTGAGGTTTCTGCTAACAGAGCATTTGTAGGAGTCGAGCACATCGCACCAATTACTATGCGTAAAGCTCTATATTGAAGAACATCTAGTGAACTTTTATTAATTTAGTAATTTATTAAAAAATAGAATCGTATAATATACAGCCCTAGTCAATTATTGATCTTATTAAATTTTTAAATAACGTAAGAACAATTTAAGGTTGGGATTCCCACCAGCAGTGGGCCAGAATTCGAATAACATTTAGTAATTGCTCACATTGTGTATACCAAAGCTGTCGAAGCACCCTACAAAACCCAAATCATCATCATCATCAGCATTGTGTGATTATGTTGCTGATATGCAAGTTCCATGTCAATTTCCTGTCAAAAATGAATCCCAGAAGCACATTTTCGTGCATTGTGTATTGAACATTATTGAGAATAATCTCTTTGTCATTAAACGCCTTCGAGGTAAACACTACTAATTTAGTTTTTTGTGTTGGTAGATTAAGTTCCAATTCAGCTAACCACCTCGAGAGGTAATCAATAGCAGACTCCATACTCGAGATACAAGTATTAAATATTGGGATGAAGTGTACAAAAGTATATCGTCAGCATATTCCAAGAAATTAATATTTCGTGGTATGTTATTACAGATATATATTACAGAAATATTGATTGGATTAAGCATAGTACCCTGTGAGAGTCCTATGAAAGAGAACCGCTTTACAATTGTACTAAACAGACGTATAGATAGGTGTAGACAGTTAATATTATCTTCAAAAATAAATTGGGTATGTTAAATTTTGATTTTAAAATGTCTAATAAGATATTAATTTGAACATTGTCGAAAGCAAATTCTACATCTATAAAGAATGGCAACATACATTTCTTGTTTGTGAAAGTATTTAATATATCCATAACAAGGGAAACAGCATTATCTGTAGTTGGCCTAGCTTTTCTAAACCCAGACTAAGTGCTTGGAAAGAGTTTATTTGTTTCAATCCACCATACTATTCTTGCTTTAATAATACGTTTTTACAAATACAATACGAGAGCTCCATCTGTCTGTATAAACTACCAGAATTGACATTGTTCTATTCAGCGATCCAAGATTTCCATTCCAATACTAAATTAAAGGTAGTCAATAAAATTTGTTTACAGTTTAAAGGAATGTGAAATAGCACGGAGAAGATAATATTGTCCTCCCCTGGCGCTGTATCTGATGATTTAGGTCTAATTGCGTAGTTGAGTTCTTGCATACTAATTGACTTTCTCTATATTGTATTTCATAACGATAGTTGACCAATGATGGAGCAAGTTCCTAATTTGAAGCATTCGTATTCCATTTGTTCTTGGGGATTATTTTTATGGTTGGTAATGTAATTTTTTTTTAATTGAATAATCGGAGAAAAATGTACAGTACCCAGTGAGTCATTATGTACTTGCCATGACAATTCCGAGGCTTGATCCCCAGAACAAATTGATAAATCAACAGATGGTATCTGGTTTGGTTTTGGTATAATTGTTGGATTGCCGTTATTTAAGATTATTAAATCGTGATTATTGATCAGCTTATTTATAGATCTACCAATCCTGTCAGTATGAAAGCAGCCCCATACCGGAGAGTGGGCGTTAAAATCGCCATATACGAGGGAAATTCAGTAATTAGGTCATAATTGCTCTATATATGATGTAGTTATAATAATTGAATCTTAGCTTGACAACTCTATTCGTGATCCTGAATTATTACTTCCTAATTTTAATATTTTTCGGTGTTATAGATCTTATTTAAATAGTAGTAAATCGAAGGGAGGGGGTGTTCTTATTGCTGCAAAATCATAAATTGATTGTATTAAGTAAGAACAGGTTTATAATAATGTAGAACATGTGTTTGTTAAAATTAATAATAAGTTTATAATTGGTGCCGTTTACATTCTACCCAACTCTTATGTCTCTCTTTATGATGATCACGCAATGTCAATTGACCAATTTTGTTTATTTATTTATTTATTTATTTATTTATTTATTTTGCTTTACATGTCTACTTTAAAAAAATGTTCTAATAATTTATATTTAGAATATCCCAATTTAAATTACATCTTTTGTCGAGACTATAACTTACGCAGTCAGCTTCTAGATGTTACTTATAATAATAATTTCTCAAATAGTGAGAGATGCATAGCTTTTAATAATTTAAGTCAATAGAATTGTATTCCTAACTATAGAGGCATTTTTCTTGATTTAATTCTTTCAAACATTATTGAACTTAATGTTTCATTAGTCAATTAGTCAATTGATAATCTTTTCATCATATTTCTTATTCACTTACTGTCAAATGTACAGATGATCCTGATCAACTTCAATCTGATTTATTTTATTATGATTTTAAATCTGCCAATTATAACTCACTGAATGAATACTTAGCTGCAATTGATTAGAATACTATTCTTAAGGATTCGGACATAAATGTATTATTGAAACCCTTTTCTGAAGTTATGAACATGGGCTTCGAATTATTTGTCCCATTGAATTAGGCATAAAAAGAAAGCACACGCGGAATATAAAGCGAATTCTACTTTAGATAATTATGAAAAATTCAGAACTCTCAGAGCTCAGTGCGCTTATTAAAGTACAGTTCTTTATGATACGGGTGTGAAGTTACCAATAGATTCCGCCAATAGATCATAAAAAAATAAAAAAATAATATATTTGATTTTTTTCTTCACAGGCGTACTCATTGTACCCCATTCTAAAGGATAACATTGATAAACCCAGTTTACCACCCCTTTCTACCCCTATACCTCCCCTAATTCCGTTTAATTATGAATTTTCACCAAGTGCTCCTCAAAATTTTAAAATTATATTTATATACACATATTCCCCATAATTCCTTTAATAAATTAGAGAAGAAAAAACATTCACACCGCACCCCCGCAACCCCCAATAAAATTAAAATGCATATTGGATTAATAATTATTTTTCGCCATTAAATTGACCGAATATTGAAATTCTTTATATGCAACCGTATTCCCCGTATATGTTTCAACAAATATAAGATAAAGAAACTACCCCCACCCCAATAAATTCTTGGGAATTTTAATTTCGTTTTTTTTTTTTGGGAAATATTCATTAACAGACGTTTTCCCCATACTTAATTGTTCATTTCTAATAAAAATATATTTCACAACGAACTTCCCCCACCCTTAAATAATTGCGATTATGAAATATGATCATCTCTCGATATTTTATTATAAATAATTAGTTTTGAGTAATTGCTCCTCCAAATTTGTAAAATATTTTAACACAGGCGTGTTCCCCATACTTCAATTGTTCATATTCCATAAAAACATTTTTCACACCGCACCTCCCACGCCCCTAAATAATTGAGATTATCAAATATGATAATCTCTCGATATTTTATTATAAATAATTAGTTTTGGGTAATTGCTCCTCCAAATTTGTAAAATATTTTAACACAGGCGTGTTCCCCATACTTCAGTTGTTCATATTCCATAAAAACATTTTTCACACCGCACCTCCCACGCCCCTAATTAATTGCGATTGCGAAACATTATCATCTCTCGATATTTTATTATAAATAATTAGTTTTGGGTAATTGCTCCTCCAAATTTGTAAAATATTTTAACACAGGCGTGTTCCCCATACTTCAATTGTTCATATTCCATAAAAACATTTTTCACACCGCACCTCCCCCGCCCCTAAATAATTGAGATTATCAAATATGATAATCTCTCGATATTTTATTATAAATAATTAGTTTTGGGTAATTGCTCCTCCAAATTTGTAAAATATTTTAACACAGGCATATTCCCCATACTTCAATTGTTCATATTCCATAAAAACATTTTTCACACCGCACCTCCCACGCCCCTAATTAATTGCGATTGCGAAACATTATCATCTCTCGATATTTTATTATAAATAATTAGTTTTGGGTAATTGCTCCTCCAAATTTGTAAAATATTTTAACACAGGCGTGTTCCCCATACTTCAGTTGTTCATATTCCATAAAAACATTTTTCACACCGCACCTCCCACGCCCCTAATTAATTGCGATTGCGAAACATTATCATCTCTCGATATTTTATTATAAATAATTAGTTTTGGGTAATTGCTCCTCCAAATTTGTAAAATATTTTAACACAGACCTGTTCCCCATACTTCAATTGTTCATATTCCATAAAAACATTTTTCACACCGCACCTCCCACGCCCCTAAATAATTGAGATTATCAAATATGATAATCTCTCGATATTTTATTATAAATAATTAGTTTTGGGTAATTGCTCCTCCAAATTTGTAAAATATTTTAACACAGGCGTGTTCCCCATACTTCAGTTGTTCATATTCCATAAAACACCGCACCTCCCACGCCCCTAATTAATTGCGATTGCGAAACATTATCATCTCTCGATATTTTATTATAAATAATTAGTTTTGGGTAATTGCTCCTCCAAATTTGTAAAATATTTTAACACAGGCGTGTTCCCCATACTTCAATTGTTCATATTCCATAAAAACATTTTTCACACCGCACCTCCCACGCCCCTAAATAATTGAGATTATCAAATATGATAATCTCTCGATATTTTATTATAAATAATTAGTTTTGGGTAATTGCTCCTCCAAATTTGTAAAATATTTTAACACAGGCGTGTTCCCCATACTTCAGTTGTTCATATTCCATAAAAACATTTTTCACACCGCACCTCCCACGCCCCTAATTAATTGCGATTGCGAAACATTATCATCTCTCGATATTTTATTATAAATAATTAGTTTTGGGTAATTGCTCCTCCAAATTTGTAAAATATTTTAACACAGGCGTGTTCCCCATACTTCAATTGTTCATATTCCATAAAAACATTTTTCACACCGCACCTCCCCCGCCCCTAAATAATTGAGATTATCAAATATGATAATCTCTCGATATTTTATTATAAATAATTAGTTTTGGGTAATTGCTCCTCCAAATTTGTAAAATATTTTAACACAGGCATATTCCCCATACTTCAATTGTTCATATTCCATAAAAACATTTTTCACACCGCACCTCCCACGCCCCTAATTAATTGCGATTGCGAAACATTATCATCTCTCGATATTTTATTATAAATAATTAGTTTTGGGTAATTGCTCCTCCAAATTTGTAAAATATTTTAACACAGGCGTGTTCCCCATACTTCAGTTGTTCATATTCCATAAAAACATTTTTCACACCGCACCTCCCACGCCCCTAATTAATTGCGATTGCGAAACATTATCATCTCTCGATATTTTATTATAAATAATTAGTTTTGGGTAATTGCTCCTCCAAATTTGTAAAATATTTTAACACAGGCGTGTTCCCCATACTTCAATTGTTCATATTCCATAAAAACATTTTTCACACCGCACCTCCCACGCCCCTAAATAATTGAGATTATCAAATATGATAATCTCTCGATATTTTATTATAAATAATTAGTTTTGGGTAATTGCTCCTCCAAATTTGTAAAATATTTTAACACAGGCATATTCCCCATACTTGAGTTGTTCATATTCCATTAAAACATTTTTCACACCGCACCTCCCACGCCCCTAATTAATTGCGATTGCGAAACATTATCATCTCTCGATATTTTATTATAAATAATTAGTTTTGGGTAATTGCTCCTCCAAATTTGTAAAATATTTTAACACAGGCGTGTTCCCCATACTTCAATTGTTCATATTCCATAAAAACATTTTTCACACCGCACCTCCCACGCCCCTAATTAATTGCGATTGCGAAACATTATCATCTCTCGATATTTTATTATACATAATTAGTTTTGGATAATTGCTCCTCCAAATTTGTAAAATATTATAACACAGGCATATTCCCCATACTTGAGTTGTTCATATTCCATTAAAACATTTTTCACACCGTACCTCCCACGCCCCTAATTAATTGCGATTGCGAAACATTATCATCTCTCGATATTTTATTATAAATAATTAGTTTTGGGTAATTGCTCCTCCAAATTTGTAAAATATTTTAACACAGGCGTGTTCCCCATACTTCAGTTGTTCATATTCCATAAAAACATTTTTCACACCGCACCTCCCACGCCCCTAATTAATTGCGATTGCGAAACATTATCATCTCTCGATATTTTATTATAAATAATTAGTTTTGGGTAATTGCTCCTCCAAATTTGTAAAATATTTTAACACAGGCCTGTTCCCCATACTTCAATTGTTCATATTCCATAAAAACATTTTTCACACCGCACCTCCCACGCCCCTAAATAATTGAGATTATCAAATATGATAATCTCTCGATATTTTATTATAAATAATTAGTTTTGGGTAATTGCTCCTCCAAATTTGTAAAATATTTTAACACAGGCGTGTTCCCCATACATCAGTTGTTCATATTCCATAAAAACATTTTTCACACCGCACCTCCCACGCCCCTAATTAATTGCGATTGCGAAACATTATCATCTCTCGATATTTTATTATAAATAATTAGTTTTGGGTAATTGCTCCTCCAAATTTGTAAAATATTTTAACACAGGCGTGTTCCCCATACTTCAATTGTTCATATTCCATAAAAACATTTTTCACACCGCACCTCCCACGCCCCTAAATAATTGAGATTATCAAATATGATAATCTCTCGATATTTTATTATAAATAATTAGTTTTGGGTAATTGCTCCTCCAAATTTGTAAAATATTTTAACACAGGCGTGTTCCCCATACTTCAGTTGTTCATATTCCATAAAAACATTTTTCACACCGCACCTCCCACGCCCCTAATTAATTGCGATTGCGAAACATTATCATCTCTCGATATTTTATTATAAATAATTAGTTTTGGGTAATTGCTCCTCCAAATTTGTAAAATATTTTAACACAGGCGTGTTCCCCATACTTCAATTGTTCATATTCCATAAAAACATTTTTCACACCGCACCTCCCCCGCCCCTAAATAATTGAGATTATCAAATATGATAATCTCTCGATATTTTATTATAAATAATTAGTTTTGGGTAATTGCTCCTCCAAATTTGTAAAATATTTTAACACAGGCATATTCCCCATACTTCAATTGTTCATATTCCATAAAAACATTTTTCACACCGCACCTCCCACGCCCCTAATTAATTGCGATTGCGAAACATTATCATCTCTCGATATTTTATTATAAATAATTAGTTTTGGGTAATTGCTCCTCCAAATTTGTAAAATATTTTAACACAGGCGTGTTCCCCATACTTCAATTGTTCATATTCCATAAAAACATTTTTCACACCGCACCTCCCACGCCCCTAAATAATTGAGATTATCAAATATGATAATCTCTCGATATTTTATTATAAATAATTAGTTTTGGGTAATTGCTCCTCCAAATTTGTAAAATATTTTAACACAGGCGTGTTCCCCATACTTCAGTTGTTCATATTCCATAAAAACATTTTTCACACCGCACCTCCCACGCCCCTAATTAATTGCGATTGCGAAACATTATCATCTCTCGATATTTTATTATAAATAATTAGTTTTGGGTAATTGCTCCTCCAAATTTGTAAAATATTTTAACACAGGCGTGTTCCCCATACTTCAATTGTTCATATTCCATAAAAACATTTTTCACACCGCACCTCCCACGCCCCTAAATAATTGAGATTATCAAATATGATAATCTCTCGATATTTTATTATAAATAATTAGTTTTGGGTAATTGCTCCTCCAAATTTGTAAAATATTTTAACACAGGCATATTCCCCATACTTGAGTTGTTCATATTCCATTAAAACATTTTTCACACCGCACCTCCCACGCCCCTAATTAATTGCGATTGCGAAACATTATCATCTCTCGATATTTTATTATAAATAATTAGTTTTGGGTAATTGCTCCTCCAAATTTGTAAAATATTTTAACACAGGCGTGTTCCCCATACTTCAATTGTTCATATTCCATAAAAACATTTTTCACACCGCACCTCCCACGCCCCTAATTAATTGCGATTGCGAAACATTATCATCTCTCGATATTTTATTATAAATAATTAGTTTTGGATAATTGCTCCTCCAAATTTGTAAAATATTATAACACAGGCATATTCCCCATACTTGAGTTGTTCATATTCCATTAAAACATTTTTCACACCGTACCTCCCACGCCCCTAATTAATTGCGATTGCGAAACATTATCATCTCTCGATATTTTATTATAAATAATTAGTTTTGGGTAATTGCTCCTCCAAATTTGTAAAATATTTTAACACAGGCGTGTTCCCCATACTTCAGTTGTTCATATTCCATTAAAACATTTTTCACACCGCACCTCCCCCGTCCCTAAATAAATGCGATTGCGAAACATTATCATCTCTCGATATTTTATTATAAATAATTAGTTTTGGGTAATTGCTCCTCCAAATTTGTAAAATATTTTAACACAGGCGTGTTCCCCATACTTCAGTTGTTCATATTCCATAAAAACATTTTTCACACCGCACCTCCCCCGCCCCTAAATAATTGCGATTATCAAATATGATAATCTCTCGATATTTTATTATAAATAATTAGTTTTGGGTAATTGCTCCTCCAAATTTGTAAAATATTTTAACACAGGCATATTCCCCATACTTGAGTTGTTCATATTCCATTAAAACATTTTTCACACCGCACCTCCCACGCCCCTAATTAATTGCGATTGCGAAACATTATCATCTCTCGATATTTTATTATAAATAATTAGTTTTGGGTAATTGCTCCTCCAAATTTATAAAATATTTTAACACAG